>CADEBD010000282.1:5658638-6258638 GCA_902825455.1 Arctia plantaginis | reverse complement strand
TTCCTTAGTCGCCTCTTACGACACCCACGGGATGAATAGGGGTGGTGACACTCTGTATTCTTAATCCGTCACCACACGGAACACACTATTTTAATATCACAATTTTTTTTAACAATATTTATGGTCAGACTACATCGTGAAATATGAAAGGAAAACGCCCATACCCCGTACTATATTGCCTCACAGGTACATTAACACCAAAAATAATGTTATATTTATGTGTGCTTTTAAACCCTCTTTCTTAGCCGTATCAAAAAAATATCATAAAACGATATTAAATTATTAACAATTGCCTACTTCCGTAAAAAATGGATCTGTCAAATAAAAGTTAATTTCCGATAACTTTTTCATTCTGTTACACTTGCCAATTATTTCATAAACTGACAATGAGCACAAAAATCTTGTTTACCTATTTAGTTTTAGCTGCTGTTTGGGTGAGCAAGATTACCTACCTAGTAGTAGAAAATATTTAATATACTAAAACAACTTCTATTAAATCATTTTATTTTGTCTCACTCATGTTTTTGTAAAAGCAATATTGCGTTAAACAGAAACTCAAAACGCTTACAGTCATTTCGGCACACCTAATTATGGAATGTCAGTGTCATTGTCAACTTGGTTGTGGCGTCTTGTTGATATCGATCAATGTTTTGATGGTGCGTTTGAATCGTTCTGGCAGTTTTATTGAATAATTAATTTATTACGTCTATAATAACCATTTAAAGTTTTCAGATAGTGACTCTATGGTCGTAGCGTATAGTGACGCTCATAGGGCCTAAACAGTTAATAATCATTGAGCTGTTTTTATAATATTTAAAAGTTTACTAATAATATTAGTATTCCTTATGTATTTATTTTTTAAATTGAAATCTAAAATCCAGAAATCATGAAGTTTACTAAATATAATACTGTTAAATTCAAATTCTAATCTAAAACCGAAATTCTCTGACTTTTTTCAAAAGATTTATAAAATGTAAATTTTGTCTAAAGTGCAATTTCTGAACGACGATAGTGTAAGTAAGTGTATGGTGAAGATGTTGGATTGACAAACAGCAGTAATGGACTCCCTACCTAAATTACACATTTAGATAAGTTATAGGACCTAAAAAAGATGTGTACAAACGTATTAGCCCTTGCTGCTCGATAATGGCCAGAAAAATTTAATAAACAGTTGTAAAATTGAAAACAACAGCAGGCTTTTTACCCAACTACAGCAGAAGTAGGATAATGTTTTTCCAGTGCACGTATATGTATGAATGGAACGGAACGCCTTAGTGTTTTTTGGCTTGGGACGTGTCGTTAGATTCGTCTTAATTGTAAGAGTAACACTGGGTACACAAAAATTATAAAATTAAAATTACCTGTTTGTGAATTTTAAGTACCTAATTTTCAGGCAGTAAGCTTTTTGTTTTTTTTTTATTAATTAGCTTGTTTATATCTCACAAAACTTTTAAACTGTAAGAAAATTGAGGTAAGCTACAAAAATCTCCTTATTTAAACAAAACCAGCTAAGATTTTTATAGTAATAGTCTTTGCAATTGTATATCGATCAATTAGTTCGCTTGTAAGTCATCATTGCAATTAGATAAATAGAGCACATAATTATCGCTAAGGGTCATTATCAAATTCAAAGCACGCTTAGGGTTATGTCAACATTCTTTGTTCAGATAATTTCGCGCCAATCGCTCCTAACACCATAAATACCGTGATCGGGTATAAAAGCATAAAAAAAATTACAAAACAGGGGAAACGGGCTCAAAATGACATGTTTTGGGGTAAAAAGTACTTGTGTGATATATTATTTTGAACAACACTAATTATATTTGTATGGGTTTATAGATACAGGGTCATTTCAGAATATATTTATTTAATTCGTTAAGTAATTGATAGGGTTCAATATTTTGGTGTTATGAAACGTTTTTTTTTTTGTATTAATGACGCGTAATTTATAGCGTAAGTAATGGGCTAGAAAAAATGATAAACACTTTAAATAAAGAAAGCGAAAAAGTGGGACTAGAAATGAACGAAATCAAAACGAAGGTAATGACAAACAGCCACACAAACCCTATAAACCTAAATGGGAAGCCCCTAGAGTATGTGAACCACTATGTATACCTAGGGAAACAAATATCATTCGAAGATAAAAATGAAGAACAAGAGGTTGAGCGGCGTATTAATATCAGCTGGAAAAAGTTTTGGTCCATGAAGGAAATCCTGAAAGGAGATTTTCCCCTTCACCTAAAGAAAACCGTCTTAGATAGCTGTGTCTTGCCTACTCTCACATATGGATGCCAAACCTGGACGTATAACACCAAAATAAAAACCAAACTAATGGTATGCCAGAAATCAATGGAAAGGAGTATTCTCAAAATAAAAAGAATGCAAAAAGTTAAAAGTGCCCATATAAGAAGAAGAACAAAAGTCATAGATGCTTTACAGTATGCTCTAAAACAGAAGTGGAGGTGGGCAGGGCACATAGCAAGACACACAGATAAAAGATGGACATTAAAGACAACTGTTTGGGAAGGACCAACAGGGAAAAGGAGAAGAGGGCGCCCCAGAAAAAGGTGGATAGACGACATAAAGGAGATAGCAGGCAGCGAATGGATGAGGAAAGCCCAGGACAGAGAGGTCTGGAAAAAGCTGGAGGAGGCCTATACCCGAGAAGGGGTTCCGATCAACGGTATTGAAGACAGCAAATTGATCTATTAAATTTTATTTTTATTTTTAAACATTACACATGAAAACAAACATGAAATTTAATTAGTTTTATAATATTAATTTTAATGTGAATAAATGTGTAATGGATGATTTATGTTTGAAAATACAAGCTATATCAATGATTTTTAGATTGGAAATAAATGGCTATATTATTATTATTATTATAATTTATAGCGGCATCACGAGACTGTGAGAAAATTTAACCGATTTAATTTTTTATACACATTATAGTAATTTTAAGTAATGTTATAGGCGATTTTGTTCCTTTTTAATATTTTTTAATTTATTTTATATATTTTTTTGGTTAAATCGTAGTAATTATTTTTATACTAATGCCGTATATTGCAATGCAATAATTATTTCTGTCTTCCTGTGAAGAACAATAAAAAATATAATTATTATTATATTAGTATTTCATTTGTCGTGATTTTGTTCTAATCTTGTTTACGCGAAATGGGTACATGTTTGTATATGCTACCAAAAAAGGCTGAAAAACTAATATTAATGAGATAATAATCATCTGTTTACAATTTTTTTTCTTTCAATAAAGCATACACAATATTCACAAAATTAATATTAAAACTACTAATAATATATAATAATAATTTTAAACACAAAATAAACGTCAACTTCCAATAGGCAGCACTCAAAATTATTTTTTCAATGAATCGCTAACAAAAAATATTACAATCAATTGTATTTTGTAGCTGGCAGCTTACACCGCTACCGACACTCGGAACTATTTTTTTTAGTCAAAAGTATTGTAACATTCGGTCGGAGTCAACGAGTGCAACTTTTTTTTAAACTTTTTTTGCAAAATCCTATTTCTCGGATTTAAAAGGATTTAGACACTTTGTTGTGGCAACAATGACGTTTGTGGAGACCGATATTTGTTTGGATTTAGCGTTTTTATTGTTTAGGAAGTTCCCACGAACTCAGTTGTAGATTTGTATTGTGGTGTCAATTTATTTTATATAATGATTTATCTAATTGTTAGTTTCCTTAAATGTGTTTAAATATTTGTAGCATTACTGCTTTTGCAGCAAAGATTGATTTCGCTGAGAGGTAATAAAAGTTTCACAAATATCATTGTTTTATGTAATACTTACCTAGATTTTTGTAATAAATAATGATTAAAAAGAAAAGTAAAAATACTATTTTCTACCTGTTCTTAGTGTGGTAATTATATTCTTACACAGAAATTCTTTGTTAAATTATTGTGTGTGCAGTTTAGACAGTAACACAGAAACAATTTCAATAATTGAAATCTATAAAAATATTAGTGTCTCTCGTTCTACGGACAATGACATACATTCAAAAGTACATATGTAAATTTTTCCAGTAGACAATTTTTGTGTTGCACAGTGATTTTCGATACGACGTAAAACAGACATAAGTAGACAAGAAGAAGTTGAAGATTATGTCTAGATTATTCAGTTAAAACTCTCCAGTTATAAAGAAGTCATACATTAATCAACAGAGATCATGTATTACTCAAGATATATTCCACCACCTTCAAATAAAAGAAAATCGAAATACAATATTCATGATCATCAAAAATTCCGACCCTTAGAATCCAAGCAATTTTCGAGGTGAAAAAAATCGCGACAAATCCTAATTCACCCTCGGTCCCCTATTATTGGCATCCAATCTTGGCTTATCAACATTCGGACACCATAACAGACATTGCGTAGCCTCATACATATTTTAGGGGTGCACACCCCGTTTGGTCAACTGTCAGTAATGATTTGCTGCTGTTACCAAGCAACCGCCCCCAAGAAACATAACCAATTAATTTAGAACTACGACAATTCCTCTGTTGTTGTTATCGGTCTGTTCAAGTTATGTTGGTGTGTCTATGGACTCAGGGGCGTTAAAAAAGTTAGATTATCTACTACTTTTTCGGACGCGCGGATGCCGGGGTGTATATCGGTGGAAAATATGGCTTCCTATTCGTATATATTTGGGTTTTTTGCAGTTTCTTTATTTGTATATTTTATGGGAAAGGTTTGTTTTTTATAACAATCCACAAACGTTAGGTTTTTAAATCTTTCATCTTGTGTTGCCATCTAATCCTATTATAATTATATTATGAATGTGAAATTTTGTCTACGCTTATGCGTAAAAGTAAAAATATGCTTGTAAATAATTCATGTTAAAATAGATAGACTGATTTACATACTATGCTTAACACCAATAATCAGACACATGATAACCAATAACACAGCCAAATTCAATATAAAAAATTTACAAGGTCATCTATGGCAGTTTTGCAAACCGTTAAATACAAGCATCAGATCTGAACAAAATTAGTTAACATTTTAATTTCTTGATATAAATCAAGAGAAGTTACCTGTCATAAGGACGTGAACCTTATTAGGAACGGTATCAAAAAATATAATAACATACCAAAATCTCTCTTACAAATTATCAATAACAACTTTTTTAATCTGCCTTTTCAGTCTGTTAATTAATAAGCTATAAACAGAAGATGAAAAGGAAAATGTTAAGGATACTGTTTGGAATGGTAATTATGGTGTCAAGACCGATTTAATTTTATTAGGTAGTCATTTATATATGTTTTTTTTTACAAAGTTATTGCATTAATATTGTTGCCATTTGATTTTATGTCAGCTGTACTTTCTAATGTAAACTAATTTTCATATTATATATATATATTATACAATTTTCGTGTTCTAAATTAAACTAATGATTATGTTTGAATGTTATGTATTTTGAAGTACCATCAAGTCTTTAAATTAAGTAAAGTTCCTATAGTACAGAATATAATCTATTTTTGAGAGATAAATATGTAGTGGTACAATATTATATTTTTATAACAAAAGAAATCGTTTCAACCTAACACGTGGCTAACATAGTCAACAACTTTATTCAACAATAGTCTACTTTTACCAAACACATTATTACCCTACGCAATCGAAATGTCTAAAGCAGACATAGGTTTTGGTTGCACAAACAAACATTTAGGTTTATTTGTATAATGTCGCAACGTGACACCGCCATTGGCCGACGGATTCGGCACGGCAAATAGCATTTGTGAATTGACAAACAACTTGCTCTGGCTATCGTGTTTCTTAACGATAAATTGCTCTATTTACTGTTATATAAGTTAAAAGTTATCATCACTCGTTTTATTTTATTTATATTACAATTGAGGTAGGTTTTGTAAGCCCTACAAGCAAAATTTATTATCACCCATGTTCACAACTCCTTACAAATTATTTCATTATCGCCACCGACATTGTGACATCGAGAGACTTTTGGCGGTATTCTTTCAATTTTTTTAAACACTAAGACAAACATTGATACGGTCTAATTTATTTATTTTCAATACCAGGGATTCAAAATTTATCGAGTAATAAGAATGTAGGTACGTATTTAAGAATTTATTATATGTTTGGCTAAAACCTAAAATATATACATTTATCCATTACTATCAAATGACTATAAGCGTCTATTTAATCTAAATATATTACAAGGAAAATGGTTATATCAAAATATTATTTACATAATCCAGTTTGTTGAACTATCACAAATAAGTTATTATAATAACTTGTTATAACGCTACGAAAGAAAAAAATATGCTCGTGTTTGTTCGCCCTCAAATGTACAAAACTAGCTGCGAGAGTATCTCACAGAATGGCCAGATTTTGTCATAGGTATATACCTTCCATCTTTATTAAATATATATTTCTTAAATAAAAAAATACATACTTTTACAGTAACTATCCAATAGCAATGTACGTATTACTGCAGTATAACGACGTCATCTAATTTGTACCTATAGGTTTGTAATTTTTCTCCTGCTAAATACCATAGTCCATAATTATGGATGGTGATATTTTGGCTATAATCAGTGTCGAGATGTGGTAAATTTATATTCTGCCGATAAATTACGAGTATTTTGACTTACACCTAGCGGTCACAATGAAAATAATGTATTAAATATGTATACTATACAAGAATTAGATTATCCAAGAAATTGAACTTAACTTGCCTTTAATAGGTAGTCCTCATATAGTCTCAATGGTGTTAGGCACAATACTCACCTCGGAGCTAAGTTCACAGCTCAGACAGTCAATCACGCACGGTCGTCGCGTCTTTACCCCGCTCCGTCTACCGGAATAAAAGCTTCGCATGACCTGAACACTGAGATGCTTTTATAACTTTCACATCTACCTACATGTGAAAAGATAAGAAAGTCTCTAGTTTATACATCTTTTTGAAAATAGCTTTTATAGGCTTTGTAAACACATAGTTTCCTTTTCAATGGATTCTTAACTAACGAAAATTACTTCCTAAAACATTGCAGTTGTAATCAAGTTTTATTTAAAACATAAAGCTAATTGAAAAAATCATAGTAATTCAAGTAGACTTTATTCAAAACATTACACGATAATTGAGTGATTTATACCTTTTGAATAAGTATTTTATAAAAAATTAGACGTCAAACTACTTTAAATAGTCCAAACAGTATCTATTAGAACTAAATGTTACAGGTAATTATTAGAAAATTAATCCATGAATATGCTATAAATATTTATGGAGTCAAATTACTTAAATATATAAGAACAACTATGTATATTAAGTACCTAAGACAACATAAAATTCACCATAAAAGGTCGACTAATTAAGGCGCGGAAGAGTAACAAACAAACTTACATTCACATTTATAATGTTGGTCACTGAGAAAGACAGTAATTAAAAGTAATTGTCACAAATACCTAAACTATGAAAAATAATATAATATGATGAGATAACTTGTCATTAAACTTCCCCTTACGTCACATCTTTATAGATCCGTATCACACATCATTGACTTCTAACCCTCACTATGTCCAAAGCAAACAGTTGCATCTTAACCCTTCGACTGCAAAATCCCTATCTCGTGAGAACACGGAAGATACAAAAACTGCACCTGGTATAACTGTTAACTAACAAAGGAACCCTTTGATATCCGCTTTGGGTCGAAAGGACCGTAAGACATAAAAGGGTAATCAAGGGTTAGACAAATGTCAGGTGACGACAGATGCCCCTTAATTCGCGTGAAATTATTTTTTGAAGCCATGTTTCTGATCGAATCTCACATTGGCTGATGATGTGTGAAAATTAATAATGCCTTCGGGTTTCCAATTTAAAATATTATTAAAAACAGGGAATTGAATTCTGATTGTATAGAATGTTAAGAACTTCCTTAAAGAGGAATAGTAGTATATCAATATCCGATGCTATCCTATCGCTGCAGCACTAGTAAATTGTAGGATGAGCACGGTAATTTGTTCTGTGTCTGGGTGTACTTTATCTATAATATTTATGGATTTAGAAATATATAAGTATGTTTATCAGCATTCCGTGTGGTGACGGATTAAGAATACGGAGCCTCACCACCCCTATTCATCTCGTGGGTGTCGTAAGAGCCGACTAAGGGACAAACTACGCAGAACAACAGCACTGCAAAAAGAAGGAAAACTTGACACAAACCCTATACCAACCCGTCTGGCCAGCGTGGTATAGTAGGCCAAATCCTCCTTTTAAGGAGAGGCCTATGCCCAGCAGTGGACTAATAAAGGTTGTTGATGATGATGATGTTTATCAGCAGTCTGGTTACTATAGCACAGGCTCTGCCTAATTTGGGAACACACGGTCGTGTGGTAGTTGTTTAGAGCGAAATGCTATTTTTTTTTTGTATAGCTAGAAACGAACACGTTCATTGAGAAGTTTCATGTTTTTTCAATTTAAAATTCTTCATAACAAATACTACTACATTATAATTATTTAATTACGTGTACACAAAAGAAAAAATACGTAGACATCTTAAAACTAAAAATCCAACGTCTCAAATTAATCAAAAGGAGCCGCCGTCATTCTTCTTATAGAACACAATATACACCCACAATCCACGTCAGGACAAAACCACTTCAAATAATTAATACTCATTGAGAACGGTCAACCCTCCAAATGAAGCCGGATATAAACTAACCGCCTTTTCTTTACGCTCAACATAAAAAACGACACCTTTGTCGAAAAGGGTTGAAAAAAAAAACAACTACCTTGGCAATGTTACGCCAATTTTGCTTTCAAGGGAAATTAGATATCCTCTTACGGACTGGGCTTAACCCTTTGTGTGCGTGTGGGAAAAATTGCGGAATCGTATTAGGTGTCTAACGGGAATGTTGCGTCTTTTAGCACCTGATCTGACATATGTGTGTGTGTTTTGTTAACATTTGCCGTTACTTGGGATAAAATGTGAACATAACGGTTGATTAACTTTTACGTGTTGTGTGAATATTTCTCTTAGTACTTTTATAGCTGTGATGGTTACGCCATTTAAATGATTAAATAATAATAATAATACTTCACACATCTCACACACGGCCGTCTGATCCCAAACTAGGCAGAGCCTGTGCTATGGTAACCAAACCGCTGATAAACATACTGATATATTTTTAAATACATACATATTATAGATAAATGACACCCAGACACAGAACAAATGACCGTGCTTATCACACAATATTTGTCCTGGGTGGAAATCGAACCCACGACCTCCGGCTTAGCTGTCAGGGCCACTAACCACTAAACCAACAGGCCCGTCATAAATAAGTTGAAATGTTATGTGTAGACAGAAAATTACAGAAATTACATTAAAATCTCTTTAATAATTGCCCTAAAAGTGGCTCAATTAGCCTAGTTTCTGGTTACATATTTAATCTTTTTTTTTGTTATAAAATATTGGCCTTAACTTCTTATTTTACTACAAATGCAGCTGTTATCACCATTTACAATTATCTTAGTATTGACGCTTGCAACATCAGATTTTACACACTATGTTGATGAAAAGAAGACGCTTTGTTTGTCTGTTCATTGTCTTGAATTTTATTTTAACCCTCTGATCGCTAGATCAGAGGGTTAAAATATATATATATATGTAATATATATATATATATATATATATGTATTATTATCTTTTCAAATAAAAAAATATTTCTCTGTTTCTATATTACTTTGTCGTACTGTTGATATTATCATAATAAAATTTTACAGGAACACAGCAAAACTTACTTTATAAGGGGGCAAACGAGCTGACAAGTCACCTGATGGTAAGTGACAACCGTTGCCCATAAATATCTCGAACTCAAAAGTCAAATCACTGTGAGCCCCCCCCCCCCCCCCTTGAGTTAAAGGGGGCATGGTCCTCTATTAATCTCACTGACTAACTTACTCCGTGAATACGAACGCTACTAACGCCGGTTTTCTATGAGTTTAAAATCTCTCCAGGCATTAGAAGTTATAGTGGTAAGACTTAAATTTATGCAAACATTACACTCCTTTTATAGGCAGTCTTATAACAATGTCGCGTACCGCATTCAAGACAATAAATCTCTTTGTATTTACAATAAACTCTTTCATAAAAGCCTCAAATAATTTCCAAGTTCAATTTAACATATTAAACCCAAAGTTACAACCGATACAAGAGCGGCTCGTAACACGTTTTGCTTACAACCCGACGGTTGCGCGGCGCGGCTGTGGTGGCCCCGCACGTAATTTCCCATAGGATACCTCTCAACAAGGATGACTAATGCCCGCCGGACCGTCTGTTTCCAACGAGAAATGTCGCTCAACACTCGCGAACTCTTTTTGTATCGCTTCTATTTAATGTAGCTTTGACATTATTTATTTATTCCAACCTTATTTAACATTGACGGGCCTGTTAGTCTAGTGGTCCGATTCGTGGGTTCGATTCCCACCCTGGTCAAATATTGTGTGATGAGCACGGTCATTTGTTCTGTGTCTGGGTGTAATTTATCTATAATATGTTTGTATTTCAAAATTTATAAGTATGTTTATCAGCAGTCTGGTTACCATAGCACAGACTCTGCCTAGTTTAAGATCAGACGGCCGTGTGTGAGATATATAATATGATATATATATGATTGGAATTTTGTAGACAATAATTTCAACTACTTAACTTAACAAAACTCAAAAGGAAATTATAATATCACCGATTTTCTTAAAATAAACAGGTTTTTAAATTGTCAAAGGATGTATTAATATAAGAAAATAAACTTCCTTTGCGCGCTCTAAAACGTTACCATTAGATTCGTCTCTTGTGAAAGAGAATCTTATCTGGCTTATTAGGTAGTACTTTTAACCTTATCTGATGTTTTGTTTTATTAAATCATTTCTGGTTATATTTTGGATTTTGATTCTTAAAAGATTAGTTTGAATAATTCGCAACAACATGCCCGATAAATATTATGCTTTGTTACCCTTAATCCCTTAAATGTAAATCGTCTTGAAAACCTACTGAACAGCAGAGCTAGGACCTATTACTTTTAGCTTGGGTATTTTATAGATCAGAGATACTTTCTAATTAGGTTAAGCATGAACGTGAGACTTCGGTATTTTATGTCCATCTTACTAAAGATAATTATAGTCTTTGCAAATTACAATATACGCAATGTTTTACCTATTAATTGGTCACCTTAAAGGCTCGCCTTACGTTACTTTTAGTTATCAAAACCAATTTCTACTTAGATCCAGTATATTAAAGTTGTTTTTGGGTCTTGAAACCATACAGCATAGTCGTCCTTGTGAACATTTTCCGTCAAATATCGTAACCTAATACCGTACGGGCGAGTGCTCAAAGCTGAGCTCATTCGATCGTTATTGATACGGTTTTAATCCACGAACGTACGGAATATTGGAAAATGTCTTTAATATTTATGCGCTACCTTAAATTGTAAGCAGATACCATATTACTTTTGGATAATTGAGATGATTATCTCCACAAATATATATAGAAATAAAACAAAAGTCCAATTTATGATATATGGTGTAATAGTTACTTAAACAGCATTTACTTATTTCGATTCCCCTTTGAAAAAGTTCTTTTTTCGCGTAGATATATGTATGCAAGAAAATCTTCATATTTTAATTCACTTCTAAATGTGATGTGACTATAAAAATCTGTTAGTACTATACGCATCTGAAGATTTCATTAATATTTTAGTATTAAGTATTATGGCAATGATTTGCGGATAAGTGGTTAGAGTGCTATAATTTAAATAAGTGGATATGTGTGCGCTGAAAGATAAGTAAATCGCGACATAAAACATATAATGGCTGCGAAGTGACCTAGTTAATAAAAAAACGATCTATGATCCTCCACAACATGACGATAGCATTTTTAAGATGATGAACAACCTCTTTACAATGTGAGTTGGCGATAATCGAATTACCGATACATAGAATATCGAATCGAATACTTGGACGTATCCTCTGTAATGTTGTATTGATGATTCTGGCACAGACTGATTAATGGTTCCGAAAGTTTGGGTACAATAAGAACTCCATGCTTTGATAATTTTTGGGTTACAATAAAGGGGATATATTGCGTTGAGTAAAATACATCGATGGTTTCGTATGACACTAAGTTTTCCGTATCACAAGTAAGTCGTCAATGTACGTCATGCGATAGTTTTTTACTGTATACAAGAGGTAGGGGGTACAAGGGTTGAATATAGGGTTGTCGCCAGAACGGTGACTTGTAATTTCGTGGTGTGTATTATGTTGCGAACGAAAAATATACTCCTGAGGTGGACTTGATGTTTATCTTATTTTTAGTTATAGTGAGATTTTCAATTAGATTATTTAAAATATTTATAAATTAGTAATAAAAATGATTAAAAATTTAAATTCAACCGATTATATATACTCTGCTGACTGCTAGTCTTACAAACAAACCAACAGTCGAATATTATGTTCATTTGTTAAAAGAAAGGAAAGGTTAATTTTATATATACAATATGTTACAAGAAAGTGTGATCTTTAAGGGTTTGTATACGGTTATATCGTTCTTAATGGGTCTACCGTCAATAGCGTTAAGCACTACTTTAGAAAAAAATATTTTAATACAAAAATGTTAATTAAAAACTGGTTAATTGAACCATTGGAAAATTTAACAATGAAGACAATATTCCTCACCTCTAAGTTGAGGAATATGGACATTCCAAAGTAGAATGTAAAGTAGATGAAATATTCGTAAACAGATGTCACAGAACTTCCGTACACGAAGATTCATAAAAACCTGGTGTAGAACAACCATTGTTTCTTTTCATCTACTGTCGATTTGTCCATCCAAATGTCCAAAGGTAGCTTGTGAGGGATTGCTTTTAGCAATAAGGCCGCCCATTGTTCATATCCGTCTGTAACATTTATCTAACATATTGTAATTGGTATACAACAAAGAATATAAATTTTAACCAAACTGCATCTACTTCCTGTTCTCTCTGCATCACCTAAAGGTTGACTGGTAGAGAATGCCTTAGTCCGCCAATGTACCAAGAGTGCATGATGTATAAATAAATAAATAAATATTCTTTTCTATTCTAATCTTTTCAAGCTACACCAGCTACTTGTCGCCTTTTTTGTTGACGGAGTGCTGAAGCCAGGAGTATATGGCGTTTCACTGAAAACTACTACGACGGCCGGACAGCCTGTCTCAGGCGCCCACTGAGGAGGACCCGGACCATGTGATTTCAAGCCCTATCTCGGGGGTAGCTGCAGACTTCACTCGACCAACCGCTCCAACTAGTCGCCTAAATAAAAAAAAGAACTGTAACAAGCTCCATAACTCCTTTGTAAATTACTGTTGCCTTATATAAATTTTTAGTAAACATCAATATATGTTTATTTGTGGCCATAAATATAATTGTTTACCCCAGTCTACCCCTTACCGGTGTGCAGCACCATAGGAGTCCATCACCGACCCGCAGTGCCCGAATTAATGCACAGTGGGCGGCGGACATGCATTCATGGACAATCATTGTTGTTTAAAATAATTTACGTACCTACTTCAATTTAATTAATATATTTAAGTCGGTTAGACTAGTCAGTTGTAGAATATGATAGGTATATACATAGAGTATATATAATACTTTTTACCCGACTGCGTCAGAAGGTATATTGTCGAGTATATATTGCTTTGGTAAGCTCTGTAGCCTGGCTTTTGAGGTGTCGTTCGACTCTTAATTTAAGATATCGTCTTAATTGTGAGTTTTTGTATAAGAAAAATTGTAAAAATTAAAATTGCGAGTTTTTTATTTTAAGTAGGTATATATTTTGTTTTTAGTACACATTAGGTATGTGTACATTTTTTATTAGTATGTACATAGTTTTAATTTTATTTAATAGTCAGTTTTTTGTTCTTTTAACACCCAATTATGGCTTCATTTGTAACTACTGCTAAACTAAGTAAACAAATGTAATTTCAATAACGTAATTAGACATCATGAAGGTGATCTGGTGATGTAGCCAGAAGGTGGGTAGTGGAACTCTTCATTGGTTATGAAACTTGGTAAACGCTTTGTTTTGATGAATTCAACAGATTAGGCATAATGACTTTCTTGGCTTTGATAATGGTTTGATGACAGTCAAGATGTAGGTAGTAGAACTTTTTTACTTTTTAATGTTATTCGATTTGCCATTTAAGCGTGGTTTGATTTGATTTTACTAGACTCTAATAATTTTAAAATTGTTTTGATATTTATTCCTGAACTGTCAAAATCGACATTAACGCCAGTGAAACCATGGGCAAAAACTAGTTCAAAATAAATTATGACATACAATTCTGTTTCATTATTTTAAAATTTAACTGACGCGGCTGCCAGGCTGTTGGTTCAAAAATCAATAGGTTTTTTTTTATTAATGGTTAACCCTTTGTAGCTGGCACCAATCGATTTCCGAACCCCGATATAATACAATGCACATTTTAAAATTTAAAATCCGATATCTGTACAGAGGATTTTTTATGCGACTGCGATGCATTTTTAACCCTTCAACTGTCTATTAAGCACAGTGGTTCTCAATGCTACTTTACAATATTGAATCATGCTTTAAAACAAATGCAAAGCCGCACGCTTTAAAAGAAGTGCAGATAAATATTTTCTTTTGAGTTAATGTTCATATGGAAGTCAAAAAATTATAGAAAGGTCTTAGTGTTTTTCGTAGTAAAAATAAACTATTATAAAACACTCTCATGACATATTATGATGACTATTAATACTTAGTAAAGCACGAAATTAGCGTAGATTTAAAAAAATATTCAAATGAAAGTCATTTGTTTACTACTACACAACACACAACATCAAGTATTTAACAACTGGTCATCAAATACTACAAATTTTCTAAACCGTAAGCTGTTTAAAAAAGTTTGAGAACTGCTATCAGAGGATTGTGTAACCACGCGGTGTCTGTACGTGACAATTTAAACAAATTCTGGGCCATTTGGCTTCTGGGGTGGCATGCTGTTTTTAAGGACTTATTTTGAATAAAAAAAGCGCCATTGAACCACATTCACCCAGCGGATGGATGCGGGATAAGTGTGTGGCCTGTAATGAACGCGAGCTGTTGTGCTAAAAGGTGGGTCTAGTTTTTTATTCGTTTGCATATTGACAGTATAAAGGAGAATTACGACTGCGTGTGTATACAAACGCATTTACAAATTGTTTTGAAATAGGAATAAAATTTCGATTTCGATTCAATTTACAATTATATGTATGACTACTTGACTAACTTAAAACTTTATTACAAACTAATAAAGTTTCAAGTTTGGCATTAAAATTTAAAAACCGTGAAGTGAAACAGTTTTAAAATATTATTACGACGCTAGTTTGACTTATGTGTGAAAAGTGTTATTTTATCAAGTTTAGCAATGTCGAATAAATTATCTTTTAAAAATTAAATTGTACTTAATGTGTGTAACATTGTTTAATAACAGAACTAAACATTTTCCTCTTCCACCCCAAATCTGAACTGTACTGTAAACATTCTGTTTCACATCTCAGCGAGTGGTGAATATTTAATATCTTCGCGCCATATGCGATCTCATTGACAATGGTGAGCGGATCCCGAACGTAGCCGCGTTTTCTTCCAATAATCCCTTACCCCTGAGATGGAGTTAGCCGATCCTGCGGAGAGGATTTTGAAATGCTGAAGGTGTATAAAAAGTGATGTGCTCATTGATAGGGTTAATATTTTGACGTCAGCAAAGTTTTACAAGTTATTTTGAAGGTTGGCTCGATAGTCTAAGAGTACGAGTATAAGTTTATATGGTTCACTAATTTTGTTTTATTATTGTTCTACAGATTTTTTATCTATAAATATATATATAAGAGATTTCCACGTATATAGTCTAATACTAAGTCTAGTACTAAATCAAGACATTTTTTCCCTAGAAAATTATTTAATAGGAAAGTTAAATTTTCATATACTTATTTACTTACTATGATACTAATTGTCAATTTATTAAAATACCAAGATAGCAAGTCAAACAGAAATAAAAGTACGTCAGATTCATATAATATATTAAAGAATATTACAGCTTTTAAGCAAATTATTTTTAACAACTCACACTTGACCCTCTAATCCCTAAATAGTTACCATCCAGTTACCAGTTACCATCTGATATTGCATATGTCTGATAATAATAATAATATTCTGACACATTCACACAACGCCATCTAGACCAAGACCCAAACTAAGCAGAGCTTGTACTATGGCTACTAGACAACTGATATAAATACATATACATATACATTTTTTTTTGGAAATACATACATATTATACATAGAAACACCCAGACCAAATCAAACATTAAATGTTCATGCACATTAATGTTTGACTAGAGCGGGAATTGAACCCGCGACCTTTAGAATAGCAGTCCGTTACACAAACCACTACGTCATTCGGTCGTAACACTACAGCATGGTACAACAGATGGTAACTAGACCGATGACAAACATACTTATTATGTGTTATATAAATTACACCCAGACAGAAAACAATTACTAGTGTTCATCATATCACATTATTTATTAGGACAAATAATGTCATGTGAAAAACACGATGAACTGCCCCACCTAGTAGGATTCCTATCTAGGGGTAGGAATCTAAGATTTTCGGCTTAGCAAGCAAGACTTAACTCTTCTATCTCAAATCGACACCATAATCCTTGACAGAAAGCAAAAGGGTTAAGAACTCTTATCTACTTTATATTATTTATTTTTATTTCAATATCAATTGTTAATGAAATTTCCAAGGGCCCTTGACCTTATTCAATAAAATAGAAATACAAAAACAAAAACAAAAAGGCCGTTAATTGAAAAGTTATCTAATTTGATCCGCATTTGACTAGGTTGGCTATTTTTTACTTCTTAATCCAAAACTAGTCTCCAATTTCATTACACTTTTGTAATCACTTACAAAATTATTGCATACTACGAGTATCTTTTGAATGTGAATTCAAAAGATGGTATGCCATAGTTTTATTAAATATGCATAGACATGTTACACGTGGTCTAGAATCTAGCTTCATATGGTTGTAGATGCTAAGTTAAACATATAAACAACAATATTCGTATAATATTATCTTATTGCCGAATCATCATATTCTTGTTACTGGCTAGAAGAAAAACTAATATTAAAAACAAATCAAAAGCCATATATCATTTCTAAAAACTCCAATATGGAAACGATCTCCAATCACATTTGTGAGGACAATTCATCACGGGGTCCTCCCACACCGTGTTGTTCTCCAGATATCATTTATTAGAGAGAGACAGACCAATTTATATAGAAGAGGGTCACTTGTAATTGAATATAAAAAATCGCCAGCTTGGAGCATTCCTCTTGACGATTTTGGCGCCCAACGTGGGGCGGCTATGTAATTGTAATATTAAATGAATGCCTTGTGTTAAATATACTATTATAATGTGTGTTTTATGCTTTTCAGTTGCATTTATCTACATGGATAATGAATATTCAGACATCTGACAAACTGGTTTGTCTGGTGTTTTATATTTTTTTAATGCGTTAAAAGTTAATCGGTAAGAATATTCACAGGTTTCGTCAAAGTTAGATATTATTATGTCGTACGAATTTATCACCCCAAAAATATGAATTATTATAAGATATATACATTTATAACTTCTAAGATCCACTGAAACTCACCCTTGGACAAGCGACGCCGGCGATATGTGTTTGATAAATCCCATATCTCCCTCCTAGAATCACACGGTCGCCCGCACACGCCTACATACATTTGTTGCTAGATATGATATACTGGAAGTGGCTAATACTTACACACACATAACACAGTTCATACATAAAACATATAACAGTTCTGTTTACTTACTCACTGAGTCGTCACTTTATAAGTATTTTACTTTGGGTGAGACATTAAGGCTTCTACATTGAAAACTCTTCGTTTGAGTTCGGTCACAATAAAAATTGTTTTAATAGAGATTTCTGTAAATAACAATAAATAGAACTTAGTTCGGGAGGCAAGGTTATAACGATATTGAAGCAATTGAACTTTGTTGTTACCAAGTTTAATAAAGGGTTTTACAAATTTCAATGTTCTTAAAGGCAAATTGTTACGAGTATGTTAGTGTCGACGAATGCACTCGGACCATACAGTGGCTACGAATACACTAAAGCTTAAAACAGACCAATAGTTATAATAATTTATGAAAGCTGAGTCTGCAAAAGTGTTCGATTCTTTAACCCGAACAAGCTTTGTTGACTGATGGACTCTGGATAGTGCCAGTACAACTAAATAAAAAGTACTTATCTTGATAAATGTTCTTTACAAAATGCCAAGCACGTCTCAAGCCACATCTAGTTTTATTTTGTATCACCTAAACTCGGAGTCACAATACAGATTTTTTATACATTTTCTGATACATTTCTTTTCCAATGCATCTTACGGGGGCAATATTATTTGTGATAGTGTTGGTGATGCGTTTTGAATATAGAGTGTGTTTTAATAAAGTACGCGTCTGTTTCATGCATAGATTTGTATTAGATCGAAGATTTTGTCTTTTCTCGTTTAGCTTATAAGAAGGGGATGACGAAATCATATCTTATGTTTTATTAAGTAATATGTTCAAGGAACTACTTTTATTTATTTTGATATTTTTTATTTTATTTGCCTTGCATCGTTTTTAGTTGATTTGTTGTTTTTAGAACGCCAGTGAGTTCCGATTAGTTTCTATAGGTCCTACTCGTATTTTATTACTCTATAGCAAAAGCAGCCAGAGATATTTACTAACAACTGAGAGTGATTACCGACCGAACCACCACACACGAGTTGACTTACCTCCGCGTGGCCTGTACTCGTGCCCGGAGGTCCTATACCCGCAGTCGGCGGCGTCACCGCGAAGGGGGTGGGGAGGACCAGCTTCATGAGGTCTGACATGACTGATGACTGAGTACCGAGAGGCGCGGAAAACTCTTATAATATAATAATAATAATAATAAAAAGAAAGGTCGCTCCTATCGTGCAGTGTAACAACCAGGAGGTGAACCAGGAGGACGGTATTCTGCCCGTCACGGATGCGGAGATAGGGGCGACTGTTCTATAGATCCGTTCCAAGAAAACCGTGCCCGGACCAGACGGGATCCCTACCCGAGTGCAGGCCTTGGCCCTTAACCGCATGTCAGACCGCATTGGGGAAGTGTTCAACGCTAGTTTGGCGGCCGGACGCTACCCTGAGTGCTGGAAGAGTGGGCTTTCTCAAGAGCACCAACTGGTGCTCTTGAGAAAGCCGGAACGGCCTGCCGATTCGGTCGCAGCCTACAGGTCCATCGTGCTGGACGAGGCGGATAAATTGTTTGAGGGAGGGGGGGATACTCTCTGCGCGGCACTTACGGGAGGTTGGCCCCGATTTCTGTGACGCCCAATTTAGCTTCCGACTCGGGCGTTCGACTGTAGGTGCTGTGTTGCGCTTCGGTCACAGCCTGAGGGGCGAACTTTCAAGAAGCGGCGTATCTGCCCAGACAAATCTCTCTGGTGAATGGGCGCATTGAGGTGCTGGGCTTAGGGGTGGCCCTAGAGAAAACTAAGGCCATCTTTTTCCATGGGCCCCGACGTGGTCAACTCGGTCCTCGTAAAGGTTCAGGCCAAGATGAAGTATCTGGGTCTTATCCCCGACGGGAGGTGGCTCTTTGACAAGCACTTCCGACAGCTCGATCCAAGGCTCCAAAGTGTGGCGCACCGTGTGGTTTTAGTCGGTCCGATTCCGACACGCCACCCCGCCGCAAACCCCGGTGGGGTGGCGGCCCGAGGGAGATTCCACACGTTAAAAAAAATAGAGGCTGATGGTAAGGGTCTATCGGCGCAAATGGACACCTGCAAGAGTCACAAGTGCCTTGCAGCTCCTTGAGTCCCCCAAGAATAACTATAAAACATAAATAAAGAGGCGTCATGTTCAAGATTACGATGGTATCATAATGTTCAACTAATTTACGTTAAAAATAAGTATAGATTAGCAAGATGTAAAAACAAGTTATTTTACTATGAATGTCCTAATTCATTATTCTTTGTAGTATAAGAGAAATAGAAAACTGTTAAAGGCACTGTAAGATTAAACACTATTACGAGTATATCAAAGGCCAATAAATTAACATAGACTTTATTTTAATCAAAGCAATTTTGTAGAAATAAAAATAAATAAGTTAAAAATACTAGAAAGATGTATTTATATATTTATGAATGCAAGATCATTTTTTTACAATTTAGGCGAAAACTTAACGTACATAACTTAAAAGCATAATTTCTTCCACTGGACAGAAACTTTACTCTCTGAAATCGAAATTTGAATAGAAAACTTTACTGTACCCAAATAACACTACAAAATATAAGATTACGATTCCATTAAAAATGAACACAAAAAAAATAACAGAAATATAAACCAGACACTTACGTATACAAATACAGCTATCAAAACGAATACATTTTTATTTGGCCGCATAACACTAAAAAGCGTACGACACAAATATAGATAAGTACGAAACATCATCGAACGTTTAGCATCAGATCACGTCCCACTTATATAAGTAAAAGCTCATATTCTTTACGACGTGAAACATCTAGTGACGCTTACTTGGTACGTGGAACGTGACACTACGACGACTTGAGGGTTAAAGCGGAAACTTGGCAAACAAGAACACCTGAGAAATTAATATTAAGAATTTTGTGGGTTACGAACAAGGTTATTGGAGGTGCTTGTTCTTGAAATTAACGTAAATAAAATGTTCATAAGATATTTAGTATCTACATATTTTGACGGGCCTGCTGGTCTAGTGGTCAGTGAGGTCTGCTAAGTCTGAGGTCGTGGGTTCGATTCGAATAATGTGTAATGAACACGATCATTTGTTCTGTGTCTGGGTGTAATTTCTCTATAATATATATGGTTTTAGAAATATATAACTATGTTTATCAGCAGTCTGGTTACCATAGCACAGGCTCTGCCTAGTTTGGGACCAGACAGCCGTGTTTGCGATGAGTGAAGTTATTATTATTCTATTAATATGTTAATATGTTTTTTAATTTGTGCCCATTATTAAACAAATATGGCGCTCGGAATAATATCGTCTTTGGAACACTTAATAGGCTGTTTACACGTTTGGCAAGCCTGTGAAAATGTCCACAAACACAAGTATGTAAACGGAATGTTTGGCTCGGCTTGCGTGAGCTTGTTGTCGATCGGGACTAGTGTCGGTTTTTGAACAGAGATCAAAGGAAGCTTACCGCAAGCGTTTGCGAAGTATTTACATTTTGGCGCGTGCTTGTTGTGATATTAGTTGGCATGGCATCCAATCGTTTGTAAAGGCTTGGAGCTTGTCGACGTTTGCCAACCCTGGGCACGCATGCAGACTAGACATAATGTTTTTATTATGTAGAAGAATGGTACAATGGTATTTTTTTAAACAATAAGAGCTATTAAAATAATATCAAAATGACTATGTAAATGTAAAAGGGCCCAGTAATTTAAGCTTTTCAAGCTATCATGTTCAAAATCTCTATGATGACAATTCAAGTTATACTGGTAAATAAAATAAAACAAGACATTAAAAACAGTGGACTACCGCCAGGTAGTTAATATTTTTTTAATATATATATTATTATTTTACTAATGTATTAGTAACATAATTATGTAAGTAATGTACTACACCTACATTACACCAAAATGGATAAAGAACAATGGCGGGTCTCCATACACAAAAATATTTGGAATCAAATTGCATCGTCTTGTAGTGAAAATAATATTTAAAAATCAGCCATTTTTTAGAATCTATTTGTAAAACAATGTTTGTTTGGGTAAAGCCAGGAAAAAAGATATTAGCATTTTACTTTTTAGTTACGCACCGCATTGTTTTATCTGTGGATTCTATTTAAAAGAGTTCACAGATAAAATTATTTGATAATTATAGCTGTCTGTAAATAAAATAAAATAAAGATAATAAAGAATTATTATAATCCACTACCTGTAGAACTTTCGTTGGTTACATTTTTTTGTTGCTTTTAATGTGTCTGTTGCATGAAATAATCATCTATATACATATATCCATCCATGCATATATAAAATACAATAAGTAAATATATTTTCCCTGATTTATTAACTATTTTAACATAATGTTAAATAATGTTAAATTTAACAAATTTTAAATTCTAAACCTTTAAATCTTTATATTTAAACACAGATTGCAAGGGTCTGCAAAAGTTGTCAAAAAAACCTTTGCTTTTTTCAGCTTGCAGTTGCCACTATTTATTTTTTACTTCCTTATATTCCAGTACAGGATTTTCAAATACGTAAATAATGCGTTTAATAATGCACCACAAACCACATCCTTTATTGATTTAGTACTTAGAATTATAAAACTATTATCTGATTACCATATTACTATTAAGTGATTACCATATTACGACACTTTATTGGACAGTTTTTACACTACTTTAAAAAAATGGCTGTAAAATGGTAACACTAAACTGATAAAGGAAATTAAAATAATCAAATAGGCTTCTAATATTTTTCTCTCTTTTTCTGGGGTTTTACTGACTTAGACGATAGTTTCAAAAAACGTAGATATTTATTACAATTAGTTTCCTGTGAATGACATTTTAAGACGCTCAAATTATACTCAACTACGAATTCGCCATTGTTCTTTAATTTCTGCAGCTCAGGAGTCACAAGCGCGTTGCCGGGATTTAAGGAAGGAGTACGCTCTTTTCTTGAAGGTCGTATCGAAAAGAGGTGAGATGTGTAAACCCATCGATACATTTCATAGTAGAAAAGTACTTCTTTATTTCGTTATAAATAATATACTTTAATTGGAAATGACACCTATTCTAAGATTAAGTATAAAAACGCTCGAATGCTATGTATAAATGCTTATTATATGCTTATGTATAAAATTGAATTATATAGTATTGAATTGTCTCATACGCGAGTAAAGAAAGCCTTCAATTTTTTTCTTTTAGTCTTTGTCTTCTTAGAAGTAAAAGGACAGACTGATTACCTGCCAATATGTATGATATAAAACGGATGGAATTAAATTCGCAGACCAAAGTTTATGAGTGAAATTCTCTTGGAACAAATAAACTACTGTCCCGCGGAGTATCGGGATAGATGACGTCATAAAACAAATGTAAGCCCGCAAGAAAAGCATAGAGAACACCAGATCGTAAACCGGTTCCAATAATCCAACGTCGGCGGAAAAAATAGCCATAGTAAAAACTCCTATCCGTACCTAATAACCCGAGAATATTATCAGAGAGTCGTCGGGTCATAACCCGAAATTGGTTTCGGGGTCCGTAAGTCCCCAGTTTTATATGTCGCATTATGAAGGCCGTCAAACGAATTCACGTAGAAAATCGAATCTATATACGGTGATATTGCCGTCTCTCCGTCCTGGCTGGCTTCTGATAATAAAATAATATACTACTTTTTACGCTACCGTTGCTTTGGCTTCCATTGACCAAGTAGCGAGACCTATAATTGAACAAAGGCCAAACAGAAGTAACAAATTTAAATTTTAAATTGAGGGAACCATCGATAATCATCTAAAAGTAAATTCAAGTAAAATTAAAAATAGTCACGTCCATTAAAAAAATAGTTTGACTTTCAACCATTCAGTTTAAAAACTGTGAAGCAATGTCCAGACTACTCGTTAAAATTACGTGCCATATTAATATTCTCACGATAGCGTTTAGTGCTGTAAGGATATTAAAAAATGGACAGTGGTGACGTCCCAAATCGAAGACTGAAATTTTTCTCTTTCATATTAAAAATATTTTCCAACAACATAAATCTTTAAGAAGTATTTTTATTTTCCTCGTACACTGAACCACAGTTCTTTCCTTCCTTTCCGTCGCTCTTTTTCCTCTGCCCAATCCTAATGGAGTATGTAATAAAAAATTGAAACAAAATAAGATTTGCACTTATGTGGAAACACAAAAAGTTTTTTCATTTCGTGAGCCCACGCGAGTGGCTCGCGTACGTGAAATAACAAAAATTTAAGAACAAAAACGTATAAAGTGCCATAAAGGAGCTTTCCTTTGTGCCGCCACAAAAATCTCTGGGATGGTAGTAATCGGGCATTTTACATAAGAAAATAATATATTATTCAAAATCCACACTGGAGCACGCCGCCCCATATACTTATCGGTAATAATGCGAGCTCTCCACCGCACCCGCGAAACGCACAGGTACAACTCAAGACTGCTATATTTAAGACTACGTCATTCTATGGAAGTTTCAAGGACTAGAGCAATTTTAATGATTGGGTTATATAAATAAAACTCACACTTTTAGGCCCGCATTTTAAAAGGCGTCTCAAGTGTCGGTTGAACTCTGATTGCCTGAAACTAGTTTTAAGTGCAGATCAAATCTTAAGTATCGATCTTATTATAGAACGCGTTTTAAGTTTTATTCAGTTAAAACTAGTTTCAAGTATTGATTTGAACTTACAGTCTTACTATTATTCCGCATTACGCAGCTAATTATTTAAAAAATAATTTTCTTTCACAAAAATATTTTCTATGAATTTGTATATAATATAATATTGGCTAGTGTAGCAATGTCAACATATTAACAATTGTTGTTCATTCAAAATTAAGTATAATAAATATTAAAATAAAAATGACTAGCTGTATGAATACGCTATAACGGAACGTTCAACTTATTTATCAACACTTATCATGTTGAAATGTCAAACGTTGTTTTTATTTGATATGAAATTCACCAAAATTGTAAATGTAAGTGAAATTGATTATAGTATGCCAAGTAATTCTTTCGTAAATAAAGTAAAGTAAATCTTTCGTAATTATTCAAAAATAAATTATCGTAAAATACATTCATTGCCCTTAAATGCCCTAGAAACCACCGCTTGAGACTAGTTTCAGCTTGTCTCACGTAAACTAAGATCACAGCTGTCAAAATATTTACCTGAGTAATGATTTCGACATAAACATCGTTCTAAAATAAGCTTTCACTCACTGAGTATGGAGTGTCGAATCTCGTTCTAAGTGACGTTCAATAATAAAATCTCCACTTAAAATTAGTTTTAAGACTGGATTCATGACTGAGACAACTTTTAAAATACGGGCCTTAATGTTTAATAATAAAAAAAAATAGATAGCATGTGCTTTAAAATTTAAAAAATATATAAATTAGAAACATAACTTCCCGCATATGATCGCGGCCATTGCAAATTGGTCAAAACCTCAAGCAATTTAGAAGTGTGTTATTCTCAATTGTATATTCAAGACATATTGATTGCATTATCTCTCGGAATATCAATCATCAATCATAGAACGAAAAAGTTAAGTAAGGTTAGCATGAATTAGCGTGAATTTATTGGGAACACGAGTTCTATTGTAGATTAAGCGTAAAACCGACTACTAAATAGCACTCGTATCATCAAATAACATTTGTGACATAAAATCTTTAAATTCATAAACAATACCTTACCAATCTTATCACTATAACGAAAAAAGTGATTTCTGTATAAATACACTTACACCCCTTTCCGCTCGAGCTACAGCCCACCTCGTGGTGCTCGCAAATAAAAATAGAAGCAGCACCGACTTAAATCCACCTCCGCCGCCCTATTATGATATCTCTTGATTCAGCCCCCCTTACTAGGCCAGGCTTTATCACACATTTTTAAGCAAAAAATGTGGGCTAGCTTTGACAGTATAAGATAAATATTTCAAGTTTAATATATTTTTATTTAAGGGCTAAGGGCTAAAACTCTGGTTAATCACTTACAAAAAAAACTTGCGGAGGCGAATCACAGTTGTGTAACTTTTAAGGCACCTTAGCATTACACGATAATTCTATTTTCAAATTCAAACAGCTGTTGATTTGATCCTACCATGAATTTTTCGACACTCCTCGCTACTCTTAGATATTCATATCGCAACACATTTAAATTACACCCAAAACTAGCTTACCTAGGCTTTTCTGGAAAATACAGTCTAGGCTTTTGCTGTTCTAGAATGCTTACCTTACATCTAATGAAACTCTAATAAATTTGGTATCCTATTATTTTTAACTATGATTTTCACGAGATCTACTAATTTTGTCTTTAATTCTTTGCACGGCAAAACACATAATTACCAGATGTCAATTATTATTTACCTAAAGAATAAGTCAATAGGAGTCGTATATAACTTAATGTAATTGCTTCAACCGCTTTATGGACATAGTTTTCAAAAATAAGGTTCTCGTTTTAAACAATTCTTGAATTTCTAATGAGTAACACAACTGAAATTAAAAATACAACAATGAACACTAATTTATCGTAAGTCTTACATAGAGTCTCCCTAACAGCAGAGCAAAAGACAATGTTTTGACATAACTACGTTATACACCTTACCTTACATATTATACGGCTCTCTCAAAAACCACGATCAAAAACCAATTTTAGTAAAAACTCGAATCTTTACTTAAAAGAGGTACTCAATTCAATTAAATATTTTATGTGTTATTGTGTGTGTGTGTGTGTGTGTGTGTGTGTGTGTGTGTGTGTTAATCCTAGGCATTGTTCTCAAGGTTGGCCCTGATTAAGATTCACAATTAATCTTTCACCTACAAGCGGTAAATTATGGAATAATGATTTAGGCGCATTAAAGTCCATGATACATTAAACTAATACTTGTTAATGAAATATCATAATCATTTTTAATTGATAAATAGTTATCATTCATATTAATGATATAAATTAAGCGTCTACGCCTCTATAACATAACTTAAACGTGTTCAATGGCGGCAATGGACACAAGCTGAAGACACTGCATGAAACAGATTGATGATATTAATAACATCAAGACATTAACATCTATTCGGCAGTAAAACTAATAGACCAATCGAAGTATAGGGAATCTACCTACTTGTTTGCCATTCACAAGTACGCAGGTTCCATGTAAAAGAATTTACATACACAATTTATAACTCCAACATAAAAAAGCGCTGCTGTCAAATCCACCGGTTCGAAGGTCTACCAATATCTCATGAGATCATGAATCTTAAACTAGGCCAGCAAATAAAAAGTGCGGCGACTCCCCTCGCCCCGACTGAATTATGAAAATATCGATAAATATGTGAAACAGTCCGCCAATATATCAACATTTATGTGTTGCGCTAATAAAATGATGGAGGACGTGTGCTGTAATATGTTTCATTTCTGTGTATATTTTGATGACAAGATTCTCGTGAAGTAACATATTGGATGAAAAAAATATGTTTTGAGATCGTAATGTATTTTTGCATTCATAATCTCTAAACCTTATTACTGATTGCATTAAAAAAACTCCATTTTCTAATAAGAGTCATATAAACGCGGTGTTTAGACACTAACTTAAATACCTACCTGATTTCAGGACCCTAATTCAGCTATTTTAATATTGTATGAATAAGCTGTCGATGGCATGACGTCGGAATAGTTTTACACTTTTCGTATGCTACTAACTATGTGAGACCAATGGCCTCCTGATGACCTGTCACTGAACGGCCACTGATACAAATGTCGATAGCAGAATTGAGACCCGGGCCGCTGGGTACGTGTGTGCAGAGTGTGCGCCGCATACGGGTGGCAAAACAGAAATCGAAACGAAAACAAAACATTCTATATTCATGTCCAATATATTTTTATTTTGTCATAATAGTAACATCTATTGCTCGGTGTACGAAAATAAATGCAAACGTTTTTTCTAAGATTCGAATTACTTTATTAAACGTAAGTATGTATAATTTGAAACACTCTAGAAGCAGGTGCGGGATTCCCAAATATCCCATACCGGGCTATAGTTTTCGTTCGGGAAATTATGGGGCGGCTTAATTCTGGCACGCCGTTATTGCGGCGGTATGACCCGTTATGGAGGATTGGCTCGAAAGGAAACACGAGACCCGCTGATACCGACTGACGTAAAGGATGCTTTGGAGATCAACTGTATTTCCTCCGTAAAGAGCCTGCCCAAATACAAATGCCTGGTTGCCACCACCCTGCCTGGACACGATACTTTACACGCTGGCAGAATCCCGGTATGTTAGGAACAGAGGCATGACCTCGTGACTGATTGCGGCCATGGTACGGCGTGAGCGCGCGTAAAACTCCTCTAACTACCTCTGTAAGCTGTAGATGGTGTCATCTACAGCTTACAGAGGTAGTAGACACACACTACATCAGATGTAACCAGAATCTGGTTCCCCGGTTACTGACGGCCGGCGCTGACTGTCGTCGCAACACGGTACGGCTTGGTAAAGGATTTTATTTCTGATCAAGTTCTTCTTATCCTTATTGTAATGTATTTAAAATTCATATTACTGACTGCACGGATGGCGTAGTGGTTTAAGCGGTCGCCACGCCGCTTCCTACTACGCCGAGTGTTGTGGGTTCAAACCCCACATGGAACGACACTTTGTGTGATCCACAAATTGTTGTTCTGAGTCTGGGTGTTCTTTGTGTCCGTTTCATGTATGTTTGTAAAGTCCCCCGCGACACAGGATTTATGACTAATGCGGGCGTTGTCTTTTAAAAAAAAAAAAAAAAAAAAAAAAAAAAAAAAAAAAAAAAAAAAAAAATTACTTTATTTCGATAATATATGGCATACTTCAGGACACCCGGCATGTCAATTCATGCCGTTTTATTGTACAGATTATCATGCCCATACCATATCATATCTCTTCAGCCATATAGGTCTCGCAGGACTATGATATCGTGTGAATCCCCCCCCCCCCTCCTCCCCCTTAACTTAACACCGGTTTTTTGTGAGGCCGCGGTATCACTCTGACAAGCATGTCCCACCGAAGAATGCTTTTTCTTCAACATATCAGTTCGTATTTATCACTCTTCATCTACAGCCAGAACTTTCAACGTTCAATGTTGATATCCCCACCGGTTGTCCGGTGATCTGATCTTCAGTGAAAGCGTCCTTTAGACTGTCGAAGTTTTGCCGTACTGTGCGACGATGTCAGTCAGCGCTGGTCCATATTCAACCAGTTTTTTTCTGCGCGGAACCAAAGTTTGTGTGGTTATGATTGACCGAGATATAGTACGATAGGACCTTCAAAACTTCAAAAAAGGAGCGTACTTCTTCATAAAAGGCCGACAACGCGTTTGTGACTCCTAAGTTGCATACGTTCACGGGCAGCGATGGTCACTTTCCATCAGGTTACCCGTCTGATCGTCTGCCTCCTCTAACATGAAAAAAAAAGTATTAGCTAATAATAACCAACTGGTGTGTGGGGGGGGGGGTATCTGAAGGCGGTTTTTTTTCTTTTCTTTTCATCAAAACTCTTAATGTTCAATTTTTAGTTCGAAATGTTGAATGAATAAATAACAAAAATTTTGAAAATATTGGCTGAAATATTCACTAAAAAACATTACAATACATGTACTTAAAATTACATTGTTGGTTATTTAGAAAGCGTGGTGTAAATAACAGTTTGGGGCAAGGTTGAAGGTTAGTGAGGGACTTAAATATTGGCGCTCAACCCACGGCGATTCAACCATTAATTTACCAACAAATATCGTTTACATAGTGTATTGGTTACAAGGGCCTTTAATTTGTTGTGAATAGACAGAACTCGTATAAATTCATTAATTAGGGTCTAACATAATACAACTCGAGGTACTCAAAATACAACTCAAAAGAAGACAGTATTTTTTTTAATATAATTATCTTATAAAACGCCTACGGTAGGTAAAAATATGGTATATAGGGTTGTTCCGTCTTCTCAATCTCATCCCATTGTTATACTTATTCCGTACTCATCCCACCTTTAAAATCTCCTATGACTAGCTTTTGCCCGCGGCTCCGCCCGCATGTATATCGGTTATCGTGGTGAAAGTAGTCTTCGTTACTCTCTGATAATGTAGCTTTCCATTGGTGAAAGAATTTTTTAAATCGGTTCAGTGGTTTAGGCGAAAAAACCTTAACAAACAAACAAACTCACTTTTGCTTTTATAATATAAGTATGTATGGATAAAACAATTTACAAGTGATAAACGCATCACCAACCTTGATCTTTTTCAATTAAGAGTATGCACAAATATATATTATTTGATTTAAAATATATACACATAAGACGAAACAGGGTGAAAATGTGCAAACATGTCAGAACAGAATCCTTCTAACACTATCACATGTAACATTTCTTATAATCTTCATCACACTTAAAATAAAACAGTGACGAAATACTATTAACGCAACACAAATAGGTGTAATCAGAACAAATTGTAACCATTTCTGAGCGACAACCCCATATGCAAAGGGAAATTGCTATACAGAGTGTTGAATGGAGCCGGCCTTATCTGTGTTTACATCTTCACGTTACAAATGTGTTACATCAAGACAGTGGCGAGGCTCTCCCGTTACTTATCTAGTCGATGTTTACAGGGCTGTCACCTGTTCAAATAATAAAAACTAAAATCACACAATATGGTAAAATAACAAATAAAATGTCTATGGACCCACCTAATGATTACATAAGGTCTTACAATATTGTACTGATAGATATAGCTGCATGAAAAGGAAAGAGACAAGTATATGTTAGTTTAAGCGCATAAAATAAATATTAGGTCTTTACCTATGAAATTGCCGTTTTGAATGCAATAAGTGAAAGTACTTATTTTTTCAAACTTTTTTATTTCTGTTATTCGAAGTAATCACCCATGCAATCGACGCATCTTTGCCAACGCATTGTCAGTTTATTGATGCCCTTCTTGTAAAAATCAGCTGGACGGGAGGCAACAAACTCCTCAAAGGCATTTTGTACTGCCTCTCGGGAATTGATTTTTTTACCCACTAAAAAGTTGTCTAAATTTTGGAAAAAGTAATAGTCGGTAGGTGCAAGGGCATACAAAACGGCAATTTCATAGGTAAAGACCTATTATAACAACTACCTATCACCAATCTAAATAAATAAATATATTTACTGGAAATTGAAAAACAATGTTAAAAAAGTTACGATTCAAATAAACAGATAATTATATTTGTAATCCTTAGTGTGAACTATGGATTTTAAGTATGATTTTCTACCGTGGAGTCGAGAAGGCTAACGTTCGTTCTTTCTTTTCAAATAACAAATCATAACATCCTAGACTACTTTACTAATACAAGATATTTCATTAAAAAGCTGGAAACTTTAAACCTTTATTTAACAATTTCACATACGTTTCTGTTTCGACAAAATAGACACTTCAAATTAATTGAACTAATACAGTATTTTAATTATTGTTCGTTCGTAAACGTTCCACCGAAGAAAACATTAGTACAGATTTCTACCAAAAGTTACACACACAAATTTGATTAATGAAGGTATACGGCAGTTGTATTTGCATACAAGTATTAAACTATTAACAAAACCCTTAAAAAATGTACATATATTGGCCCACTGCTCTATTTTATTACCAAAGTGTTTGATCTATTGACCTTTAACCTTACAGCATCCCCTGGTACAATTTCCACCTCACCTTCTGTATTTACAGTCAGAGAAACAGGTTTTGTCGGTCAAAATAGTACCTTGTGACACACTTTTGATCTTATAGTTCATAAACATTATTATCTTTGAAATAGTCTCTTCAATACATTAATCGAATAATATAATACTTACTTATTGAATAATAATAGTAGACATTGAAACAGCGAATGAGTTTTGATTCATAGTGAAAATTATGATAAATTGAATTTTATACAATACTTTACATTTGTAATTACAACTGTCACACCATTCATCATTGTTTAAAACTTAGTTTACTATCCGTTGTAATCGATTAAGATAGATTTCGTATCTATATTATATAATTCTCCTATATGTATAAAGCATTTTTTTACTATTCAAAAATACAGAATCCCTTATTCTGGCTAATATATACATAGCTGCAGATGGTTATGATTAACGCTACTCTTATTAGTTCATAGCGACTACTAGCCTCTGTCCGTTAATCCGTTAATCTGTCCGTTCTCTATCTGTTAGTTAAGTTTAACGCTACTCTTATTAGTTCATAGCGACTACTAGCCTCTGTCCGTGTGGTGATGGATTAAGAGTACGGAGTTTCATCACCCTAATTCATCAGTGGGTGTCTAAGGGAGCAAACTACGCAGGACAACAGCACTGAAAAGAGAAGGAAACTTGAAACAAACTATACCAAAAAGTCTGGGCAGCGTAGCAAAGTGGGTTAAAACCTCCTTTCTAAGGAGAGTCCTATGACTAGCAGTGGACTATTAAAGGCAATTGATGATTGATAATGAGTAGCCTCTGAAGAATTAATTATACTGTCCACCTTCTTGCCATATCTTCAGATCGGCTTCAAGATTTCAAACTACATTTAATATTATCGTCGAAGCTACATATTACTGTAGGAGATCTGTACTTCGGCACCAATGGACTGGCTCTACCGGAGTGATACTACGACCTCGGAGAAAACCGATGTTAAGGAATTATTTCGTTCCTTAACACCGAGTGAGTGAGGTAGTATTTGATGTGAATGATTTTTGGAACTCAAAGGGTGACAACGCATTTTGTGACTTTTCAGTTACAGGTGTCTATGGACGACCAGTTCCTTACCAGTAGATAACCCGTCTAGTCGTTTGCCTCTTAAGCCATAAAAATATTTAATTTTTGTACAACAATTAGAAGAAGGTAAACATATACAATGATTTGTATATCTTGTTGGTTAATTAGTGTCAAATCATCAATAGCCTATAATAGTCCACTACTGCACATAGGCTTTGGAAAGGAAGTTTTGGCCTACTGTACCATGCTGTACAGATGCGTTGGTATAGGGTTAGTTTCAAGTTTTCCTTCTCTTTGCAGTGCTGCGGCCTGCGTATTTTGCTTCCTAGTCGGCTCTTACGACGCCTATGGGATGAGTAAGGGTGTTGACACTCGGTATTCTTAATCCGTCACCACAAGCATGTTATAAAAGACTAAAAATCTCTCTATGCCCGATAAGCTAACACTTGTTATTCCCCAACCTGTCAGTACCTGTCAATTTATAATTCATTCATCTCATTTTAAAAGCCACGTGAGCATTATTCCTATTGAAATACAAACAAGTTTTTGACCACCAGCATCCCTATGATACACTTTTGATCTTGTCCATATAATAGCACCCCTTATAATAGGATAACAGAGTGGTTCTTTTTGGATCAATAAATAGATTATGTGATCAATTGATGGGGCTGAGAGGTCACTTCAAGATCATGACCTTTGTAGGGAGATTTGAAAATTATCTGATACAGTTTTGATCGTAGGTATTCCGCATCTGTTTGTTGATATGTACCCATATTATACTTTTTGAAGTTTTTTGTTTTTGTTTTGTTTTGTTTTTGTTTTGTTAGTGAATAAGATATAATTAAGTACAATACTTGTATAGTATGTACCTATATTACTGTGGTGTATAAGGCCTCTCAGAAACCAAAAGACCAGTCAGGTACGAGTCGAACTGGTGCGCCGAGGGTTCCGTACCTACCCAGATTTTACGTAGAAATTTGTAAGTACCAAAATTTATCTTAATTTACAACTTTTTTTATTTTTTGGAATTATTCCTTTATTTGTGCTGTAAGACGTTTCTTTTTGCCAAATTTTATGATTCTAGGTCAACGGGAACTACCAAATAGGTTTTCGACCCAAAACCTATAGGGTACTTCCGGTTCACCTAGAATTGTCAATTTTGGTTAAAAGCAAGGTCTTATAGCACAAGTAAAGAGAAAATTCTGAAAAATAAAAAAAGTTGAAAATTAAGGAAAATTTTGGTAATTACCATAAACCTCAGTATTCCTGAGAAAATCGGTGTTGACACAGACACACAGACAGACGGACAAGAAAGTGATCTTACAAGGGTTCCTTTTTTACCTTTTGAGGTACGGACCCTAAAAAAGACTTCAGTAAGCGTATATCTACTGCATTTTTTTAAGATAACAACATACATATATATACAGGTATAATGCATTTGCAATTCTCCATACACCGTAAGTTGTAGTAAACTTGCTGCTACTGCTACGAGTATGTTGTAATTTCAACAGAAAGCTTTAGTGCAACTTATAAACATCTATTCAAACCTTATCTTCAAATTTTACATTATTATTTGGGTTTATATGCCGTTCTGATACCCCGCTTATTAAAGCATGCACACGTATCTTACGAGAACTTTCATCTTCTTTCTCTTTCTCTCACTTTACATTCGAAGTTAGTAAACAACATCCTAGTTATTATATAACTATAAACTAATAAAACAAGTACGTGGCTATTAGACAACCCTGCAGGTACAGTTAAACACACCATATGTATATCTCAGGCAGTGACCAAACACGCGCCGCGCGGACTCAGGAAATGGAGAGCCCAGGGACACGACTAGAGCACCTTTCGAGATGAACTTTTAATCCTAATTTACTTTTAACTATGACAAATGATTTTGATTCCAGCAGTTGATTACAATGTACAAAATATTCCCACAAAACAATACCTATTACTTCAATAATAACAATTTATCTTATAATTGAGACTGCATAATTTTGAATTTTAGCTATAATTTGTGTAAACATTTTAGATAAATATTTATAACAAAAATTAAAATCATAACAAGAACACAAAAACAAATGCACATTAAAATTATTAATAAATCAATAAATACAGCTTCAATTCAACCATATTTCTATGCAAATATAAATATAATGTAAATACATACTTAAAACCTAAATTATTAAAATCCAATTTAAAAATTAAAATTAGATAATACTAGTAAATTTAACATTAAGCTATTAAGATTATGTACGGCAATGACAAAGAAAATTGATAAAAAAAATAGTACTTAAGTTTTAGTTTTACAATCCGATACAAAAGATTACAGTTACTATATATGAGAAATTGAGATGTATTTTTATTAAAAAGATTAATGATGTATAAGATTTATAAATAATTGTAAGATGACAATTGAAATGGAAATTATTTAAGTCAGTGTTAAGCAAGGCGGTGGTGTTCCTAAAGACTTTATCCATATAAATGAAAAGGTAGGGCCTCGTGAGTATCCTCATAGTGATAAGTCATTTCGTAGTAAGTAACATAGGCTTTATACATATGCCTGTTTAACAATACATTTAACTTAAATAAGGTCTAGTACCATGTATTAAAGTATAAATTCCTCTAAAGTGGTCACAACTACTCTTTATTTAAATATTTTACAGAAAATGTAAACTTGTGTCGACTCCATCGCTAGCTCTATTCCAATAGACATTGTCGTCCGCACATTTAACAAGCTGATCCTAAGCACGTGAGGTTCAACCAGACTTCGACTAAATAAATTGTTACACTAAAACAATTTAACATCTTCATTTGTATTTAACGTTACCTATCTAATAGATTTAGTGTGTTAGTGACCTGCTATTGCTAACCATTTAAGTTCCTTTTCGAGCGTACCAAAGATAACCACGAAAATTTACATAATTATAATAACACTTCCACATAATTAAAATATTTTTTAATCATGACTGCATTTAATTAATGCATTAAATAGATCTATGGCCCTTTGGAGTACTATACCATAAATGGTAAGAACATCTCATCAAAAACATTAGAGTAAATTTTTACAGACTTTATTTAATTTTTTTGACAGGATAAACCACAGAACAGAGAATAAAGGAAAATGAAATTATACTGTTCTGTGGGATAATCAAACATATATACAGAAATTATTAACATGCCCATTCAACGCGTACTGGAAACAATTTTTACCTACCATTTGCACGAATAACTCTTGCATGAAAATAGTCCTTATCTTAAAATTGGTTTAGTCTAGTAAATTATTTACATAGAATATTATGTAACATATGTCATTTAACGACTATTTGCACGAATCACTCTTGTATCACATCAACAGCCTTTAATAGTCCACTGCTGGACATAAGCCTCCTTAGAAAAGAGGTTTTTGACTCTTGTATAAATAGTCCATACGTTAAAATCGATTTAGTGGTTGGTACCTTCTAGTGCACCGTATTGCACTAAACTAGGTAATCTATCCTAACATTCCTATAACAATAGCACTAAAGTTTTTATAAAGATGAGCTTGAGTCAGTGTGAGGTAAAATTTAAATAAGCTCGAATAAACCTCGCAGCCAATGACCATTCCGATCATAATACTCGTATGATGTTCTGGAAAATGACCTTTCAAGATACGTCTCCTAGGACTTATGACGATGTCCGAGATATCTACTTGTATCAAGGTAAAGATCAAGAACGACATTTCGAGTTTCAAGAAAATCAACCGATTCGATTTTTGATTTCATTTTAACGTTTTCACAAACTAATATTAGTTTTGAGCCCTATCTTGAAATTGACTTCTTTGGTTAAAAAATAAATAGGTACCTAACTACTTTCGAAACTTTGTTACAACTTTTGTGTAGCTACTAACTTGACTTAAAAACTCTTTGGTGGCTCATATTATTTACATGAATCTTTTTTGCAAATACAATAAACTATATTTCATTACAGATATTTATGTTTAAAGTAAGTGTAAAGTAAACGACTTCGTAAATTCTAACTTAAAAAGATTTACTAGTTTTGTATCTATCACATCACATCACATCAACAGCCTTTACTAGTCCACTGCTGGACTTAGAAAACTTAGAAAGGAGGTTTTGGCCTACTATACCTCGCTATATAAATGGGTTGCAGTGCTGTTTTCCTGCGTAGTTTGCTCCCTTAGTCAGCTCTTAAGACACCCACAGGATGAATAGGGGTGGCGACACTCCGTATTCTTAACCCGTCACCACACGGACAGATCTATAAAACAACAGAAATCCTAAGATACACCCCTTTTTTCAGTACAGCTTACTTGATCTTGTATTAGCCTTGAACCTCCTCCTTTTTGAAAGTCGATTTAAAAATGATCCAAACGACCTACACGGACATTCATGTTTTACTCATCCTGAGTTAATTCTAATGCTACATTAGCGTCCCAACCCATACACAATGACGCAATATCCAGTTATATTCGTACCGTAGTGGGACCAAATCTGTTATATCACTTTAAACAGCCCTTAGGTACACCCTAAAGTTTTAGGTCGAGCCCGGGCAGTTGGGGACCTCCGGACCGTCTTACTGATAACGGGATACATGTAATTGTTGTATGTATATCTAGTTTACGATTAGGATTTCTGGTCATCTTGTTGCGTATCTCTTACTTTATGTGGGAGGAAGCTTTTACGATCAGTTGGGACACTAGATTATGAACATGTTAAGTCAAATGAGAGGTTATTATCACTGATAGCTACGTATGATGGTAACGGTGATTTTGCAACACGAGATTATACCAAAGAGCTGTTTTCAATACACTTCCGACGGTGGTCATACATAGCATTGGTTCTGTAGCAAATTGTCATCAGTTGCATATCGGGAGTATAAGTATTTTAGCTTGAGCCTTCTTAAATATATTTTATTAATGCAATATTTATTCCAATGACTAAAAATGAATACTCGAAACATTTTTATCGTAAGAGCGCCGACAGGGTCTTCTACATCATACACATTTCTTTCAATTAAAATTCATGTCATCAACTGCAGTAACAGTATTGTGACTTAATTGAAAAGATAGCTTGTACTGATACTAATGTTGGTCAAATCATTTGTTAATATTTCTTCTTTGTTAAATAAGACAACTCCCGCATTAGGAATATATCCGGTGTCACGGGACTTTACTTTTATGAAACGGACACAAAGAACACTCAGACTCAAAACAACAATTTGCGGATCACACAAATTGACGTCACATGTGCTGATTGAACCCATAACACTCAGAGTAGTAGTAAGCGGTGTGCTGACCGCTTACACTATTACGCCATCTGTTTTTTACTATGTAGAGCAATAGGTAACATCTATATCGATCATCATAATCACACTACAACAGGAATTCCTAAGTAATTACTGTGTGTACAAGTAAGCTGTACTGTGAAACGAGGTGTATCTTAGGATTTGTGTTGTATTATAGATCTGTCCGTGTGGTGACGGGTTAAGAATACGGAGTGTCGCCACTATTTATCCTGTGGGTGTCGTAAGAGCTGACTAAGGGAGCAAAATACGCAGGAAAACAGCACTGCAAAGAGAAGGAAACTTGAAACAAACGCTATACCAACCCATCTGGCCGGCGAGGTATAGTAGGTCAAAACCTCCTTTCTAAGTTTTCAAGTCCAGCTGTGAACTAGTTAAGGCTGTTGATGTGATGTGATAGATACAAAACCCATCTTATCCCTACTTACCTATTTACGTACATTCACCTCTCCTTTTTTCCTCCGCCCACTACTCTTGTACTCGAACTAACCTATATGTGAGTGTGTGTAGACCTATTTCATCTACCAATGGTCAAGCGGTCAACGCTAAACAGAGATAGATACTTATTTTTATTGCAGTGAGAGTAGGACAAAATATTTTGAGGGGATCGCAACCCTTTCACTTTTATTGGGGAGTTTTTGTGCGAACTAGTTGGTTTAGAATACGGTGAATATTATTATTAAAGGGTGTTTGAGTTTGGATTAAAAAAAAATATACATACGCCATACTGTATAATTTTCCTATCTCTATTAATTTCTTTTAGAAAAAGGAAACCTAAGTTCATCACAAGTTCACAAGTTTTCACACGATCAAACTACCACAATTTCTAGACCTCAAATATTTTATACTACTAAGTTAGCAAATTAACAAGTTCTAATGAGTTCTGTATAAATTGTACATGTATAAAAGATATTATACGTAATTTAAGAAAGTTATTAGCACCTATATCTACTACGAAAGTAAATTTTATATAGTTTTCAAATGGAGTACCTGCAATAAGTCCGCTAGTCATCCAGTCATTCAGTTTAGTAAATGTTAGCTTTACATAATACCCATAATTTACACAACATATTTTAAGTAAATGCTAGCAAAAATAGACTAAGGTGACGAAACATATAGGTAATATGTTCAGCACTAAAGTCTTTTGATAATAAAAAATGCCAAATGAATCCTATTTCATGTCGATTTAGAACTATATTTATTCAAAGCATTGACTTTTTATCTTGGTGTTTTCATAAAGATAATTTAGTTTCTCCGTATTTAACATACTATATTCTAAAAAATACATTCTAGTATTACTATAAAAACAGTGTCTACTATTTTCTGTGAGAGTTTATTTCAGTCTGACCACGATAATACTCACTTTCATTATCGTCATGAGGTGCCACTTATAACTTATTCTGTACCTGATAAGATTGCTGCAATGGTAGGAGTGAGATAGAACAGGTCCACAATTCTGTTATTTTATGTTAACGGCAAGCCACCGTCATACCATGGACACGCTATTGAGATGCCATTGACATGTGTCAAAATTTCAGTATTCTACCTACATAAATTCATAGTGTCAATAGACTGTCGATATAGTAATATAGGTCATCAATGGTGATATCAACAACATTGAAATACCAGGAAAATTAAATACATCGTTTTCTTACAAATTTAAAATGTACAGTTTACCAAACTGGTACAAAGACATCGACGACATTTGCATCAGTGACAAGTCATCGGGACAAGGGACAAGTCATCGGGCCATTGGTCTTCCATAGTTAGTAGTACAGGAAAAGTGCAAAACTATATTATAATAATAACGTATAAACTTGCCCTGAACAACGTGTTTACATCCTCATTAAACATTTTCGCTTGCTTAGTCGTTTTATGAAGACGCATAATGTAACAATCAATGCTGCACGGATGGCGTAGTGGTTTAAGCGGTCGTCACTTCGCTTACGTTGAGTGTTGAGGGTCCGATCCCCATATGAGACGACACTTTGTGTGATCCACAAATTGTCGTTCTGAGCCTGGGTGTTCTTTATGTCCGTTTCATGTATGTTTGTAAAGTCCCCCGCGACACAGGATATATTCCTAATGCGGGAGTTGTCTTTTTTAAAAGAAAAAAAAACGGAAGAGACACATAACACTTATGTATGGTACGAGGGCAAACGAACAGAGAGGTCACTTTATAGTAAGTAACTACCGCCTAACACACCTACAGCTCAAGAATCACCAGTGTTTGAGTCCTCCCCTCATGATCAGGGGAAAAGAAAAGAAAGAAGTTAGAATCATCATCTTTACTAGTCCACTGCTAAACATAGGCCTCTCCTTAGAAAGGAGCGTTAAGCCTACTATACCACGCTGGTCAGTCGGGTTGGAATAAGAATACGAAAAACTTTTTTACATCGCATACTTAAAAATAATAACTATACTTGAATTTCAAAATGTTCTTGGACTCAGCGTGTGGATGACAGTGCAAAGCATGCTTGTCAAATCCAATCAAGGTAAACAATCTTTGAATAAGCACAACGACCACATTCTGACCACGACCTGGCTACGTTTGTGTACGTAAACATTATCACTTCACACTCCGGTAACAATGCAATTATTGCAACATAAAGGATTTTACATTAGTTTAGTATAGTTCAAATAAAATTAGAGTTAGTTTTCTGCGACACCGTGGTATCACTCCGGTCGAGTCCGGCCCATTTATGCTAAAACGTGGCTCTCCCACGAAAAAAAAATTTGTTACCGTTCATATGTCTATATAGGACAGTATTTAGACAACTGCGATCTTACTACAACACCCTTAAACATGCCTATTCCGTAATATATTTGTCTAGAAATATATTTACTGGAATATTTATGGTACAATTTCCTAATAACAAGAAAACGAGAATCTGTTCTAATTTAACAAAACCTCACTATAGAGAGGTATATATTTTTCAGTGGGCCGAGGGATTACCCACAGAATTACTATTGATTTGGGAGCACACCCGCTCGGCCGCCTTCCAAATGAGCAGACCGAAACTATACAGCTAGAGCTGATAAAACCGTTTTCATTTGTTTGAATATTTAGGACCATATTAATATTTTTTGAGGTTTAATTTCTAAAATAACTGTTTAAATGGGTATACAAACTGCATTCTGTAAGTGCGGTCTATGTGACTTTACTAATATAAGAGAAGGCACGTAGGTATAAGGTAAGAATCAAATCGGTTTAGTAAATTAAATAAAAATAATATGTTCACGACCAGGTATTGTTATTCTAGAAAATATGCGTGTAGGTAAGTGGGCCTCTCTATGGCTAATTTTACAATTACAAAACATTAATATGGTATCCACAGCCAAAAAAATTTACTACCCTACGGTTATTGTTTTCATAGACGATTAACTGTACAGGTTTTATAAACTTGTGATTTCTTTTCTAAAGCTTCACATTACGGGTAAGTAGAAAATCTGTATTATACTATTGTTTTTTTTTAACTCATTAAATTACTGCTTACAAAGTAGATATTTCTTTACTATACCTATTTTCAAACGCTCTGTTAGTAGCTACTGATATAGAGATTTATATCTAACTGGTGTCTCGGTTTAACAGCTAATATATAAGATGGCCAAATAAACTGATAATAACAAAAAAGACCGTTATCGCAAACATTTATAAACTTATGATTTACAGCTCCCATCTGATTTACAGCTCTATATAACTCCATCACAAAACTTTGGGAGGCCCAACCTGAATTTATTAAGCTGGACCCTAGAAAGGTTTGCCGTATGCAGATAAGGGATTTATTTAGCGGAAAGGTCCGTCCCTGGGTTAACGCTAAATAGCCTTTTGGGTCGACGATGACCAGGATTGGGCTCAAATTTATTGTAGGCTTTCGGCTTTCGCGTTGATTTATTCGGCTCCGGGTGAATGGAATCAACGGGCCGGTTGATAATAACGTTTGGTAGACATTTTTGCATAGGTATTGCCATGTTTGTGAAAATGTCTAATGCTGATAAATTGGCAAGGGACGCACAGGGTTTTTGTACCAAGGGACGCAGATATAAATTGTTTTGATACTTCGGTTTCAGACAACTATAAGTTTTAGGTAGTAAAATGACCGAGGTGGTCAATATGATCCCATAGATGATACTTAGTTTAATAATTGAACTAAAAACAACTTTTACGAAAGTACCCATAGGATGTTTGAGAAATCATATAAAATATTAGAGAAAATTTTGCGTCAGATTAAATGAGATCGATAACTTAATTACGTTTTTGATATGAGTTTTCAGAAACTGCTAATATTGGAAAAAAAAAATAAGACTTAAAGCAAATTTATGCTCAAGTTGCAGCACCTGCGTGATAGAAATGGTTTGAGGATTGGGCACAAGCGCTCTAAACGAATTTGTTCGCCAACTTATTACTTACTGCTTTAAAAACGACAAGAATCTAACAACGGAGATTTGTAGTTACGTACATATAAATGGCAGAAACATAGATCTAGCGTCCTGCGTATTGCCTAAATTGAATAACTACTATTGTACGTTACTATTGTATTGTATATACTATTGTATTATATATACTTAGATCTTGCCTTAATCTCTTGCTCAATACTGGTGATAATAGCATCCATTTTATTATCATCCCTGTACTTCATCGTTTATTGTAAGTAGGGTGCTTGTTAGAATAACCACTGACATTATCATGAACACAAGTCGGCAGGTTCGTATCCCACCAGAGCTAGTACAGTTTTTAAAGCTTGCTTCTACGATAAGTGTTGACGAATTCTACATACATTGCCTAAAAGCGCCTCTAGTGAGAATTTTGTATTTAGTAAAATTTTGTATTTAGTATTAGAACGATCTTGATTATTACATACCTATTTGTAGGTAAAATCACATCCACATTTACCCAATGCATTTGAATTATTGCATTGAACCTATACCAATAATGGAACTTTTAACATTATGGTCTGTCTATCTGTCTGTTTATTCCGAGCAATCTCCAGAAGAGCCCGACTGATTTCCACGAGACTTTTGAAGTCATAGTGGTTATATCGACTCGGTTCCTGGTCAAAAACTGAACATGACTTACTTTTGTTATTTTATATTAAAGTAAGAAAATAAAAAATGTGTTTGTTTTACACTATGAAACAGATGGATAGAATAGAACGTTAAATTAAAATTCTGTATGAATCTTGACTCATAAACCTAGGTTTATAAACCTTACCCCAATATTCTTCAAACTGTAAACTACACATATGAAAGTAGTTCAGAACACATATTGGGTGGTGAGGTGGAGTTCAGACGCGGAACGTGGACCGCGGGACGGTAAATGGCTGCAATTACACGCCGGCCGTGACGTGACGCGATTGCAAATAGCGGGACAAGAACACGTTAGAACCTCGTGGATAAGAAAGCGAGGAAAATTGGATTGTGGAAGTTTTGGGGAAAATAATGACAGTTGTTTTATTTAAACAGTTTGGTTAGAAAATAAATAAAAATAGAAGTAAAGCTATGTGTGAACTTCATTTTAATTATTATTTTTCTGATAAATTGATGAAGTATTAAAGTATTTATTTTAACAAAAAATATAGAATACATACATATACAATTAGCGTTATAATCACTTTCATTTTGGAAAAGAACACAAATCTTTAAAACTTTTTAACTTTCACTAGTAAACTATGACCAAATGTACCAAAAGTATTATAAGTAGTATAAATATAACTAAATGTACCGAGTAGTAATAATTTTACCATATTTAAGTCATATAAAGAATATTTAACAAACATTACTTGAATGTATAACATATAAATAAATTTACACTTGTAAAACTAGGAATGAATCCATGATTTTTTAAATAAGTTTTAATTTATTATATGAACGCAAAAGAAGTTGTCAACAATAACTACATTACAAATAAATTTCCGTAATCATCTTACTGGTCCAATCTTGTAAGTCAAACCACAGCAACATTTTAGGGGCCCTGGAATCCTTTGCTAATTGGATTCCTATTCGCTTTTGTTAAACGTCATCTATATTTTCAACTATGAATGCAAAGCTTCTTCTATCCGTCTATAGAGAGCAGCACATCACTTCTACCTGTCATGATAATAGAAATTGATGTTATTTTATCTATATAATTTTTTGTTCTCCTGTAGTATGAACTTTTAAAGTATCAATTAAGAATTGAAACAATCACATTGTTTTTTTTTAGTTTAAATTAGTTTGTCATGTTTAATTTAATTTAGTGGTTCATTTTTGTTGTGTTATATTGTATTTAATTTTGTATTAGGTATAAGCTTTTATGTTCTAGTGCATGCTGTGGTCTCCTCAAACTGAAGGAGTACACTTTTGTGTAGGTATATGATTGTTGTAGATCCAATAAATTAATTTAAAAAAAAAACAGATGTAGTCGGTTTAATGTTCATCTCTAAGTAAAAAATGTAAAAGAAATATTATGAAGTCACGTCCACTCTCACTTCTCGCTAAAATTCGGACGGTCCTACCCAAAAGTTGGCCCTTTAAAGTACACATGTAACAGGGCTAAAACACGTGCGTTTTACGACATAGGGACCGCACTATTGGAATCGGCCGCGAATACCTTTTTTACCTCCGTGAAATATTACCGGGCTTGTTTGCAGGGGACATGCTCGCTTTGCCCGGTTGTCGGACAATGTTGGTTAAATGATTGATAGTGTCAATATTTTTCGGTTTACGTAGCCATTATGTGATTTGTGGCCGCTGATGGCAGGTTATTCAATCTTTTGTTGGGTTTGATGTTAAATAAAATATGTGCTTTCCATTTTTTCCTGTGGTTATTTGTTCTTAAATTTTATATAGTAGAAGTTCTAGATTATTTGTACGGCTTATAGTAAAACTTGGCTCGAGGCGGATACACGACTGGTGACGCAACTCCAACTTATATAAATCCGAATTAAATCAACACGGTTTTTATGCTGGCCCCTTGTTGCCCTTATGTGAGGCATAAAAGAGTATAATTCACGTGTCAATTAGAGAAATGAGACAACTGATATTGCGACTAGTACTATGAACATAAACTTGAAAAATACCTATGTAAAACACTAGTGACAGTAAGAAGTAGGTAAGTTGTCAAATGTACGTCTGCAAAATTTTGGTGATAGGACTTAATATTCTTATCACCGAAATTTTGCATTTTACTAGTAGCCTTAAAACGTACCTATGGTAATCCATAGGTACGTTTTAAGGCTACTAGTAAACTTTTGCTCATTAATTTTATTAGAATAACTTTTAACTTTGTACTGCGAAAATAGCGAAAAGTTAGGAGTTAGATTCTTATTAGGTATTTTCGTATTCTGCCACTGCATTATTTTTAAAACGATTCAATTATAAAAATTTAATCATTAAAAAAAATGCACGTATTTTTGTATACAAATCAGTCACTTTACGTTAATGAATTTCTGATCGTCAAACATGAGCAATTCCGTGTGGTGACGTAAGAGCCGACTAAGAGAGCAAAGTATACAGAACAACAGCACTGGAAAACATGAAACAAACCCTATATCAACCCGTCTGGCCAGCTTGGTATAGTAGGCCAAAACCTCCTTTCTAAGGAGCTGCAACAGTTCTAGGTCCAGCAATAGACTACTAAAGGCTGTTGATAATAATGAAGCATAAGTAGGTAGGTAATAAATAACAAAACATTTCCAACAAAATAAAAATTTATTTTCACATTTGTTAATTATTATTATAATAATTAAATAATAAATAAATAATTCGTCCAGACACAAGTCAGTCGTACAGTCAAGTCAACAAGGCCGAAACAAAAACCCAAGTATTTTTTTACAATTTAGAACTATGCTTAATTTAAAAATGACCTAAACACCGAGTTATATGAAATTTGAATATTATTGGGTTATGAGATTAAATATTCCTATATTAAATATAATACAATAGTTCATGTTCCATCCGCCGAATAGCTAGGACCAGTGTCGTCAAGATCTCGCCCTTGGATAACACCATAGTAATTAATAATGCAATGACGTTATGCTTCTTCAATCATTTCTACAGCATAGTCTTTTGAATAAATAAAAACAGACAACAAAAAGTTTCATTTAGTTTATAGTTAAGTAATATCTTTGAAATTCTGTTTTACATATAAAAAACGTGCAGTTTATTTAAATCGTAAAATTCAATCAAAAACATACTAGAATGACACTAGTATAAGAAAAAGAACTGAAACTGCCAAGCCAGAGTAGCGCTAAGCGAGGAGATGTCGCTTAACATACAAAAGTAGTAGATTTTTAAACTTTTTGAAACCGCTTTAAAAGATAGGAATGTTTCTTTTAATTGATGTATATTATCATACTATATGTTTATTTTGAAAAGTGTTTCTACAAAGAGGTGTCCTCCTTGTGTGTAACTAAACCTCTAGCTGAGGTAGCGCCACGATTTCACAGATACTTTCATATACAGAGATGGGGTAGCTTTACCTATTTATTCGTGTGCCAAGAATAAACATACCGAGTTTCAACGCGATGAATTTAATTATATAGGAACTCGTTATTTATAAAATAAAACTTTAGCATATAGCATAACTCATCATTGTTAGTTCTTGTTCTTGTTCTAGTTATTAGTTCATAAAGATTTGTTGTACACTTTATATGATTGTAGTAACTGGCTAGCAAGAAGTTTTTTGAATTAGTTGTAACTCGCAAAATGCAACTTTCGTTCATATGTTTAAAGTTCCAAGTTTGAGCAGCTTTCAGATGAAGGAACATTGAGGAGCTTAAATTGGACCGTGTTGTGCTGCTATAATCACAAACTTGAAGTATTAATGCTTTAATACATACTTATAATCTTCTTAAAACATATTTGATTATAGGTCATGACATTTTTTTAAATGCTTCGATATTTGCAGATAATTTTGAACAGTTACAATATATTTTTAATTTTAACAATGCCTCGTTTGAATGGCTTTTGCACAAAACGATTCAATTTTGAGAGAAAATAACGAATTCATTGCAGCTAACATTACTGGACTAATAAATACCTACTACCAATTTATTATACAACATTTAAGAGAATATTTCAATAACTGATATCAACGCCATCTATTAACGTACTTACGAAACCGATGATATCTCGGTTTATTTTAAGGGTTCGCAAAAAACCCAAATATCGTATATAGATGACGCTTTAATACCTGAATTGCAATAGTTCACACGTAAACTCACTAATAATACACATTTTCATCACGTATAAAACTGCTACAAGACTATAAAATCTTCTAAATATCATATTGGTATAGAACATGATGGTACACATTATGCTAAGAGACATTACAGTATTTGACTTTCCAGATAAATAAGTTACTATTTATTAGACTTTAAAATTGGACGTCTATGGATATTTTTCATATTTTATATTTGGAAAACACAATATAGATGTCATACTTAACTATCTTTATTATTAACGAATGGGAATTGTGGTGATTAATATCAGTCCACCTGTGATCACGGCCGGTGCAACCTGGTCTAAACGTCAAACTTAAAAGATTTCTAATAATAATAGTAGGGGGGCCTATTGCATTTGAAATATTAGGTAATACAATGAATAAAAGTTATATAATGTTTCCACTTTCAGCGGTGGGAAAAGCTTCTACATGTTATCAAAAATGTAGGGGAGGTAATCGAAAAAAAAGACTCGGGTCATCAGATATTTTGGGGATATGTTATTTGGACGCCAAAAATGCTTCCATTGAAAGGTCTGACGATTTTAAAGTGACACAAGCTCATAGCGAATTATCGAAAAACTGCAAATTCAAAACATCACCATTTAGAAATACCCGAGCGTGAGATTTACACACACACAGTTACAGTTATACAGAAGGATCAGCTTGATGTTCCTTCACACTAGCAAAAAATCTGACGATAATTTTGCAGAGTATTTTAAATCTGACGGTTAGAAATATATATTTTTAAATTTTAATAGAATGTGAATAATACAGACACGAAAAATTATGTATACATTTAAAGAAGATTTATTGCATTGTTTGCTTTAAAATAAAATAAGTTCATGTGTTTTTTTTTGGGAAATTTGTGACACTGCTTTAGGTCACGCTCAACTCGTCTGTTTTTTTTTAAATACACACTAATGTGTATGTACTCAACTTACCTTAAACTTACCTTTGGCCTAGATGCCTCCCCCCCCCCTCTCCTATATGTAGGGCTAATGTATGGTGGAGGTACTCAACTGGGTGTAACTCCTTATGTTAATCTGCCACGCTCGAGTAAATCCCGAAATCCCTTCTAGGGATCCCCTACTATACTTGACTTAACTTGACACATCACACAGACGACAGTCTAATCCCTAACTAGGCAGAACCTGTGCTATTATAATCAGACCGCTAATAAACATACATACATATTATAGAGAATAGACACTGAGATACAAATTTAATGTTATATTTTTTAATAGCGTAAAGGAGATTGCCCATTCATGGTTTCACTTTTTCATTCTTTTCAAATATTAGAAAAAAAAGATTTTAATGTGACTTCGACCTTGAATCTCTTCTATAGAACTTGGGGTTTGTATTAAAATTTTTATTGCCATTATATAAAATAAACCATTTATGGTTGAATACAAATAAACATGGTTTTAAAATAAAATGGTTGAATAATATTATACCTGATAATAATTCATAATGTCCCATTTAAATATCTTGCAGTATAGTAATCTTATTATTTGGTGTGTATAGTCGTAGTTTATTTAGTAAATGTATATTTCAGTGTTAGTTTTGCACGATGCCATAAACATAATTTAAAAACTCAAACCGCAGTGTAACAATATTTTCTCGCTGTTGATATTTTCATATTTAATTTCTCAAAAACCACAAGTTCTGTTAAAATAAACGTTAATATTTCAGATAATTCTCAATGCAAGCTTAATAATGTAGTTTATACATGATTGCACAGCCAAAAAAAGTGTGAAACTCATGTTCATACTAAAATGGGCTTTCTCCTTTTCGTTCGTTACTTATATTTATATATCAACTCTATTTCACGAAGCGTATGAAATAATTAATTCTAGACATGCACCAAGGTAATGCAACGGATGTTTTATTGGATTTTTCATAAAACTTAAAAAGAAAGGTTCGGTACATTCTTGTACAAAATACATGACATGACATTACAAGCGAATGTTATCAAATCATGTGGTTTGATGTTGATGTGCCGTTTTCCTGTATCTAGTAAATTTTAAATTATACTCCTTGTAGAACACTTATGTACTAAGAAGGTATTTTATTCATGGACAAATTAATTTAATACACTTTAATGTAAATAATCAGTTTATAATATGTAAGAAATACGTCCAACAAAGGTGGAGGTATAAGTCTTGTCATCATGTCGCAAAAAATACATGCGTATTTTCGGGATTTTAAGTATAAATGAAAAGATAAGACTTTTATGAATACTAATTAATTACGAATTTTTCATAAAAATAAATAAATAAATCTAACCACATATCACTGATGAAAATCGGCCCAGCCGTATAGTAGTTGCGAGGAACTTATACCCATATGTACAAACTTATAACCTTGAAAAAAAAAATATTCGATTGCAAGAACCATGCCCTACGTAGGCTGGAAGTTATCTATTGTTAAGCTGAACATTTTATAGACATTGTGACAAAGTTAGATATCTTATATAATTCAGTTTAAAAATATATAAAAACAAAGTGAATTTGACGTATGAATATTTCATAGTTTATGCATAGTTTTCTATATGGCTTAGATGTTTACTTTGTGTTGCTGAAAAAGCAACAACATGTATGCACTTTATCACAATAGTTTTAAAGTTTATTTTCGAGTGACTTTACGCTTATCTCGGCCTGCGCTGGCCCTAAATCGGCCATCTATTAATTACGTCACAAAAAAAATATAAGTTTTTACTCCTCGCCAGGTCCTCATCACAAAAGGTCACATGCCCTCTTAAACTTTGACATAATTTATGGTTAGCACCAAACAATAAATACATCATCAATCAATTCATCAATTCATTACATACTTTTTAAAAGCTGAGTGTGTATTTTCTTTATCAAATATCGATTCAAATATTAGGGGTTTTATGACTATAAAACTTACGAATATCTAAATACAATTATACACATTTAAAAGTGCAAATTAGAACATGAAATTGATATTTTAGCTTTGCTCTTGCAAAATATTGTACATTAATATAATATTTTGACATATACACATACAACACCTAAGACTTCTACATATACATACAATTACACTACATAGCAAACAAACTGTGGTTGTATTCATCATTTCATTTCTGATACATAAATATCAACTAAATAAAATATAAATAGTAACTAAAATATTTATATTAAATAGTTAATTGCACCAGTTAAATTCATTAGTTAATAAATAAAATCTCTTGAGAGTTAATCTTTAGTTACAATTTGAACTATAGTCTTTATAATTCGATTACCCTTCTCGTAATGTAACAAATTCAACGACGGATCATTGATTTTCTCTTCTAATAAGTTTATAAGCTCTATTCTGATTGTTTTTAACATTTCTGCAACCTGTAACAAATAAATTATAACAGTCATGTTCGAGAATTGGTTTGAATTTTAAACAAAAAACAGTATGTCCAGGAAGGGATAATATATCCTTCCAGCTCAAAGGGAGGATCCTCCGACCCAAGGGTGACAACGGTTGGAAACTTGTACTGTGGCGGTATAGATATCACAAAAAATGAAATAACAGATAACACGGTTCAATATACGTCGGTTAAAATAAAAAAATAAAAAATTAGTACGAAAATACAGAAATGCAAATTTAGAACAAACTAAATACAATAAAATAATTTCCGAATTAGAACACCATTGATAACATGAGTCGGTGAACTGTACCTACACGGCAGCGTCGCAATGTCGGCGACATCAAAACGACGCCGCCGCCGCGAGCCGGGAACTTTACATTCTTATTACCTACCTACCAATCACTTCACTTGCTTTTAAAAATCTATTTATAAAGAATGCGATTTTATTCACGTGTTTATTTCGTGAATGTTCGACTAGCTGCCGACCCAGCAGTACGCGTCACTCCTTGAAAAAGTAGTTACCTTGGTTGTCTCGTAATCTTTGTACCGCCCTTACAAAAATTCGGCAGTCTGTAGGACATACACGATTGACTCCATACGTGTCCGTAAAGCAAAAGATGCGTTTTGATAGAGTTTTCCATAAATTAACATCATAGCAGGATATTCCGCGGCTGTGAAGGTCACTCACGGCATTATGGATGTTGATATCGATAACCCAATAAAATTAAAAGACTGAGAATGCACTCAGTTTCACACTACACTACACACAGAATCTAATAGTGACTTTTCAAAATAAAATTAGCAGGACTCCTTACATTACGAAGTCTTGCGCACACGATAACATTAATTGTTCACACCATTGCCGTGTATTATGACGAAAGCAATAAGACTAAACAATTATTACCACAAGAAAACTTCTCTAAACAAATATGTATCTCATAAACAACAACAATATTATTATTACGGTTATTTGTCGTGAGCGCATCTACAAGGATACGGAATAGCATAAGCTCGCCGGTGGCCAAGGGCCGACTGACTGTCCTTACTGGATGAACTAATTAAAAACGCGTGTTGCATCGTGATGACGTAATAATCAACATATTTCGTTCGATTCGGGTGTAGTAAAAGCGGCAACGTGTGATTACCGCGCCGCGCGGCGTACAGCTGATCGCCGCCTGAGGTCAATGTATTATGACTGCATGTACACATGATGTTGCAATTTACGAAACACAAAAATGAGTCCTGTGGCTAAACTACTTTATATATTTTGTTCATATTTTGCAAATCGCCTAGAAATTAAGGGTAGAATATGTGGCTTAAGTATTTGTGAAAGGAAATGAAACTCTCTGTATATGCTATGGGTCGCGATATGAGAAGTAGAAGTTACTCCGTAGTTCAGTGTATTTTCGTTAAATGGCACTGAAATATGTTTTTTCTCCATTGTATATAGAAGTCGCCAGAATTACTGTACTGGATGAATTGAGAACCCGCAACCACTCCAACATGATTTTTTCGGAGTACAGTAACTAAGGAAGTATTTGTCATTTAACAAATTCCATTATTAAGGATTTTTTGCATAACAATTGAATTCCGAGCCACGACGTCACATATTATGATAACGGTAGTGAGTAATTTTGAATTACCGGAATAAAATAACTTATTACTTATTAACACTTGGTATTCTACAGCTGAGTAGCACAGTAACAGTTAATTACCAAAAAGAAACTTACTTCGTGTTTCTCCACTTGAAACATGATCCAACCATCTTCTAAAGACACTATGAATGTACCGTTGTGCAGCTCAACGGACAAACTGCAGCCTACGAAAAAAACATCAAAACATTTTACATTGAGCTTCACATTCAGCCTGTAACAGGAGTATTATTACTTTATAAACAATATACGGAGTAGAAAGTTTATCAACATAGATAATATTTCATTAGAGGACATTGAATTTAGATTTATTTTGGAGATTGAGTGTTTCCTATTTATAATATGTACGTATAATACATATTTATATTACTATTTATATATGTATATTTAAAAATAATAATAATTTGAATGATTAAAAAGATCTTACCAGAAAATAACACAAGTGGAAGCTGTGGGACCATAGAACACTCCCTGATGAACACTCGGCTAGTTTTCACCTGCAAATAAATTTTATATGTTTTAAACAAGTTTTGATGATGGGATTCGCTCACTTCAAACGGAACCGTAACCGATGGCCGTAGAGAAGTGCCACTCTCTACATCGACTGTTCGGAATTTCTGTCTAAATTCTCCTTGCATATCCCGACTAAAATCACACGCTTTATCCCACCAATGAGAGTAGCAGATGCTACTTTACTTTACTGTACCAAATAAAGACAAAACCGCTACGTAGTGTGAGTGAGCCGCAATTTTAAACCTGTGCAAACAGTACGACTTCAATAGTTTTTGCACAAAATTGCCCTCAGTCAAAAGTTATTTAAGTCAGAACTTTTTTGGTAAAGATAAACGTGTTTTTTTTTTTTATTATATTAAGTCAGTTTTTGTAATTTAACTGTTCTTTTTTTATTAGATTTAATATGTATTCTATAATTAAGAAAGTGTAAGCAGTGGATACTCTGTCTATCCATACACTTACTTATAATGTTGTCTATAAGTGGAGACTTGTCATTGGCTGACACTTTGTTATATGGTTTACTAAAATGTAAATGTTATTTTGGCTTTAAGTCTTTTCATAGTTTGTTAAATAAATAAATAAAAAAAAGTCACACCTCTGGTATAGCAATATGATTCACTACTAATATGAAAGCACATTAACTTATTGGGGTGTCATCCCAAACCCGACCTAAACCGGTACACTACCATCGGGAACACTCTCCCCATACAAGCATTTAACTTAGTTGGAGGGAATAATAAGTATAGAATGTGTCACCCATGTTAGCTTAGATAAAAAAGTGTTGTCTGTGATTCCTAGGGTAATTTAGTGTGGACACTCATAATTTAATCTTTCTGGATGTTCTGAACTGTTCTCTGTTCTGAAATATTTGATAAACTTAAAATTAAATATGAATTTTAACATTTATTTAACACTTTATTTAACACAGATATTTTTTAAGCCACAGGCTACTTTTCTATTCTCTTCGAGAGTTACCAATATATTATATATATGATATACCTTTTTTTTTTCCTTAAGCGATCTTAAAGTTTTACCTACCTTTTCTTGGTACACGAGATACGGACTGTTGAAGTAGCCAATATTGGAGTTAACAGAAGACGGGTGCAAGGCAACATATCCATCGGTTTTTGTTTTGAACTTAAGCTCGTCGGGTGTGGGTTGTCGAGGGATAGCGCCCCCAGCTTGCATGTGAAACGATTTCTCTGGGGTTAAAACCTATAAAAAGTATCGATTTCACATTTTCAAATTTAGAAAACAGGTCGATTTAGATTTGCAAAATATATTTTTTTAATTGGCCTTAGTCACAACCTGTTTTTTTATGGTATGAGGGGCAAACGACCAGACGGGTCACCTGGTGGTAAGTAACTACCGTCGCCCATTGACACCTGCAACTCAAAAGTCACAAGTGCGTTGCCGCTCTTGGAGTCCCTCCCGCCCGACATACTCATAATTCCTCTACATATTCATAATTATATATCATGGAACTCGAAAGGTTCGTTTTTTTTTCATTCTAACATCAAAATACAACATTCGAGGAAGTTTTAAATCTAGTAATATTTTGACCAGAATGTTTAGCAAGAATGAAACCTGATTATAACAATTATAAAATTATGTAATGTAAAACAAAGTAACATACATTACAAAACTTTTCAGTAAATCAACTTACTTTAACAACATTAGGATATAACGCTGCACATAATATAGCCGCCAACAACCTATCGTTGTTCCCGTTAGTGTTTAGCTGCAATATAAACCACACTATTATAAGAACACATTTTTATTCAGTAAATAGTCGTTTTTATCCAATAAGATACTCTTAGAAATACAAAAAGAAGAATCTCAGAAAGCTTTAACTCTCTTCATTCTTCAATTATATTCCATTTGTGTATTGATGTAATAATTTTTCATCAATAAAAAAGTGGATATAAAAAAACAATCATTTTACATATTTATTTTAAATATTGTCTTTTAAAGTATAATAGAAGAAAATAATATAATTCTTAAAATCCGCCCATGGTTCATAAAGATGCTTTCACATCACACATCACATCAACAGCCTTTAATGGACTGCTTCATAGGCCAAGTCTGCGTCAATTCACTGATGGACATAGGCCTCTCCTTAGAAAGGAGGTTTTGGCCTACTATACCACGCTGGCCAGACGGGTTGGTATAGGGTTTGTATCAAGTTTTCCTTCTTTTTGCAGTGCAGGTGTCCTGCTTTGTTTTGGGCCCTTAGTCAGCGCCCACCGGTGAAAGCATTTTACAGTTTAGCGGCATTTCGCGCTTTTGGCAGCTTATGAGAGGTTAAGTATAAAACTGATTACCTCCTCTCCGGTAAAACTGGCAACAGAATCTTTCCTCATTTTTTTCCTCAGCGCTGGCATATCGGGCACAAACCCTATGGACGCTAGCAGCCCCAACAGCTGATGTTTAATGTCGGCCAACATGAGTAACGTCTTGTGTGAGAGGAAGTGCTCGTTGGCGAACACCAGGGCAGCGTGTGTACTGGTTTTCATCGCTTGTTGCCATTTCTGGGAGAAAAAAGAAATTAATAGAGTTATTTTGCCAATGGGTATAATCTTTCTAACAATAACTAAATATATAAAGGTTCTGTTGTAACTTTAGACATTTAACCAACTGTATAACCATTAACAATATTTCATTCTGATAATCCATTTATAAAAATAATTAAACATGCAATATTTTTTCTTTTATTTTGATAAATCCAAGTTTAGTTTTCAAAAGCAGAAACTAGCATCGCTAATAATAATGTAGAGTTCTGTAACCATAGATTTTAACAAGGAACTAAAAAATATAAACACAATTTTACTTATATCATACAACTCTGTCACTGTCAACTTTTTACTATTGTGTAATATTTATTAAATTATCAGTTGTAAGAGAAGAAAGCTTACCCTGTAAGCTCTTAAGGTTGTAAGTTGATCGCTATTAAAACACGCAAATTCTCTTCGTTTTGCATCTGCTTCAGCCTAAAAAATAAAAATAAATAAATAATAATCATAATTTTATTGTCACATTTCAATAAACTACAATTAAATACAAGTTTGTTTTTACTTATTTCTGTGGTTATTAAAAAATAAAGTGATCCCGTGATTACAAAAAACAGTTAATAACTATTATTTTCCAATGTCACTCTCTGTCATATGGCTCTGTAAAATATGCTACATAAATGAGTGTTTTCCTTTGGCTTTTATATCTGGCGTATGATAAGGAGGTTTATATTATTTTCATTCCATTTTTTTAGTCTCGTTGATGAGTATTTGAAATAATGAAACGAGCTTACACGTTTAACATTAGTTTAGCGGGCGACGATGTACATACATCTATAGATAGATATACATCACTCGTACAAGAAGGACATAAAAAGAAATCAATTGGATTGACAGAATTTTAACTCTAGTTTGACACTTAAAAGAGTGTACTCTTTAAGAAGGCATACAAATTTAGGGGTAGAGAAACGAGCATCAACGAGCACGGTACCTTCTTGCCGAACGGCGCGACGAAGGGGCTCTTGTGGCTGAGGAAGGCGGCCATGGTGAGCGCGGAGTCCACGCAGCAGAAGATGGCGCCGAACAGGATGAGCTTGCCGATGCGCACGTCCACGGGCAGCGCCGCCAGGTGTCGCCCCAGCGCCGTGAGCGCCTGCGCCTTGTCCACCGCGCCCACGTCCTGCAGCCGGGACAGCGCGCCCTCTATGTTCTGCACCGTCGGCGGCTCTATCGTTTTGCCTGCCAGTTATATTAGAGTTGTAGGCGCTTGATTGACCCCGGGTGACACTGATATCTTTGTCAATTTTAAAATCGTTTTCATTTACACGCGATAACGCATTGATATTTCATAAATCGCTAATTTTTAAATACACTGCATGAAAATATTTTCCAAATACCTGCCGGTAGCCGTTTTGAATGTCATCATTTCCTCACCTAAAACCTCGTGAATACTCATATCTTGAAACAGCGGTAGGATCTTGATCTTCAAGACGAGCTGTTCCAGCGGCACCCTGTGTATCTCCGGGATGGGCTGGTCCAGTATGTTGTGGTTGTAGCGGTGCGAGGTGAACAGATGCACGCAGACGCCCGGCATCACTCGGCCCGCGCGACCTTTGCGTTGTTTAGCGTTGGCGCGAGAGCACCACACCAGGTCCAACGATTCCATGTTGCGGTTGGAGTCGAATCTGACAATTAACATACATACATAATAATGGATGAAAATAAATTGTTTATATCTGGTACACGTTTAATTTATGTATAGAATAAGACCAGAAAGCTTTTTTAAACAATGTAAACAAACTTGAAAATTACAGTGTATTGGTACATTAGTTTTAGTGCATAAGTATATACAGTGACAATTTAATCTATATTGCCCAATTAAGTAAACGGGCGATCTCTCAATTTTATTATATTGGTTTTGACTATTGGACTGTTTTGTGACATGAAAAAGTATTTGTTGTATTGTTGTGTTTGAATTGGTACTGGTGAGGGGTTTTAAAGAGATACAGAGGGAGTATACTATTTCTAGCGTTCGTTTTAATGATCCAAAATATCATTGAATTGAATGTCCTCTTGGGTACCGTTAAAAAGATGTACCTGATGCATTTTCTAATGGTTGAAAGTCAAACGAACAGAATTCATTTGTTAAATTCGTGTGATTCACTCACAAGGCTTACTTAACTATAGAGTATACCTTTTCTCCTTCATCCGGCCGCAGTCAATAACAAACACACAATCATCAATAGTGACGGACGTCTCGGCTATGTTTGTAGAAAGGACAATCTTCCGCGCACCGTGCCTGGGCTTCTTGAAAACTAGGGCCTGCTCCTCACTGGACAGTGTCGAGTGGAGTGGCACGAGAACGTACTTGCCGGTTCTGTATATTAGACAATAACATAATCAGTTTGTTGTATTAGACTAATATGAAAGATTTAAAAGGGCGTCTGTCATGATATGATGAAATTATAAACTAAAATATAAACCTCCTTTCTAAGGAGAGGCTTATGTCCAGCAGTGGACTATTAAAGGCTGTTAATGATGATGATGATGATAAACTAACGATCCTAAAGCATAGTTTCCAACTAGAATTTCTGTAAGTAAAAACGTTCAATTGCAGAGATAGTGTTTGACTGTAATGGGTTACAAATGCTTCGCTTATTTAATGGACTTATAAATTAATTATGTTACAATAAGTAGTGGATTTAAAAAAATATTTAAATCCACTACTTATTTGAGAATATGGGGAATAAGGTGTTGATACTTTCACGGTATCGCAACATCCCAAGTCTATTGAGAAAAGAGGTGACGTAGACACCAACAAAACGCGTAAAACGATAGCAGTTGAATGTACTTAATTTGCAGTTACGAGGAAGCATTACAGAAAATAGTACATTTAACTTACTTTGGACTGAAAGTATGACTTTCAGCAAGTTGATCATGGAGTGACATGATTTCTGCGATACCCGGCAAGAATATTAGCACGGCACCCTCTCTCGGCCAGTTGTGATCACCCTCCACTATGTATGTGAGAACATGTTCCACTAGTTCTAAGTTTATCTGTAAAACAACATATAATTTAATTATTAATGGACTTTGTACAGAATACAATGTAATTTATCACTTGCATTCATAGTTTCAAGTCAAATATGCTTACATTATGGTACTGTTAGTTCAAATTTCAATAGAATTCTAATTCTTTAAAAACTAATTCTAAAAACTAATTCTAAGCGTGTATGAGGGTCTTATGAATCTGGAAAAGGCGCGAACTGTATGCAAGGGTTATGACAAAATGTGTTCTACTATCTATGCCTACCCCGGAAAGAATTAGAGAATGTATGTAAAGATGCCATAACTTGATATACTTATGTTGCAATATTGGCCAAGATTTGCACACTATGTTCTTGTGTTATGATAGGTTCTAGATCCTATACTCGCTCCTATAGTTAAAGTGGGATATGACGATATCAGGACACAGAGCCTAAATACTTGCTGGCTAGTACTGAGTGGTCCGTTAACGATGCACTAATAGCGATCCAAAAGTTTTGTGTTGAGGAAAAAAAAAAAACTTTCTTAATTTTTTTGGTAAGACTAAAGCATTCAGAAAAAAGTTTTACCTTTTCAGTATCCATAAGGTACATGTTTTTGCATGTCGTTTTACTACACTGCGGGTACCTGGCAACTATTTGTGCAATGTTGAGGTTTTCGTCATGAATGGTTATCTTCGGCGGTTTATTAGAATCCGCACGAAGATCAGACGTTTCCAGTTCTGTTTCTAAGTCCTGTTTCTTTTCGCCTAGAAATAGATAACAACTATAGTATTTTGACACATTTAGACTTTGAAGCTTTTGTACGAAACTATAGTCTTGGAACCTGATTGGTCAGAGGGCGGGCTTGATCGATGCGTCACTATTTTCTTAACGAGAATAGACTTATAGTCGATATTTGTTACTCTCTACTAAATCTTAATGCAACTTTTTTTACATTTGTTTATATTCACAATTGAGATTCCGTTCTATTTAAGAACTATTTGACTAAGTAATCGAGACTGTAAGTGTGTAAAAAGGGGTTAGTACCACGAGACACGAGGACGTTTATCGGGTATGTTTTTTTTATGTCATTTCTTAGTAATAAATATAATTTACATATAGATACACTACATTTCTCTAGTTGCTTTCAAAGTATACGTCCTGAACAAAATATTAATAAATCCTTACCCTTTTTTAATTTCCTTCCGTAAGGTCCATTTTCTTCTAACACATAATTAGTAATGTCCATTATATCTTCCAGAAACAGTTGTTCTACAGGGAAGGTTCTACCTGAAAATAAAACATTTCATTTTAGTTAGCAACCTACCAAAAACTATAGTAGAAAAACTAAAAAATACATAAAATATAATCACAATTTTTCATGTTGGTTACCCATCCTAGTACAAACAACGCCCAGAGTTACTTGACTTCAGTGAAGGGAAATTGAGGTACATAAGGTTGAAAATAGTTTCAACCTTATGTACCTCAATTTACATCACTTCATAAATAATAAAATATCTAGATCGTGAAATAAAACTGAAAAAAGTAAATGTTATTAGAACATATTTACCTGGTATTTCTAATACAGGAATTTTGTCAAAGTATACTGAAAACAGATCAGCATTCAAAGTTGCACTCATCAATATAACAGTCAAATCTTTTCTTACTTTGACAAGGTCCCTTAGGATGAGCAAAAGGAAATCACTCTCCTCTGACCTCTCATGCACTTCGTCTACTAATATATGAGTAACGGATTTGAGTTGAGGGTCATATTCCAGTCTCCGGAGTAAGATACCAGTCGTGCAAAATGTTAGGCGTGTTTTGGACGAAATTTTGCTTTCCAGTCTTATCTGAAAATTAAATGAAAAAGGAAAACATAAGGTCCAGTTCAAAATTGTACTTTATACTTAGTCATTAAATTTCTTTATTGATTTTCACTTCTGACAAGAGGGTAAAGGATATAAATGTATGAATATTTTTGTATTGAAAAATACAAATAACCTGTCTTATCATTAATGATGAAAAAAAAGTCTTATTATTATAGAAAAGACAAACCTGGTAACCAACAACTTGTCCAGTCTTTTCTACTCTTTCTTCAGCCACTCTATCAGCTACACCAATAGCTGATATTCTCCTAGGTTGTGTACATATAATCTCAACATGTTTTGCTCCATCCTTATTAAAGTTTTCAAGCCAGTTGTCTAGAATATATTGCGGTACCTGAGTACTTTTACCACAACCTGTTTCCCCACTAATCACAACAACCTAAAAAGAAGGGGTTTCTAGTTACTGATCTCTGCTGTAAGGTCAATTGTGTCAATTTAGTCAAATGGTGGTTTTTAGTGGTCAGATAAATGTATCTGACCAAAAGATGATTATTTTTAACAATAATTTTTGTTTTTTTTTAAAGACAACTCCCGCATTAGGAATATATCCTGTGTCGCAGGGGACTTTACAAACATACATGAAACAGACACAAAGAACACCCAGACTCAGAACAACAATTTGTGGATCACACAAAGTGTCGTCCCATGTAGGGTTTGAACCCACAACACTCGGCGCAGTAGGAAGCGGCGTTGCGACCGCTTAAACCACTACGCCATCCGTGCAGTCATTTTATTATTATTTTATTGGTTGAACATGTTTCTGGACCAGTTTAGGTACTAAGAAAACTGCTGCCAGGGAACTACTTCAAAGAATATAAACTACTTTGAGGAAGTTCAGCAACTTGCTCAGCTTCTTTAAAGTACAAGAATCAAATATCGTGTAAACTCGTATGATTTATGTTATAATTGATTGTAATGTGTTTTGTGCATTTAATAAACAAAATATAAAATAAAATAAAATCGTACTAACCTGAGACTTCTTTATAGTATTTAATATTTCATTTTTCTTCTGCCATGCAGGTAACTTTCTCCTCCCTGCCATCATCCTATTATATCTATCGTTATCTCGCTTTTCTAACCATCTCTTAGCTATTTCCTTATTCTCCTTTAGTAGCTCATCAAAATTAACATTAGACCTATCATTCTTACTGTCGCCTTTCTTATAATGCGATGGCAATTCTTTTTTACTTAAACTAGAATTCTCTATTAACTGTGGGAACAGAGCATCTGTGTGACTGGGATATTCCCTAGTATCAAATTGAATAAAATTAATAATATCATCCTCATTGTTGAGTAATTCCACTAATGAGTATATACTTGGTATACCATCCTGTGCTAATATTTTAGCTTCGTCTAATAATCTGGTGGTAACCTTTAAAAATGTAAGCTCTGGAATTATATTGGTCTTCTGTTCTGGTTTAAAGAACAATAAAGGGGCTTGGTATGGGTACACAGTGTCTTCAGGGAACCTTATTTCTAATTCATAGGTAACTTTCGTGGTCTCTTTAGGTTCTGAATGATCTGGCACACTGTTTTCCTCTTTGCTTTCATGTAAAAATTTGCATTTTGCCCCAAATCTACAGGGACCTTTGAGGTATAATTTGCACACTTCTTTCGGTTTTGTTTTGAAATTACTGTTATAGTTCGTGTTTACCTTCTTTTTAGGAACCTCTACTTCTTTGATTTTATACATTTTAGTAAGATAGTCTAGATTCAATTTCACTATCCATACATTATTGTCTTTGATTTTGAAGCTGCTGTCATATATTGATTCCAGTACAGCTTTCTCGTCCAATCTCATTTCTAAAAGCTCCTGTTTCGTAGGAACCTCAGTTGGTTTATCTTGTAAATCAATATTAAAGTACTTTAGGAACAGTATTTCTAGAGCTTTGTCTATGTTTTCTGCCGCAACATCTAATGCTTCCGCACAGTGAGCTTTGTGAAAACTATATCTAAAACAGAAACACTTCTTGTATTTATGTAGGTAATTATTATATCAATGAAAACACAAGTTTAAACCTGAGTATAATTCTTTCCACTGTTATATTACTTTTAGATACATATATCAGGGTAGCATGTCTAAAGTCAGTCAGTCGGGCTCTTTTTCATGGAGAGAATCAACCCACTTACTGCATCCAAGCAATAAGCTTTGTATTCTTACAACATTTTGTTAACCATTTACAGAAAATATCAATTTAATGAAGATTGTCACAGAAATTAATCAACCATAAGAAATATACATACTTCTCTAGTTTAGCAAGAGCAAACGCTCTTAGCCTAGCCTCTGATGTCTCTATATCAGGTTTTGAAGACAGAGAATAGTCACATCCACCTTGCACAACAAGGTTACCTCGCTCCATCCAGTAACGGTTCCCGAGATTTGATCCCTTATCCTGGAATACAAACAAAACTTTTTGTTTCACTTCATTTTCTCTTTTATTCGATTTTTTTTCCTAATCTTGTTTTCTCTTCATGGTCCTTTTTGTTTTTAGTCCTTAATAATGGACATCCTGCCACACATCAAAACAATATTGTGGTATATTTAATAATGCCATTGTATCTATCTGTAAATTGTAAAAGAGTGGCTATGAGTTTGTTCGACCTTTCTTCTCATGAGGCTCAACCCCATGGAAACGGGCAGTTGTAGATCTGCACAGGCATATCATAAATTTTGTGTTTAATTTTTATTAAATTTATTTACTTACTATTTTACAAAACAGAGATTGTTGCTATTGTGTGTGTTGATCTATGACTAGTCTACATAAAAGACGATTTCAAACAATTTTAAAAGAATTAAATGAAATAAAGTTATTTTGACTTTGACTTAGACCAATCAATTTCTGATGTTGCATAGAAGTGTTTCATTCTCGCCAAAAATATATAAAAAGTATAAAACACATGCTAAGTGCACATATTTATAAATAAATGACATGGATCAATGTATATCAATAGAAAGATAATCCTTTACTTTTTGTCTTTCTGTTTGTACATTATGGTTAACAGTGGTCTACAAAATGTTAAAAAAATTCTAAGATGTAATTTACATGAGTGAAAAACATTACCAATGCACCAAAATACAGATGCACAAATACAAGTCTGATCCTGATGTTATACAACTACCAAGCAATGATGGTCAATATCTCAGTAACCAGAGATCTTATCTTTTATTATCTCAGAAAGCTAGTTCTAGGTTGTCGAAAGTCATTGGATGACAAAAAATTTAATAGGTTCAGGCACAATATTGTGCAATCATTTTTTTAGGAACCAAGAATGTATGATGGTTGTATATAAGTTTTACTTTAGATGAATAATGTTAGATATAATAAATAACTTACTTTGTACAAACTAGCACTGCCTAGTTTAAAATTTGGACCATGTATAAATCTCAGTGTGTCCAAAACAATCTTCTGTGAATCTGGATTGAGACGGATAGTCTGCATTTCCACTTTGAGATTTGGGTGAGGATCTGGTTCAGGATCATTTTTAACTTTACTGAAAGAAACAATAATTAGATTTTATTAAAATATGCTATTTGCAAACTCCTTTCCTCTTAAAGAACAATATTATGTACCGGATCCTAGCATCAACTGGTTCTCTTAAGAAGAAATCTTCTGCCAACTGCCTGCTTTGATAATCCATTGCAATAACAGTATACAATTAAATAGAATGAAAAACCAGACAACCGCGAAAAAGGTTTTAGACGAACGTAGGCATGCAGGTTCGAGTCGAGACTCTAACTTGAGACTTGAGACGTTTTGTTGTGTCAATCTGTCAATCTAAATCGTTTTGTTATCTCTCAAATAAAATTAATGAAAAAATATTATTATTATACAAAAAAAGGATTTAAGATTTTTTGTGTGGATTACAATATATTTAATATTTTATAGATTTTACAGAAAAAAATACAGTGGCATTTGAAAAAACTTCACTTTTTTCTGGTACTATTTAATGTGAGATGAAAAATATCAAAACGCTAACTACGTTTGAATTCACGCAGATTTATATTTATTTATTTTTTCCTTTTATGTTTTCTTTTTGGCAAATTCTACAACATGGAACTACATTATTTTTTTTAAATACTAACTATATACTAATCAAAAGTATTTCCATTCTAAAGGTACAAAAATTACATTTCCTCTGATGTTTGAGTTTGAACAACAGATGGCGTCACTTTAGAGAAGATTGGTTATACTTCATGTAATTTTTCAAAGCCTAATGGCAATAACTGTATTTCTAAATTCATATAGAAGGGCATAGAATAAAATAAAATTTACTATTCCCACACCATTTCTTGGTTTTATGACATGTACTTGACTTGAGTTGACTGGCCTGTTAGTCTAGTGACTGACTGAAAGCCAGAGGTCGTGGGTTCGATTAACACCCAGAACAAATCTATTAAACGTAAGTATGTATTTAGAAATATGGTATGTTTATCAGCAGGATGATTACCATAACACAGGTACTGCCTAATTTAAAATCAGACGGCCGTGTGTGGAATGTCCAAAAAAAAGGTTAAATGGCGGTCTTATCGCTAAAAAGCAATTTCATTGGGTGGACAATTCGACTGTAAATAGACGAGTTCTTTTATGTTAAATGATACAAAATAAATTCACCTGAATTGATTAATAAATCAAACGGTATACTTAAGTGTAGTAGATCACAGAATAAGTATCTAATAGTAGGTACCTACAAGATACTGATCAAGTGACTATCTAACAAGTTACACTATTTCCATGCATGATGTTCTTAATAAATTATATAAACTGAAAGATACTGCGATTATATATTTCGTGCGAACATTTGATGAAACAACCCTTGAAAAAATAATTCACATATTTATGTCATAGACGTGACACCATTACAAAATACAATGCAATCGTGACTTAGCCAAGATTTCGGATAGGCAGAGAGCTAGCTTAAAAGAGAATAAACTTCAAAACGCTTTCAATTTTCGTAGTTGAAATATTTACAAATGGCATGTATTAGATTTTAGAATAAGAGAATTTCAACAGCGCAGATGGGACAGTCTGCCGTCTTTAATTATTTCAAGAGAAAACACGGTTCTGATCTGAATGAGACCAATGTTTGGCTAACCGGTAACCGGATCTACGATTTTTTCGAACAGTGGCAGAAACTTGATAGTGGCGCCCCTCTCTCCAGCGTATGAGATAAATTACTTAAAAAACTCACAAATATATAAGTCCACTTGTAGTGTGGGTCTGTGTAGTGCTTTTTTCTTACAAGTCGACGGTGAGCCAATCAGGCTTCTGTATGCTAGGCGCTTTGTGGAGCAAGTTTTTTTATTTTTAATCATACTACATTAGGATTTTGGCACCCCCTGAAACTGCCGCAAGGGGCGGGTGCTCCGGTTTGCCCCATGCTAGATCCAGGGCTGCCGGTAACTTTGACAGTAGTGCTTTGCTTAGAATGGGTACCATTTTAATACGGGACCAATTAATTCTCTTGAAGGCATTAAGAGAATTAAAGTACAAATCATTCTAGATGTCCTGAGTTTGATGTTGAAATTCGGCGCATAAAATCTGAACATTTTAGAAGATGTCGCTGCAACGACTTTAAAAAAAAAGTTTAATTGAAAAAAATACATCTTTAGCTTGCAGTTAGCATCAATTGTGGATATCTTATTATTTTACAGGTATAGCTCTTTAGAAAAACTTCCAATTTTACAAGCATATATATTTATGTATAAATTATAAGTGGTCACTAGCTGTTCACCTATAGCCATCGAAGCTAATTAGTATGTAGCGGTATGTCATCAAGGTGCTAATTATGTAGGAACACGATTCCTGAATGATCACACTTCAAAAGAGTGTTCAGGTTTCAGGAATCAGCTGCGTGCACACAAAATATTTTCATATTTAGCTGGTTCTTATCACACACAGTTCAATCTGTTCCATTATTCTTATGACATTTAAAACATCATGCTCATCAAAGCCTTTTGTAATGTTGTTATTTAATAAGACATACGAAAGACAGAGGGAGAGGACAGTTGCCTCCCATAACAATCTCAAGACACCCTTACCTTCCTTAATATACCTTAATATTATTTACATTTGGAATAATGGGAAATACAAAAGTCAATCGAGAATCTAATAATCAATCGGTAATCTATACCTACCTAAACCTATCTAAAGAGGATTATTTTACGCATATTCTAGATTTTTTTTTAACACTAACACGGAATGCTTAGTACTTACTATAAGTATAGAAAAAGTGCAGAAAATATTTTTTTTAACATTATCCGTAACAAATTAAATAAGTACGCGCAAATAGCTACATAAAGCTACACCTAAGTATAGTCTATGCAAAAACAGCTCGTTATCATCTATACCTTATATTATTTATGTGTCAAATAATCTAAGATTTATACTTATCTTTATATATATAATTCTTCTGCGCGTGTGTATGTGAATAATAATAATACTAATAATTTATTCCATAAACAGTGTTTTTGCACAGTACATGGTTTTACAAATATTACTGTGGGTACATAATACATTTAAATTGGGTCATCTGTGCCTGGACTAGATAAGAAATCTGTATCCCAGACATCAGCGGTCTTCCCTGATTACATCACCTAACTATACCTACCTATACCATTTATTATAACAAAAGTTAAATTCTTAATGAACTCCTCCTAAACGACTGGACCGATTTTGATGAATTTTTTTGTGCGAGTTCAAGTGGATTCGAGAATGGTTTAGATTCACAATTCGGTAATATTCACGAAATATGACGGTATGAATTTCGCCGAGTGAGCTAGTAAATTACTAATCTGAAAGTGAGTTTCTTCGTTACGTTTACACGCCTAAACCACTTAATCGATTTAAAAAAATATTTCAAGTTAGTTCCCCAATCGAAAGCTACATTATCAGCGAGTAACATAGGCTACTTTTTACCGCGATAACCGACATTTCTATCTATAAGCTAGTGTACAATAAAATAAAAGCAAATTTGTAAAAACATATGTTGAAATGCTACATATCTACCTATAATCGATCTCCATTATCAATAAAATCAAGTAGTTAGCAATAGTTTACCTGCTTTCTACGCTTTTTTTTGTTTTAATGCTAAGTACATATATTTACATTACATTACAACCAAGAGTTCTGGTACGAGAGTTGGTGTTGATAAACTAAATTTTAAAATTTAAAAACTTCAAAATTATCCGTTATACACAAAAAAATAAAATTCAATTATTTCCAGCCATATTTTAATCAATTTTAAATTTTAATCTTACATTAATATAAAAGAGAGTAAATGTAAAAGAGAGAGAGAGAAAAGGAAAATATTTCCTGTACGCTATGACAGTTAGATGACAATTAAAAATAGTCAGAACATGTCCATCCATAGTCTTAACAAATGGCCTACAAAACATTCTAGATGCATATAACCGTGTCACTAAATGATATATAAATATAATAATGTATAATGGCAATACAGTAAAGCGTTTAAGAACTCGCGTGGAATACTAATTTCGTATCGGAGATGATCGGAAAGGTTAACATTGATGATACAATGTGGAGGCTATTGTAATATAGCTGTTTTTAATAAACTATGAACTAAGTCCGTCCAGGATTGTGTATTAGACGTACTTTCGTGACGTAACGAGTGCTAAGGATACGAATAAATAATTCTTGACATTCCTAGATATCGAGTTACTCGTTTATTTATTTATTTAAACCTCATACATAGATTAGTGACATGGGATAACATAATTCTGTTTGCATTATTTACTAATCTGATGCTGATAGATGATGTTAAGGTATACATTTAAAAAAGTGATTAAAAAAAAAAAAAGCCCGTTAAATAAAATGTATTATTAATAGTAATGTTATGTCTTTAAAAGTATGTTTCTTATATAGTACATAATTATGCACCTGCTCTCTCTAAAGTCTCTAAAGGTTGACTGGTAGGTAATGCGGTGTGTTATTAAGATCGCCTTGTGCAAATTTGTAATGCAGGAAGTGTAGGTAAAATAAATTTTCAAAAAAAATGCTAATTATAACAATAAATTCCTCGTCAATTGATTTGATACCAAATAAATCAAAAAGAGCTTAGAAGTTTTCACAAATATAAAAAGTATATATTATACTTGCTTTATTTATATACCTACTCATATATTGATTTTGGACAATGTTTACAATTAACAACTTATGTTAAAAATTTCATAGTAGTAAATAGGCAGGTAAATTCAGGTATTACGGGTGAATTTAAATAGGTACTGCATGAGACCAATTTCATTTTTCACTCAGATTGTAAAGAAAAAAAAAACGACCTCGACCTCATAATTTCGTAAATATGTTCAGACTTGTTTGGGCAGCTTACATCGTCCCTTAAAATGACAGTCAAATTAAAATGCCTGTGGAGGTGGTACACTTACATTTTGGTTCCTCTTACCTGTAAGATGGCAATGGCTTTGATGACATTACAGCAGTCAACACTTGATCAGCGACCGCTTATGTGCGCCCTTCATAATAGTCTCACCTACAACAATCGAGGAAATCGATAGCTACTTTTTCTTTGTAATGTGGAAACCCTCTGATCATCATCTCACCGGCTAACGGGAAGTAGTATATGGGAATAAAATTGTCTTAGATACGTCGTTCTATCGGGGACTTGAGTATGCCTTAAAAAGGTAGTCCAAGCGAATACCAGAAGAGCCTGGCCGCATCTTAAGCATGATCATCATTATATTTGAGCGAAAAGATAAATTTTGACTGCACGGATGTCGTAGTGGTTTAAGCGGTTATTTGCCGCTTCCTACTCTCCTGAGTGTTGTGGATTCGTTCCTCACATGGGACAACACTCTGTGGGATCCACAAGTTGTTGTCCTGGGTCTGGATGTTATTTGTGTCCGTTTCATAGATATTATTTTTGTAAAGTTCCCCGCGACACAGGTGATATTCATAGTGTAGGAGTTGTCTTTTAAAAAAATAAACCAGAGTATTATTAACCATTGCTTACCTGAAATTCTACTTCGGATGTTAAGTAGTTCTTTTTATGTGTACAGTGTTTACTCAGGTCCAAACAACAACAAGACTATAACATTAAAAAATGAGAAGAAACTCAAACGATGTATTTTTAATTTTCAGACCATTAAAACATAAGGAAAACAATGAAATGAAACCAAAAGGCACTAACCTCATAACAAACCTAACATTTCAGTTTTTCGGTCAATGATAACTTTGTTTGATCATAATTCATTTCTCAGAGGCTAAAGAACCTTCAATAAAAGGCAATAAAGTTGGTGCCGAGCGACGTGCGGATTAAGAACTTTCCTATAAAATTTACAAACAATGAACTAACGTTCACCTTGCATGAAATGTTTGTATGGCTAATAAGTATGACGGAATGAGGATGGATCTATAATCCTTGGATTTATTGCCAAAAATTACAAGACTGTCGCATTGTGGTACTGAATTAATAATCTGTCGCTAATAGTGAGGGCTGCGATGCATTTTGTTGTAAACAGTCTACAGTTCAAGGCTTGGCTTTTCATCAGTGAGAGTTGGGCATTCCGCCAGCGTGTAAAGAGCCGTGACGTCGGCTCCCAGCCGTTTCGACACAGGTACTTGCCGAAGCAACCATGTCCGGAAAGCACCTGTGTCATCCGAAAAGTGAGAGCTCCTTGTTTCCTCTTACCGCCGCTATTGCGGCGTGCCCAAGCAAAGTCGCAGTTAAACCGGTTTAAGTTAACATTCACCAAGCTTGTTGCTCAGTGTTTTGTTCTTGTGACATTTTGTATAGGGGGCGGGGGGTGGGGGGATTGAGCTTTAATAATCTCAATTATTCGGTGAAAAACTATAAAATAATTGCTGGTTCTAAGTGAGACCGTGCAATCATTCTACTCGAGCCGGCCCGGTTATGGCCAAATCATGGCTCTCCCACGGCAATGTGTGTTTAACTAATAAATAATATTTATTACAAAACACTTACGAGTATTTGATTCATATTTTTGGAATATTTAGTGTTATAAGTAACGAGCTTTGGAGTTCCGTTTATTGTGTTGTGTAGGTATAACTGTAGCAGGTGCTTAGCTATTGTATATACTTATAACGATCTGTTTTTAACAGTTTCCAGCAAATTAAGTAGAATTTCAATCTAATAATATGAGTTTTAAGTTTAACTCCTTTTGATCACAGACTTTCGCTATAATACCTTTATGTTTATAAACATTTATAATACCGTAATCATAACCGTAAGAGAGCCATGCTTCTGCAAATATAGGCTGGCTAGACGGGATTGATACCAGAAGGCCAATTCTCGTAATAAAAGTTCGATTAAAATTCAGTTCCGATCCAAGTATTCTCGATTTCACAAATGTCAAAAAAGGTATTTTCGTAGTAAAATATTACTAAGACCAGCAGATTACCGATTTAAAGGACAATGGCAGGTCCCCATACATAATTTTATTTGAACTGAAATGTTAGCGTTTAAATATCAAAAAATCCTTAACACTTGAGAATTTATTCTTGACCATTCTCATATCAAAACTACTTGCGAAAGAAGTCTAGGAAAAAAGATATTGGATTTTAATGTTTCGAGGTTAAGTACTAACATATTGTTAATGTTTTGTTTGAAACTAGATGGCGTTGTGTGTCAGATAGCCGAAAATATTATTTTCATTATTATTACAGTATATGAAATAAAAAAAATTAAAGCATAACATCTATTCGAGTTTAACACTAAATTAAACAAAAATAAAATAACAAACGTGGTGAGTCCGGAACTTGACAGGATCTAAACCACAGATTAAGAAATATGTACTAAACGACGACGTATCGACAATTTGAAAATATCGATGTATGTCTATTTATGTGTAATGTATTTTTCTCATCACACTGTGTAGTGGAAAATAACGTAACTATATTCTATTTCTTTAGTGTGTTTAAAATCGTTTAAAGAGAGTCAAAAATATTTTAAATCATTTCTAATTATGTTGATTCAGTCACTCTACCGTACAAGTGAAGACGTGGGCAGAAGCAAATTCATAATCATAATAGTGAACCTTCGGTAAATATTTCAGCCAAAGCTATAAGAATCAATTATCGATAAATTGTTCCATAATATAATATTGCCACCACGCATCCCTAGTCAGTTTTACGTGATGGCGAATCTGACATTACGTACTTAGGTCAAATAAAATCTTCAAAAATATCTTATCTTTTATAAGACTTATACAACACATGGTGGTGTAATGATAAATCATAGAAAAATTTTTGATTAAGTTTACTGTGACTCGATTTTTTAAACGCTTAAGTTTTAGGTAAATATGTTTCTGCCATTGTTCTTTCGTTCACAATACGATGCAGTCACATAACAGTCAAAGTTGGATGTATAATATTTTCCTTGTCCTTCAGACCTCACAGAAAACCGGTGTTAAGCCGTTCTTCCAGGTGTACTCTAAAAGAAAAGCCCTGGTACCCCGACGTACCTCGGGCCATCTACGGCTTATAGATGACCCCCTCCTGGACCACTCGCCTGTGTGTCTGTATGTTCGTTGTTTTAATATTTAATAATAAAGTAATAATAACATTTCAGACATCTGACACACAGCGCCATCTAGTTTCAAACTAAGCAGAGCTTGTACTATGAAAGCTAGATTTATTGATAGAATACTTTTATACATTAGTATTCTATCAATCAATCTAGCTCGTTTTCTTTTTGTAAATATATACATATAATACATAGAAAACAGCTAAATTCCGAAACAAATATTTGCAGATCATACAAAAATTCGGTCCGACCCCGGTATCGAATCCGAGACCTCAGCACAGCACAAACTACCACTGCGCCACCGAGGCAGTTTTCGATGGACAGTATACCCTACCCTAAATGCAAAATGGGCTTAAAAGGACCTTGTTCTAGTTAAACCAAATAGCTGTCAATAAACCTTAATTAGCCGTTTTAACCTTCAGGTTACCATGAAAGTGACGCATGGACAAAGCTTTCTTGTTAATACCTTAATGCATGTTGGCGGATCAACTGAAGATTATCATGGGGATGTAAATATTTAAAGACTAGATGTTTTAAGTGATGAGTTTTAATCAGTGTTCGTGTCAAAGGCACTGATCCTTTAAACTGGGCTTCAGCTCCTGGATGAGTTTAGAAAAGATTTAGATTTTTGAATTATCATTAATATCTACAGATCAATTTGACAGATTTTTGATGAGGTAATTTCAGTACACACAATATACTAGACGCAGATTGCGAATCGGTGATGGATAAAGGTACAGTGTTTTGATACCTACTTCAGTTGCAGCTCGTATGTAGTTAAACACCGTCCGTATACGTAGGTATAGGGCCAACGTCAGGAAAATGAACCCTTACACCATTGTCGGACTATTGTGCAAAATACTATCTGCCTTATCCTATAGACCAACATTTACAAGTAGAATAGACAAATTTGCACAATGCTTTATGCACAAAAAAATGCACAAAGGTGGACTTAATGCTATAGGCTTTTTCTACCAGTTTACCTTGGGGTGGTTTAGACATGAGTGATTAGGTGCACCAAACTCGAGTATAAAGTTCCATAATGAATATAACAAGACTTAACTGAGATATATATTCACTCAACTGAGAAATTTTTAAATACGTAACACAAACATGTGCACAAACGATACAACTAGAAGTTATACACCTTGCAACGATTACAAAAATCACGAAATCCCTAAAATAAACTAAGTTTTTACACTACTTGTTAAATTATACGACTTTGTATATTTTTTTATTTGTCTACATACTTATGGCGTGAGTCATCTTCTATTTAAACACTAGAAGTGAGACAGTTCTACTAGACTACTACAACCGGAGAAAAAACTGGTCATCATCAGAATTAATATCAATATGATCGAAGGGTGATCTTCACTCGAACCCAAATTGCCTCCGATGAACTAGGTGACTTGGCGGAGGCGCGCAATCGTCTTCCTTGCTTCTTCTAAATAGAGAGGTTTATACGAAGGTGGTCACCGCACTATTGCGGGAAGGCGCTAGGAGGGGTCCGAATGTCTTAATAACAGCTGTTGCTCTATCCCTCCTATTTCAGGCGCAGAGTGACACACCGCTTCACCGCAGGCCACCCTGGCAGGGTGACGGCCCGAGGGGATTGCCACACGTAAAAAAGGAGAGTAAACTTTTAAATATCAAAGGAAATCGTCAAAAATCGGTCTTTCTATGTAAGACTTTACATTTTGTTTACATTTTGTTATCAGACGGGGAAAATATGTCTTGTAATAAATACGTAATTTATTAGGAGCTTAGTTATTTTATGCTATTTGTACTCCACATGTTAGCTCATAAGAATAATGATACAATGTGTTGTATTAGTAGTTTAGTTTATTTTATTATCAAGTGTGTAATCTGTTTGGATGGATTGTTTTATCAAAGAAGAAAATGGCCTGCCTGATTTGAGCAGTTCTCAGTGACTTGACATCCTGTACATACAAAACTTATTTTTCTTTTTTTTAAAACGCCCGCATTAGGAATACATGCTGGCGGGGGACTTTACAAAAGTTCATGAAACGGACACAAGGAAAACCCAGACTCAGAACAACAATTTGTGGATCTCACAAACTGTTGTCCCATGTGGGGATCGAACCCACAACATTTAGCGTAGTGGGAAGCAGCTAATTTATCAATTAAACCAATAACGCCATCCATGCAGTCAAGACTATTCTTCCACTTATAGTTAAAAGTTTGACATGTTACCTGCCACGTTAATATTGCAAATTGTATGTTAAAATTTCTTTTTTCATATTACCAGTCCAAGTTATAATATAATCATTTGAACTCATATTAACGCTTACTTATAATCATAATAAAGTTAATGTGGACTTGAAGTTATTTCGAGAATTCACTAGTACTTAAGATTGCTAAGTATTAACCCTTTCTGCACCATCATTAGGATATATCTTAAGTTTTTAAACTTTTCTCGTTGAAGAAAATGTTGGGTTATGTTAAGGGTTTTTTATACCACGTTAGAGGCAAACAAGCATAGGACCTGAAATTAAGGGGTTATCGTACTTCCATACTCCTTTCTTAAGCAACCACAGAAAAAATCCAAAGAATACCATTTACCATACTATATTAAAGCAAACTACTTTTGATTTTTTAAACGTTTTAAACAAAAAGGTAATCTTTCCTTTAATAGATCCCTTTTGCGTCGTTAGACTTTACAAATGCATCATTTAAGAAACAAAATTTAGGGGCCATAATCATTTAATCAAAAGAGCTATTTTATGTTATCAAACCTCTGGTTTATCACAGAGAACAGAACGACTACGATCGTAGGTAGTCGCCAATGTAATTCATTGCTATATGGGTTTATACTATACAACTCATGGATTAATAGGAGGAAAAAGCTATATGTAGGGAAATCTAACCGAACTTGTAATAAAGACGTCAATGAGACTATGATGTTTTTAATAAGAGTAGTGATTCACAGGTATTGAAACCACGGTATATTTTGATATTCTATGAATGGGGATTACTCGAGTTTTACGCTACAACTCGAGTAACCGGTTTTAACGGAAGCTATGCGCTACGTAATAACGTCTACCATCAAAATAACAAATCATGCTGAGTAGAACAACATAGAAATTCATTTCATTCGTTTAGAAAAAAAAATATCAACTTTAATCGCACAGCATGGAGTACATTAACACTGAATGGCAATACTGGGCAACGCATGTTTGACGTCAGTGGTGTTTCAAAAAATCACATACAGTCGTAACACGTTATCAATGGAGAGGTAATCTTGAAAACAATAGCTAACATACTTTAGAGCTAGAAAAAGATGAATTTATTTTTGTCTTTCACAAACACTCGAACTGTGTATTTATTTGGACTAGTTATAAGCACTCGTTGCAATACGATTCTAAGTAGGTTTGGTTTAAATTAAATTTTACAATAGAATACATATTAAGGTAAAATAGACTAGCATTTGAAATAAATTTATATCAGGCAAAATAAATTTAACTTAACTAAACTCGAGTTTGACGTGACTTTAACTTTTTCAATGAACACGGGGCTGTGAAATTGCCAATTACTAATCCTTAAATTATTTGTTCGATGCAATAATTACGATCGAACACCTTTTGTTGATCTGGGAACCTAACGCCTTAAGTGCGCGGCGACATCAGTGCATATTCGGACAGCAAACCGGGTGCATTCGTAACTATTAGCAAAGCATATAATCGTCCATTAGCATTTTAGCATAGCTTAGCACAGTTATACTTTTTATAATAATAAACCGTGATAGAGTTATCGAAGTGTTTAATTTAGCATCGAGCTTAGCAGCAGCCCATCGCACGTAGGAAACGTATCCTACATTATTAATGCTTTAACATTACACAGGATGTTAGTGAGCTTTTAGTGTTTTTACATTGACTGACAACTTTAGAAAAAAATATACAACAAAACAGTGCTTGTAACTATAGGGACACTTCATTACTAGATTTTGAAATGGTGCTGTAAGCGTTGCATACTATTAACCCCATGTAGCTCTGCTCACAAGCACACGAAGAGAACTTTACTTAATTATGTACTATCGTAATTGTCTGTAAAAAATATTGTGGACTTCCTCTTAAAGGATCTCAGTTATCAACCTAGCTATAACAGTACCTACGTTATGACGCAGGTATTTTTCCTTTCGTTCAAAACCCAAAAGTTTAGGAATAACCCGATAGGAAGATTTCAATGACTTTACGTTTTGACATGTCTAATGTCACGTTTAATTCATCATCAACAGCCTTAAATAGTCCACTGTTGGACATAGGCCTCTCCTTAGAAAGGAGTTTTTATTAATAACACACATTATGACGTTTATAAATGTAAAAATAATAAAAAAATACTTGTAATTCATTAAAAAAGTGGCAGAGCATGTTAAGCGAAATCTTGTACCTTTTGCATAATTAATAATTTTGACATTTGTATGTCAATATTTCCTAGTAAACGTGTAATTTGTAATCACCCATTTCCTTTCTGTTGTAATAGTTCTATCATAGTTTTATTATGTTATTTTTTTTCTATTCTGAGTTACTTCAATCTTTGTACGTTATGTTATGAAGGTAAATACCGTTAGAATATAGAAAAAACGTGCGAGCTTTACAGTATTCGCATCTAACATCTCATTTATCATCTGGTCATTGGTCAAATCAAATAGACCGCCTGTTAGGTTTCCTTTTTATTAAATTACTCCCACAAATTGCAGGAAAGGCATGGGAAAGATATTGTACTGCAACATTCTCTTCGATAACAATAACCGATTCCCAATTACTGTCAGTGAAAATTTTTCTAGTCCATTTAAGAGCTAAATGCGACGATAAGGCTCTGCCTCGTCGCCACCTGCTTCGACACTATGTATACGCTAACAATGCATACGTGTCTACTGTGAAATAACATAAAATATTGTGACGACTTTTTTTCCGACACTTTAGTTGGCGCATCAACTCTCACATCTTTTAATATATTTCATAATGTAACAAACGTCTACCAAAAAACTTCGTTCCGACCGGAGGTCCATAGACCCCTGATGCCGTTTTTTTTTGTATGGATAGGTTAAATTCATTTATGTATATCAAACAGACTAAAGGCACTTGGAGCGGTCAAAATGTTTTCTATTAGAATAATGACATGTGTTTTAGTCCTATCAATTAAGTTGGTATTCAATTATTTTCCACTTTTTCCCAGTCTTGCTTAGTATTGTTTTAGTCTTATAACATTATTAAAGAGTTTGTTTAGTGTGTTAACGCGTAGATTTATCATAAAGCTTTCTAAATTACATATCTTTCACCTTTCTCGTGTTACAACCATACATACGTGATGACCAATGTACTTAGAGAGAAGCTAAGGGTCAATTAAAATATAACTGGCAAACCTATTTCACTTTATTCAACTTTCTGAAATAACGATAACAGCTTCAAGTGATAGTGAAGTATGAGCAAAGATAGATCTTTAAGGAGAGCATAAATTTTGAAAAATAAATAATTGTTTTTAAAAAATAAAAAAGTGACGCTTTTGTAACTAGCCGAACTAACTAGTAGAAAATAATTCTCTATAAATTTTAAAAGAAAAATATAAATTAATTAAGAATAAAAACAACTATCGGAAAAAAGCATGAGGTGTTGGATGTCAATTGTTGTAAATATCTTATTGATTGGCAATAGTTAACTTATAATACTATAAAAGTACTCCACGCTTTTTTTACGATAAAATGATGTCTTTCTTAATCACTCTCTTTCTTTTTTATCTTTCTTATTTAATCTTATAGAAAATTTTTTTTTACTTTTTAGTTCGGCTAACAAAGCAGCTTTTTAGGTTTTTAGCTTTTTTCGAAATCCGAGAACGTGCTCTTCAACCTTAACATCCTGCAAAAGAACCTGCCTAATGTCCTGAAAATAACCATAACTGAGAATTGACTTAAGGATTGGCGTTGCAGAACACAAGAGTATGTCTAGTACTGTAAAAATCAGTTTAAGTGCACTTATGTTTAAGTGCACAATACAACAGCAATAGTCGTTTTATATATATCACTATTTATTAAGACAAGGACAATATGCCAGTATATTTAAGCGTCACCATTCTTCACGAATTCTACCAGTAGCATAATATACTGTATGTCAATTGAATAAAGATCATTGCATCCAGGTTATGCCTAAACAGTAGATAACTTTCTCGACTTATTAAGCTACCTAGACAAGCTATCTCTCCATAAGTCTGTCTAGAAATATGTGATTCTGGTTCAAGCCTTGCACATATTTTGTTATATAATTACCTTTCGTTATTCAATGAATTTGTTGTTCATTTAGAATCTCCAACTAACAGATAGTTCGTGTGTTGATGAATTAAGAATACTGAGGGACACCACCCCTGTTCATCCCGTAGGTGTCGTAAGAGACTCGACTCTAAGGGAGTACACTACGCAGAACAATAGCACTACAAAGAGAAGGAAAACAAATAAACAGACGGGTTGGTATAGGTATATCACCCCGTCTGTTACAGTATATAGTAGGCTAAAGCCTCCTTTCTAATGAGAGGCTTATGTCCAGCAGTGGACTATTAAAGGCTTTTGAAGAAGTGATGATGACGACTAACAGATATGTCTGCTATGCATCAATATGTAATAAAAAGTAAGATGTATTAAATAAAGTTACAAAAGCATATTAAAAACTTCGCTAAAGGCAAACCTTCACTCCAACTTCAGCACAAAGCAGTGTGTTTTAAGGACTAATAGGACTGACCAAGGAAACCGGTCCTTTTGAAAACAAATAAGATTTTACAGAGTGAAATAGTAGTCAACGGCATTATTCCTAATATAGGTAGGTAATTGCACATTAGGTAAACAATAATTGAAAAACCTTTTGGAAATTTAAAAGTATGTGTCCTGTCGAGATTTGTAATTTTTTGCTTCTCACTTCGGTAAAACCGTTTGAAATAAAATAAAAGTGAAGAATATTCTTCATCTCCTGGCAAACACTTAACAATTCTTGCCTAATCAGCTATTCGATGGTAAATTTTCGAACATTGGTAGAAATAGTTTTCAGTTGCAAGACCTATTGTATTGATACTCGTTGCCCTTACAAGACATAATCCTCCACCCATGACTGAAGCTCTACAAAATGTAACGAAATTTCCTAGCATTTGAATAAGTCATCGTTAGTTAAAATCTAAATACCAAACACATATTACTCGTAGGTATGTACCTATAAGTAATCCGGTGTATACTGTATTAGATATTTTATTGGGATTTTGCGTATGTACGAGTATACGTGTTGAATAACATGCAGAACACTACATAATGAACTTAACTGTAGCCCATGATGACATCCACCCGAAAGGATAAATAATATGAATGTACGCTATCAATAACAGGTAAAAGGATGGTTTTAAGAAAGAATTCTATAAAAATAAATTAAATAAATAAATGCCTGTTTATGTTGTGCATTTAATGTAGATTAAAATGTTTTTTACAGCATATTATTAAAATGAATATTTTAGAAGGTATAAGAGAATTAAAATGAGGGGGTAAAGCGACCGTAGCCGCTTCGGGACAGACGTCCGTCGCGGGTAGCAGCGGCCGGCAGGATAGGACCGGGCCCATAAATATTCATATTGTAAAAGACGTCCTGTTATAATAATAGTATAATTAATAACTCCACACTGACACCACATTAGTAGTTTTAGAAGTATCTACATTGCACCCACGATCGCTAGTCATTCATAAAAAGTATAACACTGCATTTGTGAACATTAAGCAATATATATCATATACAGATCAACAGGTAAGTACCTACCTTCGCAACAATCGTATGGTTTTACACAGTACGTCACCCAACCCTTTGTCACATCGTTTACCATTTATGTACGGAACGCTCGTTATCTTTGAGTCAATACACGAAAATGTACACGAATGTTATGACTAATTTGATACATTAGTTTTAACTAATTAGCAGATTGAGAACAACATTTTATCAAGTTATCATTTATTTTCTATTTACAGTTTTCAATTTATCATTGAAGTTGCTAAGTATCGTCAACAAGAGCAATCCCAATTAATCGTTTCCTAAACGCGTACAGTAAGGTTGTAGAGCAAGAGTTTGCTATCAGACAATGATGTAACGCTCTCACATTATCAAACGCAGAATCCTCGTTAATCCCCCGGCTATAAACGAAGTCTTTCGCCTCGGCGTCTTAGTATTATCACTGCGTCAGCACTTGCTCTATAACTATGTCGGTAATAACCTTACATATTATCCTTTACGACGAGTTAATTCGTGTCGTTGTCACTCTAATATTTAGAGCTTGCCGTATAAAAAAAGGACGTAAGAGCTGTCGGCGCACGATTCGTAGGCGCGCGCGCCGGGAAAATCATTCTATCGCATCGAGCGCTCGAGCCGAACGTCGCTCAATCGGGAAGTGTCATCTGAAGTTCGCTGAACAATTATTGTTTCGTACGATGAACGTTAAAAATGTTCCTTTAACTAAATTAAATGTTAGTGAGCAATCTTCAATGAGGATCTTACTATAATGTGGTACTTAAAGAAAATTTCGAGCAATCTAGTTGCCAGTTACCATATGAACTACTTGACGCAAAAGTTTATTCTACTGAAATCTGTAAAGCTCGCGTTTGTATTCCCGCGTAATTGGACAAAATGGATTATTAAAAGTTTATGATTAGATGTGTCATTGGTTTCTTAATTTGACCTGAAGACTACTGTGATATAAGAAGTGTTAATAGTGAAAAACATTTTGTTGTTTGAAGAAATTATTGTACAAGCTAGTCAAGATGATGTCCAAAAAGCAGTTGGCGTGCATGCTTGCACTACACATAATGTACTTGCTGGTTGGTGCCAGTATATTTTATCACATAGAGAGTCCGTTGGAAGTTGCAGCGCGGGCTGAAGATAAATTAGAGAGGTTGGAAATTCAAAGTAAGTTGTTGGAAAGAGCAAGGCATTTTTATAAATACTTCGTTACAGTTGTGTCTAAATTCGATGGAAACTTTGTTATTTTTTTTATTGCTGCAATTCGTCAATTGACACAATATAATTTAATTTTCTCTCTGATTGCGGCTATCTGTAGTTTTCTTAGATTTGTACGAAGCCGACTAAACTAACTATAACATAATTAGTATTGAGTAAACAGTTTAGCTGTAACATAAACTGTTGACGTAGTTTAAAAAAATAGCTTGTAAAGGTAACCATTAGCTAATCAGATAACTGAATGAAATCACTATTGACTGTAGTTCACTTCATAAATATTTGCGATCCACTTCATGTAGACATTAAAAATATCTTGACACTAAATAATACAAAAATTACATACATATTTGCATTGCATTTTATTTAAAAAACAATAGTAAACATTGTATGAGAGAAACCTTATTTACCTACTGCCCTTAACAAATAATTGAACCTCCCAAACGAACGCAGATATATAAACTCAAAAAGTTTAAGCTATAGTGATATAGCGAGCGAGAAATTAAATTAAGCGATTTATAAAAAAAATGTAAATATAATTATTATTACATCAACACCTACTAAAATTTTGATCAAAATCTTAGACGGGTTAAGTGATAATTTAAAGTAGATTTAAGTGACCGGATCTTGGATGAATTTTAAGGCGTGACCACATTCTATCAAACAAGCATCAAAATAAAAGTAAATAAAGTAAAACTAGTATTTTATCATTTTAACATTAAAATGGTATATGAATTTCTTTTGTTTTTTTTTTTAATTTTTCAATTGATTTAATAAAATTAATTTCTCAAAAACAAAGCAATCTTTGAATTATTAGTCACGTAAGATGTACTGAAACTACCTAAATAGATACAAGGGATTCTTTATCCTCACGAGAAAATTAATTTGATTATTTATTTAAGATCGGTTAGAAAATATAAAAAATAATTAAACAATCCTTAATATCCTCTTAAACTTGTTATTCTCACATTTAATGATCTACTCGTTGAACCAGTTTGTAATGCTATCACGCCTACTTTCCGTAAACTACTACAAAAAAAAACAACTCGAGTCCGCTATTCCTAAAAATAACGAAATTCTGTTAATGCCCTAGATTTCAAAGTTACTTTCTTCATGATCGTGATCAAAGAGGTCGAAAGGTTCATACATTCTCAAAACGCTTTGGCTGTTTCTAGGAGATAACGTACATATCACAATTTGTGTTAGTGAGTTTTGGATTATCTAGTCCCTCGATCAACAGTTTGAAAATTTCTAAGCAGCCAGTAGCATCTGTTAAAAACAGCTAGAAATGAAATTATTCAAAAGTTATTTGAACCTATTTGAAAGTATTTAGAAGGGATTTAATTTTCATCTCAATCTTCATAAAAAATAGGTGTAGATAAAATTACTTGGTGGCAAAATTCTTTTTCAACAGTAACATTTTTACTTTTCGGGAGTCGGGAGAGATGAGAGGAAATGCGGGTTAGTCATTTCTAGATTATTTTAGAACACTTAACATGGCTGGACATAGATTATTACGGCCGGTATTTAATAGTCTACTAACAGAGAGACCTGAGATATCAAGAGACAAACCTCTGATAAAATTACCTAACGACAGTTGAAAGGTTAACGTCTGCTCATACCCATAGATATTGTTTGGAGCAAGATTCAGGTCCAACATCAGACTCTTATCTTATACTTAAGTACGAGCAAAGTCATAGGCACCGTGTTCGTTACCAGTTCCTCAGCTCTCAAAATTTGGACTAGAATAGTTAAAAAAAAAAAATTTTTAGGTTTAATACCTTCTGCCTACGTAGCTCGCATCGAACAGCAGGCGCATGAGTTTGCGTATCCGTGTTGATGTTTATCGGTATTAGTAATGATAGAAACGTATTAGTTCTAAGACAAAGCCCTATAATTTAACCATTAGAATAGACATTGACTACTAATACTTCATGTTTTAATTTATTTCTAAACTGTAAACATCAACAGGTAAAACTGTTACAACGTGACAAATTTCTGTCTTATGTTCATTATTGAATGTAATATTACTCAATCATAGTATCTTTAAGGATGAAATTGAGTATGAAAGTGTAGGTATATTTAATTTCAATTTCACAGATTTTACCGTTTGAATAATTATTTGACTGTTGTTTGTACGCGAGGGTAGGTACTTCCCCTCTTAAGCAGCTTTATAGTACAACGTTAAGTCCCGTTAATGATTAAGTTTACATTTAAAAAAATCTAACCTTGCTGAACTTGAGTGACTAAGATAAACTTAAATGAATGGTACTTTCCATTCATTTAAGTTCATCATGATCAACAGCTTCTAATAGTCCACACCTGAACATATGCGTCTCCTTAGAAAGGAGGTTTTGGCCTACCATACCACGGTGGCCAAACGGGTACGTATTAGGTTAGTTTTAAGTTTTCCTTCTCTTTGCGGTGCGGTTGTGCCCATATTCTTAATCCGCCACCACACGGACATAGTATACTTATAGATAAAGAATACTTATTTGTAATTGGAAAATCCGTCCGTCCGTGTGGTGACGGATTAAGAATACAGTGTCACCACCCCTATTCCTCCCGTGGGTGTCGTATGAGCCGACTAAGGAAGCAAACTATGCAGAACAACAGCACTGCAGAGAGAAGGAAAACTTGAAACAAACCCTATACCAACCCGTCTGGCCAGCGTGGTAAAGTAGGCCAAAACCTCCTTTCTAAGGAGAGGCCTATGTCCAGCAGTGGACTATTAAAGGCTGCTAATGTAATTGGAAAATCCTTTACTAATACTTTTGTTTTTTTTTCCAGTTTTATATTTAATAGAACTCATTTTTATATTATAATTAAGTAAATGGTGATCTGCTCAAAGTTTTTAGCTATAAACAGATTAATTAAATTAATAAAAGTCGAAGACAAATTCTATATCAAATTCAATTACTTTACTTCAGAATATTAATTACCAATTATTTGATATCTATTGTCCTTTTCTTTCTTAATATAATTATAATTAAACATGAACATTCGCGAAATCACCAAAACAACAGGTCACTTTTTATAACACAAATTTGATTAAACAAAAAAATGACAAGCGACTTGAAAGCAGAAATGGTAAATTCACAGTTAAGTGTAGGTACTTAGAATAGAATATGTATTTATATGTATATTTATTTATATATACATATATACTTTATTATAATTTTATAATACATATATAATAATATGTGTATTTGTATAAGATATGTAAATTTAGTTTAGTTTTATATGCTTATTGATAAAAAAAATATAATTAGTGATGACAATTGTAACCTCGGTGCACCTACCCTACAAGATGTACATTCTACACTACCTAAAGGTTGGGTGGTAGAGAATGCCCAGGGCATTAAGTCCGCCAATGTACATAAGTGCATGAAGATGTAAAACACATAAATATAGGATAGTAATTAAGAAGGCAGGGTCTTAAATGTTCTGATCACCGTTTCAAAGAATAACTCTTTCAGAGAAATACCTCTTAGAGAAGATGCCTGAGGTATTCATTCATTCATTCATCGTCTCCTTACATCCATGTTCATTAAGTAGTTTAGTAAAGCTCTAAAAGATTCCAAGATAATGACTGCACGGATGGCGTAGTGGTTTAAGCGGTGACCCAACCTACTGCGCTGTGTTGTGGGTTCGATTCCTACATGGTACAATACTTTGTGCGATCCATAATTGTTTTTTTGAGCCTGGGTGTTCTTTTTTGTAAAGTTCCTAGTGTGGGAGTTGTCTTAAAAAAAAGTTATATTTTATTTTTAAAACAATCAGGGCACTACAGGTTAGGACAATACGAAGCCCAATAGTTACTTAAACAATAAACGTAATAAAAATAATACTAATAATATTTAGTTAATTATCATATAATATTTAGTAATAATATTTAGTTAATAATAATAAGAATCAACGTCATGTTGCTAACAAACAAGATGCTATGCTTTCGTCACAAATATAACTATATCTGCAATTCTCTTCATGTAATAGTTAATATATCATTCCATTGTCTTACCACATCGTTAGCAAGAATTGATAAAAACTCGAGAGCAATTACCGTCGATTATCGATAGAATTGCAACGCGCACTCAATGTTACACAGAAATAATTCCTGAGAAGTATCAGGCCTTCGTACCTATCTTTTACTACATACATAACAACAAGATTAACGTTCTAAATAATTGATAAGTAAGAAGTGTTATGAATTCCAAGCTGCTTCGTAGTTTTATTCTATACTAGTTGACTTTATCTGCGACTCTGAAAAGAAAATTTTCCCCGTTATTGCAACATTCTTCATTTATGCACGGCTACTGTCGGACATAGCGTGATATTCGATAGCCTTCTTTGATAAATGGGCTTTATAGAAGAATTTTTCAATTTGATACAGTAGTTCCAGAGATTAGCTCGTTCAACCAAGCAAGCAAACAAACAAACAAACTCTTCAGCTTTATATTATTAGTACGGTATTTCACTTTCTGTAATTTCTCCAAACTTGAAAATCAATGAATCTACTATTGGCTTTTTTGGACTTATTATTATTACTTCGGCTAATTTTTAGAGGTTAGATTGGTTGTCCTCTTATTCGCTTTGTTAACGATAACAAAAACCTTGTAAAAAGTTAAGTTATCTTTCGGGAATAGAAACGGTTTTCCAGATGAGACATACCTTTTTTTTGTTGACGGGGTGAAGGTGGAAAGTCCCTTCGGGTCTTCGGATCCTTTTGGAAATAGGAGCCAGGAGTATGTAGTGTTTACATTAAACACCACCCCAACGGCCAACCCAGCCTTAGGCGCCCTGCTCTAAGGAGAATCCGGGCCATGTGATATATCCGTGTGGTGACGGATTAAGAATACAGAGTGTCACCACCCCTATTCATCCCGTGGGTATCGTAAGAGCCAACTAAGGGAGAAAACTACGCAGAACAACAGCACTGCGGTAGAAGGAAAACTTGACACAAACCCTATATCAACCCGTCTGGCCAGCGTGGTATAGTAGGCCAAAACCTCCTTTCTAAGGAGAGGCCTATGTCCAGCAGTGGACTATTAAAGGCTGTTGATGTGATTTCATGTCCCCCTCAGATCGAGGCCTAAGTCAGACCTAACTAGGCCCTATCTCAGGCAAAGCTTCTCCCTGCCTATCAGCCTATCCAGATGTTGTAGCCCGATCACATTTTAGTGCGATCAGGCCGCCACCCTATCTTCAGATAAGACATACCTAACGTCATTTTACTTACTTGGGTTATTAAGTCCTAATAACTAACAAATAAAGAATCACATCTTCGCATTTATAACATTACTAGTACTTCCCCGCAGTTTTACCTGCACTATCCTGCTCTTCATATGTGTTAAGTATCATGCATAAACGAAAATTTATTTTATAAACATTTAAAAAAAATACTTAAACATTATATAAATCTGTCCAGTCATTCTTGAGTTTTAGACCAACCGTCTTTATTTTATTTATTAAGATATGTATATTGCGAGTATGGCCCGACATTCTTATGTAGTCTGAAATTTATCTTCTTACGATGTCGCTAATTTTATTCGTATCTGCTGATCATGGGATTTGAGGAAAGGAAAATCCTTCACTATTTACAAGCAGTTACTACCTTTGGTTAATTTGATGATGTATTTAATAATTAAAAATATTTTGAATAACACTTTTAATTACCAGAATCTGCATAAATCTGCGTAATTACACGTATATTCGTTTATTGATTCCTCGATAAATTTTAAAGACCGATGTAATACGAAAACCACTATAGAATAAAGATATATTCTGCAGTTTTATTACTTTTTAAAGTTTGTATCTATAAGTATTGTTTTTGACGTCTCGTTTGATGAATAAAAGTAGACTAGACATGTTTCCCCTAAAAATTACACCGTAATAGAAAGGAAACATCTGTAGCGATCCTCACTGCTAAGCCAGAGGGCGTGGGTTCAATTCCTACCCAACACAAATATTGTGTAATGAGCATGATCATTCGTTCTGTTCTCGTTTAGGCTTACCCCCTATCACACAATAGATGATGATGATATTACACAAGTGGGACTAAAATTACAGTCGACAAAATTCGTGGGCGTTTATTACGCCCCTGTCTACACCTAAGAGGTGAGTGGATGCATGTTTGATGTTTGTGGAAAGGACTGAAAGGAAAAGAAGAAAGACTGTAGAAAGAACGGTTCTCTATGGCCTTTTCTGTATCTCTAGTAACGTGTTTGCAATTTCGGCATAAACGGCACAGCAGTGCTAAAACACGAAAAATAAACATTATTTTTTTACTGACTGATCCATAATAGTAAATAGATATTAGAATTATCTTGTTAGTATTTTTAAACAGCACATATTTTCTTACTGATGCTTCAACACAAGGATAAATCAAATTTCCGCCTCAAGTTACACTACTCGCTCTTCTTGACACTTTACTGGGGATAAAGTGAACAACATACTATACGAATTGCGTATTTAAGGAACATAATTTGCATGTTGCAAGCCAGAATACAAAATAAACGCTTTTCCTCTATAAATTTCAAACTTTAACATTTTTTTTAGTATTATTTGTAGTGTGTTTTGTATTTCACCACATGTCAAAAAATAAGACGAATATGAAAGCAGTATTTTTAGTTTCATTTAAGTCAATTGACTGAAAAAAAAACATTATCAAATCACATTGTTCTGAGACCCTTTTACAAACCTATTTTAATTGCCTCTTAAGGACCTACTACTATTATTATTCAATTAATGGACAATAGTCATCCCACATTTCGAATATGCTGTAAATTTCTCTGAATCATTTTTGTTAGGTATTGTTTTACTGTCGTCCTTTTACTTGCGCACATGCAGTGATACAATATACTGGCTGATTCAATACACAATTCAATAATTTGAGTGGAATTTATAATAGTAAAATTTTAAGTGTAAAACAAATTTCCTTAAATACCCATGTCTTAGGAATGTGTATAAACAAATTAATTCAACATTAGTTTGATTCATAAAAGCTTATGTACTGTAAATGCGTTTAGTCCAGTTGGTTACTAAAAGATTGCAAAGGTAACTTTCTACTTTGGTATTTAGGTCTCAACTGAACAAATACAAATAGTCTAAGTATTTATAAAAAAAACTCACAAGTTTTAAAACAAAGTTTTTATATATATTAAAGGTTCATTGACTTATAAAAAGCGAGAAAACCAGCTGATATATTTGAAGTGCTTGAATAAATTTCAATACTTAGCAAATCGGAACAATACAAACATAAACCTTGGAGTCTTCTTTCTAATATTTGGCTTTTCACTCCATGATTGAGGTACCTCTCGGGTCCGAATATTTATTCAACATCTATTTCTGACCTTTTCGATTCAAAATCGGCTTTCAGAGGCATACAGGTCGTTGTACAGATTAGAATGTGCAGTGTTAGAATGACACACTACACACACTAACAGAAATATTATTACGACAATAAAAATTCACGAGACCGATAATATTTTGCAACGAAGTTCCTTATCACGCGTGAAACGCTCTGAGCGGATGAAAGCTAGATCGATAAATGTGTAACAAGACTTTTTCCGACACTTTTTGCAATAGTACGCAACTTGCTGAGATCTTTTAAACTAAGCAACGGATTTTAATGTGGTTTCACCAATACAGAGAGTGATTCAACAGGAAGGTATATGTTTAATACATGCAATTTTGCAGTAGAGAAAATCCGAGAATTTTTAAAGACTTGTGATATAAACATGTTTTTGTGCGCTTACATCGCAAAAGCTGGTTAAACATTACGAGATAGACCAAAATAATGTACTATGGAAGTCTATATCTTAAAAAGATCAACAAAAAAGTCCGAGATAGTATAAGTCCTAAGGATAATAAATTACAGTAACCATTTTTATTATTTACATTTTACAAAAATATAAGGGCTTATTTACGAAGCTATTTTAAAGAATACACTTTTATGCCTTTTTAAAGTAAATACGTTAGATACGTTGTGCATTTAATGTAGATTAAAATTGCTCTTTAGTCAGTATATCCTTAAAATGAATATTTTAGAAAATATTAGAGGTTTAGAATACGGGAGCAAAGTGGCCGTCGCCGCGTTGCCGTCGGGCCGTACGTCCGTCCTGGGTAGCTACGGTCTGCAGGGACGGTTCGGTATAATTACAAGCGATCCGCCCCGGCTTCGCGCGGGTGGAATGTAGATGCTACTAATACTACTAATGTGGTGTCAGTGTGAAGTAATTAATTATACCATTATTATGATAGGACTAAACCACAAAACATCTTTATATGCACTTTTTATAGGCCCGCTCCGATCCTGCCTGCCTCTGCAACCCGGGACGATAAAAGATAAAAATGGTTACTGTGGGTTATCCTCAGGAGATAGCAATATACCATCGCGGAGTTTTTTAACCGACTTTAACTATGTATTTTTTTTAAATATATGTTCACCGATTACTCCGTCAATTGTAAATCGTTTTCAAATATCAGTTTTTTATTAGGTAGTTAGGTCTGAGGTAGTTTCTTTGTCACGAAGTTAGGATCTGATGAGGGGATCCCAGGGAAATCGAGGGCAACCCTCAAACTTTATAGGCACATATTATGTGTTTCAAATATTTTCTAAAGCTGTTCTAGTATTTGCGTCTGGTAGTTATTATCTCGTGTTGATCAGCTGGTGATGAAAGGTACAAGTCCTCAACGGTTAGCAGCTGGAGGATAGTTTTTTAAATACTATATGTATGTTTAGACTTTTAGTTGTATCCTTTCAAGTCATTCAGATGAACTGATGGTGGAAGCTAAAACTCCTTAATGGTTAGAAGTTACGTGATACATTAAGATGCCGACATAGTAACCTGTAATGTACAGGAAATAAAAGATATGCAAAGCTGAGGGTTGAATTAGCAATCTCCACTACATGCCTAGCTTGGCTTCGTGTTCTAATTTAAATATTTACAATTAGTCTTAATCGTTTTTTTGGCTGTGTATTGCACTAAGTCTCAAAGAACAACACCATCATTATGTCATCTTTACACGACTTAGCGCAACATAAACGTTGCCTTTCGGAATTTTAGGGTCGTGCCCTGGAGTTTATGCACCGTAACCACCCAACTGAGGATTAGCAGTAGCATTCTCCATTCACCGTCCCCGTAGCTTTTAGTTGCCTGATAGATTTATCTAATGCTAAGAGCTACGGGGTTGTTTAACAGGGTTAGTTGCCTTAGAGCCAATAACCGTTAACACAGGCTCTTTTGATTTTGTGGCAATAGAGTCGTCATCATCAATATATATATAAATACACATATATAAATGTTAAGTGGTTTTGTGTACGCTAAAAATTTAAAAAGATTTGCACCGATTGAGTTCAAAATTTGACACGATATGTAAATTTATTTTTTGCAATCAAAATGTGCAACGGCGAATCGTGGCAGGGTATAGTATTTTTTAACACTGAATCGGGTAACTCACCTGATTCTATTTCATTAAGGCGAAGGGTAGGCCATTTAAACTTGGATTAGATACTTGGATCAGGCCTTTAGTAACAGAAATGTTGCATCTCAACATAACTCTAGAGCCTATGCCCAATTTCAATACGTGCATCAAACCACCACAGTTATTCGCATCAGCATAACATTTAAAGGTGGTCGCTTTCCGTAAGCTGCTACCTGTCGCGACTTATATGAAGTAGTTCAACCTAGTAGTAGTAGTACGTCCCTATGACTATTTACACTAAAAATGGAAAAATAAACAATTTTATTAAAAAAAATTGAACCGATTTAAAAAAAAACATCAAACACAAACTCCCTACATAAAAACACTAAAAAGCGAAAAATACATTTAACATTAATATAGGTATATTAAAAATTGCATGGGTGAAACAAAATAAGATAATATATACCTACAGAATGAATCACATTATTATGATCTGTTATAGCGAAACAATAAACACCAAGGAAATACCCTGTATCAATTCCTAGTGTCCTGCAGACTATTAAAGGCTGTTGATGTGATGTGAATCCCTAATGTACAATTATGAGCAAATCCACTGCATCTATTTTATCACAATATCCCATTTCTAGATCTGGCGAAGCATCGCTTACGTTATTGCGCCACACTTTAGCTTAATTTTTATTTTTATAGGTATGCATAAGTAATGTTTGGCGATAATATACCGAATCGAAAAAACTATGCAAAAAATCTTTTCTTTGGATTTTTATTCTTAAAGGATTTTCAAGTATAAAATCAGTTCGTAAGTGACAAGCACAACATTTATTTATTTACAAAGGGCTCAAAACCATAACGTATATATTTTTTGTCCAAAGCCTGCCTTAACAAAAAATATCATAATTTTTTATTTTTATTGTCGAACATTATTACTTTACTGTCAATATATCAATTTGCTAAGTCTTATTTATTAAGGCTATGCTATAAATTTAGTGCAAGGGTTATATCTGTAAGACCTGTGACATTGTTATGTTATGCACGCATGTTACGCATGCATGTTTATTGACACATGCAATTGAACCATCTGAACACCTTCAACAAATAACTGTCAAATTATAGTTGAGAAAACAGATGTAACAATTTAATCGTTTTTATGAAATAAAATACGATTTTATAAAATAAAGTTATTTGTTTCCTAGTATCGTACCATACTTTAGATAGTGTCATAACGTGTTTTGCGTTAGTGTGAACTGAAGAAAAGCTAGGCCATTCTAAGTTTGGCCACCTGTTGCCCAAAAGCTGCTCATGTATATAAGATTCTTGGGTCTTCTTTCTTAGTTTATATTCAAGTCTCTTGCGCTTGATTTACTTGTGACAGATCATTGTCGACGGATTCTGACCTGTAAATTACATATATGTACGTCCCCGCCCTGTTAGCATCTGTGACCGTTGCGAAAAACTAGAACCTTACTAAAGGTAGAAGCTGCTTCTTAATGACGTGAATGATTTCCGTTTTCGTCAGTCACATATATATGCGCAAATTCTTTAAACACGTGTGCAATTAGTAGCGATCATGCAATAAACATGATCACCATGACCAAACCATTTAATGAATTGCTAATAATTAGTTTTATAGTATGGACATTTGGCCCGTCCGCAGGACAATGCTTATGACGTATTCAACGTTAAGACCATCATCTTAAGTAAATGTATCCTTAAGTACACGTCCATTTAACTTTTTTTACTCTTACGGATAGAACAAAGTGCAGCTATTACAATTATTTGCGTAGTTTATTATACAAACTAGGAAAATAGGTAGTAATTTAGTGAGATTGGTTATATTTCTTGTACAAATTGGTTATTTAAGTATCGGGAGCACCATATGAAAGTACATTAGTAAGTAGTAATGATTTTGTATTGAAAATAAATAATGCACAATGAAATTTCAAATCACGGAGAACTAACTAGGAAAATACCTTCACTTCATTGCAGTCACAATAAGTATAATTATTTATTGTGTTTGTGCAATGCTTAGTAATATTTTATTATGAAGAAACACTTTTTTTCTGTGCAACATCTTTACAGTTGGCACTACAAAGACGCATTTTAAAATTAACTGCTATCGACGAGACGGCCCCAAATTCGTAAACAGTATCTCACCTATTAGCCTTAGGCTGTTCGATTGGTTGTATTAAGAATTATTTTCTGAGGAATTTCTTCTATAACCCTCAACAGTTTCTGCTCAATCGGGAAATCTTCTCGCATCTTATTCTTTAAAACTATCTAAATATATTTTCTTAAAGACGGAGAAAATTTAATAAAAAAGCCGCGTCGTCTGCCTTTGTCTAGAAACGAATCGTATACCATATAAAATTATTTTTATTACTTAAAATATGAAAACATTTCTATTTATGTATATTTGACGAACAATATTAAGTATATAGTTCGTCAAATATACATAAATAGAAATGTTTTCATATTTTAAGTAATAAAAATATTTTTTAAGTAATAACGGTTAATTTGAAGCACACTGCTAGGTGTTTTAGGAGTGATCTGAATCTATTGAATAAATGATTTAACCGTAAACCATTTAATATCGATAGTTTCAATCAACAATTATTTTTGAGTAATAAATGACTTTCCTGGTTTAGCATTGCATAAAAAATGAATAAAGAATAATGATCTATATCACCTTGTATTTTTGATTGCATTTCTAACCAAATGTAACGTTACATTTCACTATTAAGAACTTATAAAATGTATATACATAATAACACGAGAAGGCTAAATAGCATTATCTTATTAACGCCTTATTTTTATAATAAATAGAAATTTAAATTTTAAATAGGTCTTGCGTGATCTGTATTTATAAATATCATATTTGTTGGAACTAAAAATATTTAATTGGACAGATACTGGTTATATTATTATACTATATATTAAGTGTATGGTGTACATTAACCATGTTTGTACTACATAATTGTACTGCGATCTAATTACGCTTTGAATAAAGACTATTTTACCGACGCGCGACGTGCAAAAAAAAAAGAAGGAAAACTTGACACAAACCCTATACCAACCCGTCTGGCCGTGGTGTAGTAGGCCAAAACCTCCTTTCCAAGGAGAAGCCTATGTCCAGCAGTGGACTAGTAAAGGCTGTTGATGTGGTGTGATGATGTGTACCGACGTGTGTTATACCTTATATTACCCCATAGGTACAGATCACTTAGTAGTTACGAAAGTACAATGAACTTAAAATAAAAGTAATTTTCAATTCTAAAAATTGAAAAATACGATTAAAATTTGACTACACTTCTAATATGTAAACAAAAAATGTAGGACTATGTTTTTCTATGCGTTGACCCGTAACCTAGCTTAAAGCCTCCTTATTTGGTTGTAGCTACATTTAATCTGTCTTTCAATGCTGATTTTATTCAATCTAGTTTCTATGTATCGACTATATGGTTACTATTTATAATTTGTACTAGATTTTGACTGTGGCTGTGCTTGAACTCGTCGTTTTGAAACTCTAAAATGTTTTATAATGGTTATAATCTTATTAATCACGATTTTCTGCAGGATGATAAGGATTTATAATTCACAAGATTTCGACTAGACGGGAGAAGTTCAAATTAGGACAGAAATCAGATAGAAAATAATAAAACATTGATTTTTATTTGAAAATGTTTCGCCCTTACACTACATATCGATACTGAGATTCATTTAATATTTTATAAATATAAATTAAAAGCAGTCAATGATATTAGAATCGTAGTACCTACATACCTAAGACAAGTATTTCTCTATCTTACACAAAATGTTTGTAGTGTGTAACGGATAGTCTCAATATTGTTACAAATTATGAAAATAAAAATAATGAGTGTCTTCTAAAAAATACTTGAAATATATACATTATGCAAAGCCATTGTTTGTGTTCACGTTTTGGGTCATTGAACGTTTTATATCAAAATTGATGCCTGAATCCAGGCGAACTGACAAAGGGAAACTGTCAGTCTTACTATTAGATGGCCATCTGGCCCTGTAATGCTTGTAGAAATCTAGTTTAGAGGGATATTCAAGTTTCGTATAAATCAGATAACTGACGAGAAATAAGATCTTATATATGAAACATGTTGCTTAGTATCACGTTGTTTTCGGTTCTTTAATTTCAATCTAACCAAAAATTATTTATAATTTTGACGCACTCGGAAAAGTTTTTAAACTCTGGCGACATATTATGGGTATTTTACGACTATATCAATGAACATTCGGGTTGATCCTACGAAGGAAATTGCTCAACAAAACGCCACAAAAATGGAATAAAAGCATCAATAAATGTACATCTCTTGTAGTGATTTACTTGACACCACTACGAAACCTTAAAAGTAGCCAGTATTGGTTTGCGTACTGACATTTCAATTTATAGTCAAAAGACGTCTGCTTTAAGCTTGTATCAAATTCCTATATTTTATTTTTAATATAAGCCTAAAAATATAAACTCAGCAACTTTAAGCACTAATAGAAAACTAATACTACCTAAACTAAACGGGGACCTTATCTGAGATTTACATTAGGTCAAATAAATCCAAGAGTCCTTGAAGGTAAATCGCAACATCTGACCTCATTTGCCCGTTCCTTCCTACAATTTCCTAATACAAAACATAAATCAATGTTTCTGGCCACTTTTGAAACATTACTATTCTGTACTAGTTTAAGGAATGAGGAAAAATTCAAATGACATGAGGTCGGTCAAGCAGACGTCCTCACTGCCACCGGCATCTGAATCTTTGATGGTGGACGAATTTCCTCAAATGACTATGCCTTTGTTTATCTATTGTGCTATTAATTGAGTAATAGGCTTTTGGAAAGTCATAGGTCACGTTCATTTATGATATTCATGTATGGCTGTTGTTGAATGATACAGGAAAAAAAACTGTTCAAAATGTAATTGAGCAGTTTTTTTTCCTGTACCATATTTACTGCTCATATCATAAAATAAGATAAGATACACTCTAGCCTCTAAAAGTTTATTATTTACCCCAAGTAACTCCGAATCTGTGATAATCATTCAGTTCTAGGATAAGCCCTTGTAACGGGTCGGTTCACACAACAGAGTAACAAACAGAGACAAGGTATTACTAGACTGCATTTATTTCAGCTTCGACAACTTGTCGTCTTAATCAGGTTGCACAGGCAAAATGTTACCATTGCCATTGCAAGTTACTGTGCAGGAAATCAATCGTACCTGACTGGATCGTATCGTATCGTCCTTGACTGGATTCAAGAGTAAAATCAGTCTCTATTTGATATGCTTTTGTCATCTTTGTCTTTTTTTTTTTAATTAACAAATCACACACTGCCGTCTGATCCCAAACTAGGCAGAGCCTGTGCTATGGTGACCAGACTGCTAATAAATATACTTATATATTTTTAAATACGTACATATTATAGATAAATTACACCCAGACACAGAACAAATGATCATGCTCATCACACAATATTTGTCCTGGGTGGGAATCGAACCCACGACCTCCGGCTTAGCAGTCAGGGGCACTAACCACTAGACCAACAGGCCCGTCTGGTTAGGTTGGGCAAAAAGGCGCGCGCGCTCGGCAGCGCGTCTCGCCGCCACTCCGGAATGCTTCTGCTAGGGTGACAGATGGCCTCACCTGTCACCCCCAGGCCTGCGCTTATGGAGGTCATTCTGCGACCTGGTCTAAAGAGTTTTAAAACTTCTCCCGGTCCCGCTCCGCCATCTCCTTCACAAGAATAACTTGCTCGCAGAAGGAGACGGTGGAGTTCCACGCACTCTCGCTCCGTCAGGCGTTGGCTCCTTGCGTATCAGACACAGGTGATCGCCGAAATAACCTTTCCCGGTGATCACCTGCGTCAGCCGTTATGAGAGGGTTCCGTGATGCCTCTCGAGCCAATCCTCCAAAACGGGTCTTGCCGCCGCAATAACGGCGTGCCCGGCGCTCGGTTGCCCCTACTTTAAACCCCTAATATTAGTTTACATTTCTTATAAAACAAGTCCTTCTGACAAGAAATAGATTTTATAAATTAGAATCATCATCTCTTGCAAGAGACGTACAATATTAAATAAAAGCATCTTCTGAAATATCCTGGCTCTACTGATCTTATACAAGAGTCATTTAACGGCTTCATACAAGAACGATTTTTATGCCTTACTTTATTTAAGTCAAGTTTTATCACCTGCATCTACGCGGATTTCCTGATCTAGTGCATCCTAATATTTAGTTTCGTTAAACAGTTTAGTAATCTAAGCGTTCCTCGTTACAATCTTACGTATAGATAGTTCCCGAAGCTTGTGTGATGAGAATATTAATTTCACACATTTCTTAAAGTTTTCCTATAGTTCTGAATTACGAACCACCAAAACAATTAGGTTCTAGATTTAATTTTTCCTTTGTATAGGATTAAATCCAGCAATACGATTATAAAACATTTAATGTACATATATAGTGGGTACTATTATCTGTTTCATATTGGTCACTTTTAGTTTGGGCGGTCCTACTCAGATGGTGACAAATTGATAAATGGTATATCAGTATTTATTTATAGGATAACTTAATAATAAAATCGAAATATCTGCAACATTCATTGCAATAAACAAACCACTAAATATTGTCTTACATAAATGAGTAAAATGTTTACAATTGATTTTATATTAGCGTTTTGTGGGAGCATAGTTTAATATAAACAATTTGTAGGCGATTACATAAAAAATGTTTTGATTTTTCAATGTATTTACTAATGTAACTATTTTGTGCTTTTAAGCTATTGCATAGCTTCTATCGAGGGCCTTGAGCGCGGGGACCGAATCCAGAAATTCCGTAACGAAAAAAACCTCAAGCTAAAAACAAAACAAAAAACAGTACCAAAATCAAATGCTGAACGTCAAAGGAAATTTCGTCAACATAATGCAGAAAAATCTTACATGGATATGTAATTTGATTAAATAATAATATTATTTATTTATTTATTTAAAAACAAATTGTAATATATGCTTCAATATTTTTATTTAATAAAAGAAAAAAAATTGTTTTCTTATCGGTCACCACGCTCAAAAAGTGTAACTTGAATTAATATCAAAGAAAAAGAAATACTGCATAAATAAAATAAATAAATAATTATAATTGCATAAGTGATGCAAAATGCTATGCAATAGCTTTACCGCGGCAGTCCCCGAGTGCCACACCTCTTTTTTTTTACGGGGTGGAAAATCCCTTCGGATCTCCTGCTCCTCGGAGACTCAGGAGCCAGGAGTATGTGGTGATTCCACTAAAAACCACCCCGACGGCCGACCTCAGGTACCCTACTCCGGGAGGACATGAACCATGTTATTTCAGGTCCTCCCCGAATTTACACTATGCCTAATCAGTCCCTATCCCAGAGAAAAAAAACACTTCCCCCCTCAAACACGACGTGGTAACCCAATTTCGTGTTAATGTAATCAGGCTGCCATCCTATCCCCTACCGCAGCATTTAATCTGCCACCAGTGGCCTCACCCTAGACAACTATTTTGTGCCTACTAAATTCATTGAAATAGAATACTTGATATATGTTATTACATTTTTAAGTAATTCATCAGCCGATCGCCGTACACTATAAAACTACTAAGGAGCGCCGAATAATCCCAGGCTTGGGCAGTCCGCATCCATCCGCTGCCAGACACTTTCATGACGTCGTCGGTCCATCGTGCCGTTACTTAATGGAAATTAAAATTAAGCGGCATAAATATTATTCAATAACTTCCAGACAACTTAATTTGAGATGAAAAGGATCTTAGAAAGAGATTAACATGCAATACTAACGTAACGAACTTTTACGAATGGTTTTATTTATCAAGGCTACCATCCTCAGATGACATTGATACCTGCATACACTCTAATGTGCACTTAACAGTGACCGCTAACTTATAATAAATAATTTACCAATGGCTGTAAACTCATATAACATTGTAAATGTAAATATTCGAAGGCCTCTGTAAACGTGGCTGGCGTGATCTGAAAATTAGCCTCTAATTAGGACTGTCGTCTGTCATCCTCGCTTAACGAAAATATACAGACGTCACATGCACCACAACAATATATTACAATTTGCCCATTTGTGCGAAGATTGGTGAAGGAAATAAATTTTTAAACTGATTTTGTATTGTTAATTTTAAAAAGGTATCTTTTTGTCAAACCTTTTAGTATTCTAAATAATTTATTCCATGCAATAATGTTTTCTGCGGTCAGCTTTTATTGTTGCAACATTCTTGGCTTATAGGAAGATCATCTTCGCATTTTTTTTCTGTCTTGGGTTGTTCAACAAATACTTAGTCTGTATATGATTATATAATTATGAGATAACACCGGCGTGGTGACGGATTAAGAATACAGAGTGTCACCACCCCTATTCATCCCGTGGGTGTCGTAAGAGGCGACTAAGGGAGCGAATTACGCAGGACAACAGCACTGCAGAGAGAAGGAAAACTTGACACAAACCCTATCCCAACCCGTCTGGCCAGTGTGGTATAGTAGGCCAAAACCTCCCTTCTAAGGAGAGGCCTATGTCCAGCAGTGGACTGTTAAAGGCTGTTAATGAACACCGTCTTGAAATGAACTTGCAGTATTAAATTAGGCAAAATTATTTGTTCAGAATATACTCGTATTTTTACTTTAAAAAACAAAGATACTTATTGGTACCCAGTAAAAACATTAAAAGTTTTCGTTGAAAGAATACCTTCTTTAGATTTGAAATAGCTTTACAGTGCTTTTATTTTATAGTTACTGCTAAAGTTTCACATATAAAATTCTATAAGCGTAGGTATATCACAGTATCCTTGCTTAGGATATCTGGCAATACTATCTTTAGAAATTACGTAATATTGTACCAATAATGATGTTGGTTGTATGTTTTTTTCTTTGTAGGCAAGTATTCCATTTTTGTTTGAAACGATCTTGTACTCGACAAGCATTGACCCAAAAATGTCGCTTTGAAAAGCTTTTCGATCGAGAATAGTTTATTCATAGTTATGAAAATTAATTTCATGGCAACAAACAGAAAAAAATGTGTATCAAAAGATCATGAATTACTGTTTAACATCAATGATTCAACCAATTTGGTTAGCAGACTAGTTTAAACTACATTTCGTGATTAGGAAAATAACTTATACAGATCACTATATCAATTTTAAGTTTACTTTAGAAGTTAGTGGATAAATAAATTCACAGATGACATTGAAGACATTTACGTCACAATACTTATGCTTACAAAAGGTCCCCGGACGTTGTCCTGTTGGTAAAGGATACTAAACATTCGTGCTATACAGCATCAGGTGGTAATCACCAATGAATATTCAATGATAATCATGCAACGATAGTTGATTTCTACATCATCATGTCAATTCGACTGCATTACACTCAATTTTATTATCATGTAAACGTGTGTCATCAAACTATAGAAGTAATAATTATCTTAATATACAATTTACACTCAAGGATGAATAAACTGTTGATAATAAAATATTAACTATTATTTATCTTTTACACTTTTATAACTACGGATGCGTATAACGATTACAATTTTAATGAATACGATGGGGGAAAATGTTGTTAGGAAGTATGTTCTAAGGAAAATTATTAATTTACTACTGCCTAGGTGGTGCACTGAATATTTACTCATGTGTGTTTTGTACGACTGCCGTACTGAGGTTGTTTTGTTCTAATTTTATGGGTCCTCTTTGAGCTAACAATGTCTTTGTCTGAGTTTTTGTGCTCAAAACTTTACGAACCAAAACTTCTTTTCGACAAATTATTTATCAATTAGTACTGTAGCAAACTATTGATTGTTTTAAATGTTTTCATTCCTTAATAAAGGTATAAGTGGGATACCGAGAAGTTGCTCTATGCTACGTTTTGGGGCATTTTAGTCGAAAGGAGTTCAGAGGAGAACCCGACTCAGGTTCCTCATGAAAGTCTGATAGGTACTTTAGTTTAGTTTTTGGTGACGGGTTGGAAAACCCCTTCGGTTCTCCTGCTCCCCGGGGACTCAGGAGCCAGGAGTCTGGAGATCCGCAAATTGTTGTACTGAGTCTGGGTGTTCTATGTCAGTTCATGTATGTTTGTGTAGCCCTCCGCAACTCAGGCCGGCCTCCGGTGTCCTACTCTGGGAGGACCAGGACCATGTTATTTCAGGTTCTCTCCGAATTGACACCATGCCTAATCAGGGCCTATCCCAGGGGAGAAACACTTCCCCCGCACCCCAACACTTTCCCAATTGCGTTTTAATGCAACCTGGCCGGCATCCTATCCCCTACCGCAGCATTCTGGTGAGAGGTCCCCACTCTCTAGCGGCCCTCGGCCCCGTTGGCTGCTGGTATCGTCGCCGAAGTTCTCTACGCTCGGAATCTTTCTAGAGCATTACAGCTTTACAAAAAGAGACCACTGTGCCCCTCCCTCTTCACCCGCAAGCGTGGCAGAAATTATTCCAGCGTGTGCTGGGCGGAGTCCCAGCCGGCTGCGCAGTGCTGGCATTGTGCCGTCTCGTCACACAGGCAGGCGAGTAACTTTTTACAGCGACAACCGACATGCAGTGTTCGCAGACCCGGGCAAAAGCGAGTCAATAAACAAGTCACAATTCGAACTAAAATTATAGAGACCGCATTTTACTGTAGAGAGCAATTCTATGCAATTTTCTAGGTTATAAATAAACCTAACCTTACTCAGTGTATATTTTACATGTTTACAACTGTTGCTTATAGGAAGTGTTTTTGGGAGGTTAGCTTGTCTGAACCAAGCCATAAGCGTCTATGTATCAACAGAGACAAAAAACTTAGTTTGTAATCCAACCACTAAGTTATCAATATTCAAATTTCTTTTATCATACGGATCTGTATGCATTATAAACCTATTAATTATCCCTTGCAACGATCTTGGCAATGACTCCGACCTTCGAACTACGTAATATAATGGGTCTATTGAATCGAGTCCTGTCGTAAATCGGCTTTATGTCTGTCTAATGATAATCAACGACAATGATGTGCCGCACCTTTACAAATCCATTATGAAGTGGGTTGAATGGACTACTGTGTGTGAAACCACAAATGGTTTCCGTTGCCGCAGGATTGACAGTATTAAGTACTATATTGAATATAAAACTATTCTAGAGTTGTACATAGAATTCTAGAGCTATACAGCAATCGTTAGATTTCAGTCCTTAAAAAAATTATTTCCTTCTAAGAATTTTTATAAAACTATTGCCTCCGATTTCATGTTCTAAAGCTTATATTAGAAGAAGTTACGCTTTTTAAAACTTAAAAAAAAATAATTTTTCCAAATTCTAAATACCAAAACGATTCCAAAACCAAATTCTGCTTTCGGGGCGCTCGTAAATTGCATTAAGTGCCGGCACTATATAATTTTTTGTCATGTATTTAGTTGCGGTAATATCTTCGTAAACCGTCATGTTTTCGGTTTAATCATGATCACGGTTCACGGTCACCTTTAAAATATTCCAGAACTGGAACCAGCCCCATGTTAAAGCTTGGTTTCACTTTGATTTATTTACCTGGATTAAAGTTCCAGAAGATAACTTATGAACAATACTAAGGCTAATCTCTCTTCCCAAAGTCAAGAGGTTAAGTGTACCGTGTAGGAATGTACTAGTAACCTCGTAATTAACTCGAAACCCATTTAACACAAGCACCTACGCAGTTTAGTGAAAGAACCCACATTAGGAGATTCTGATATAAACTTATCACCCACTTGTAACTACTATCAAGTCTGAAAACAAACTTGCAAATCTTTCACTTACAAGAAATTTAATGACCATAGTAGTTTCTTTTTCATAGTTTTTGTCAGGAACCGTGGCGTAGAGCAGTGCTGGCAATCTCCTTACACTTTTTACAAGTTACCAGCTTTAATTGATACTTATAGTAGAAGCACACAATTAAAGACAAAAACGAACAATTTGTGTTAATTCGCCCGTAAAATTGTCATTTATAAAAACATGGTCCGCCATTTAATTAATGCGTTATATTTACTTTTTTCGTGATTATATCGTTAGGAAAACACCGCAAATTGCCTTGACTTATACCAAAACATTGTAAGAAGTAATTTGGTTAACAAGAATGTCACGATATCCTGTAACATTGTTTTATATTAATGGTCTCGCTTGTGTAAAAAATAATAAATATAACAGATGACAATCACGACTCTTGCAAGGATTACGGTACGGGACCAAAAATAATATTGGATTGAGTTGTTTCTCTTTATATTTGCAATTGTTATTTGTATTATAAGTAAAATTAAAATGTATAAATTTTCTATCTTCCAGATCTGCTTTACCGAAACTACCTTCCTGAAGATCCTGACGAACAAGACACGATCCTTCGTAAGCTGTCCGACTACTGTGGCAAGTCCATGACCAATTACACTACGCCAGATCAAGAACCACCCTTCAAATGGGACTTCTATCATTCTTTTTTCTTCTCTTATACTGTCGTCAGTACTATTGGTAAGTTTAATGGTCATTACGTTAATTATTTTGTTTTAATTGCTTGTATTACATCCATCCATCGATATTGTCCAAGTCACAATGAATTTAAAGTCACATCAATATTCGTGACGTATTCATACTTACTCAAGATCAGAGATATAACTTATTTTAGATACTAGTAAGCATTTGAAATATAAATACAAGACACAACATAAATATTCTTTAAATATTTTTCAATATTTCTATTTAAGCGACTTTAAAAGAGGTTCTATTTTCGACTGTTTTATATTCGGTATACCTTCACAGCTGATTTTTGTACTATGTATATAGTTACATAATTTTGGTATCTTAGTATTCTACAAATATCATAGCTGCTGAAATACGGTATTCATTTTCAGAATCAAAATGTGTAAAAAGTGACTGTAGGAAGAGAACGCATTCTTAGTTTTAATTGATCAAAGTAACTTTGCCTGCTACCATCGCCACGTGATTTTATTCTTGTGCTATATTAGCGTCGTACTAACATAGTTACCTATAATATTAAATAAAATATTAAGTATTTGACCACAATTGAGGATGGCCACATAGAATTATAAGAATTCTTTTACAAGGCCCGTTTTGACTTTGTACTATACATATATGTATTTTGTAAGTGGCAACCGAATCAGAGAGCTATATGTACTATTAGAAATGTATATAACATTGATAAGCTAAATCAAATACCTTGTAAAATAGTAACCTTAAATACGTATTTTCATTCCATAACTGATCAAAAAATGGGAAAGTAATTTAAGTTAGGTACATCATCCTGATTGATCGGGTATCAATTTAAAAAAAAAGAAACATATTCGGCTATAATCTGTATCTTTAGTAGCATTTTGAATCACCAAAGTCTAGTGAAATTAAAATTGAAACTTTACTTCATACTTAAACAAAGGAGTCAGGCTTGCGTGCTTTGAAGTAACGCCAAGATCTATTTTTAATCTGTTGCACTGATTTGCAATTTACACCGTTTATTAATTATTTATAATTTTTCCTGAATCATTAAGCAGTGTTTAAGACATTATTATAAGATTATTGCTTTCAGATTATTTGTTTTTTTATTTATTTACTACTTTTATATTTACTTGACTTAATTTTTTTGTATTACTTTTTTCAAAATTTAGACAACTTTTTAGTGGGTAAAAAATTCAATTCTCGAGAGGCAGTACAAAATGCCTTTGCTCTTCAAATTTGCCTCTTCTTTGTTGCCTCCCGTCCAGCTGATTTTTACAAGAATAAACTGCCAATGCGTTGGAAAAGATGCGTCGATTGCATGGGTGATTACTTCGAATAACAGAAATAAAAAAGTTTGAAAAAATAAGTACTTTCACTTATTATATATTATAAAGAAAATTATACCAATGTAGCACGATTTTATACAAGTCTGAAGGACTTTTAAGGCTCTCGAAAACACTACACATGTCCAACAGTGGACATGCCTATATGAAATGTTATCACCATTAAAACAAGTGTTCAAAAAGATTTTTTTAAAATTGCAGGTTACGGCAACTTGGCGCCTACCACTCATTTAGGAAGAATTCTGATGATATTCTATGGTTTGTTCGGTATACCCATCAACGGTATCCTGCTTGCCAACCTTGGTGAATACTTCGGAATGCAGGTACTGACATAAATGAGCATGCATTTTACGTCGCATTAAAATCTTTACACATTATATAAACATTTATGTATGTAGTATTAAAACACTAATAATAAATTATAATGTTAAGGTGACATTTATGTTAAATCGATTTATTTTTATAAATAAGTTTCGGAGTAATTGTCTGCACTCGTGTTAAGTTATTATCTATTGATTTTTTATTTTGACAGTATTGATTTTTGATTATGGAGAAAAGGTATCCTTTTTCCTATTCCTATTCATCCTATTTATTTGAGTATTCCAAATATCACATTCCTCTAAGCCTAAAATGGTTCTAAAAATAAGTACAAACAGCATTCTTCACGTAATATACATTAGTATCCAGTTTTGAAAATAAAAAAAAATGTATAAAAATTATAATTATTTCATTAGATACGAGTAGTCTAGTAGTAAACATAGTACTTGTAGTAAACAAGAGATATAATTTAATCATAGCTATAACAATTTTACTGCTCAGACAAACACACATATATGTATGTATCTATTCAATTCTTCAACCACTTAAGTTCTTAACTAACCTGTTTTCCATGTTACATTTCCAGCTCATCTCCGTTTACCGTAAATACAAAGTTCGTAACGAAAAGCGAGCCCACAACCTAGATTACTACTTCACCAACCTTGGAATGTTGGGTCAGATTTTCCTCTATCTAGTTCCTGGCTTCTTATTCTTCATCTTCTTGCCCGCCTGCATATTTGTCGTGTTTGAGGAATGGGACTACGTGGCTTCAATCTACTACGCCTTCGTCACGCTCACTACTATTGGTTTTGGTGATATAGTAGCTGGTAAGTTTCTCATATCCCGTATCTCACACACGGTCGTCTGATCCCAAACTAGGCAGAGCCTGTACTATGGTAACCAGACTGCTGTTAAACATACTTATATATATATTTTTAAATAGATACATATTATAGATATTACACCCAGACACAGAACAAATGACCGTGCTTATAACACAATTTTTGTTCTGGGTGGGAATCGAACTCACGACCTCCGTTTTAGCAGTCAAGGTCACTAACCACTAGACCAACAGGCCCGTCTTATTTGTTAACATTACGTTAATTGTTTATTTTTTTCATTAATTTGATTTAGAGATCTAATTCTAGCTAAAAATTCAAAAATATTTTTAGGAAATTTCATCGATATATTTGAGATGCTTAAAGAAATACATTACAAATAGTTTTCTACGTTGATTACTACTACGGAAAATATAGCCTGACAATAAAAACTCACTTCTAATAATAAGTAAACATACTCGTATTATCAAGAGCAAGGTTTGGCATTTGTAAGACAGTCTCAAGCTAAAAATAAAGTCTTTATTTAAAATCACTAATATCTGCGAAGCTGTTATTTTCAAGTTAGATAACTTGAAACATTTCGTCCCAAATGTAACTTCAAGTGACCATGACGAGGTCATACCGAACAGAGAGCCAACATTAATTGGAGAAAATAGACTTTCTAGTATCTGTCATGAAAATAGAAAACTTAGTTCAGAAACTAGTTCCTTTCTCTCTCGATCTATTAAAAGTAGCACGGAACTGTTACGTTCGTTGCAGAAATCTTACGAAAAGACCTATATTTCATGACTTTCATGAGATCATGAGAATGAAAGAAAAAATCAAATAAAAAAGGCAATAACACATACATACACATGTTAAATACAAATAACACAAGTATAAATAATTCTGTTTATTCTGCTATGTTGGTAAACAGTTGTCAGAATCACTTGTAACCGCAGACACTTGTCGGCCATGTATACTTCAATGCTGTCTGTATTTTTTAATTTAATGTTTATGTTCGATTCTAAAATAATTTTTAATTTTCAGGTACCGAGAACAAAGGTTTTAAATACGGATACTTCTGCACTTACCAGATATTCCTGATAGTTTGGATTACCTTCGGCCTCGGGTACATTGTCATGTTACTCGGCTTTATCACCAGCGGGATGAGGTCTGAGAGAATACACAAAATTGAACAAAAATTTGCGTATCAATTTAAAACTACGCAGAACAAAATTCTACAAGGATTCACTAGAGATCTCTCTGCTTTGAGGAAAATTATTAATGAAGCTAATTTAATCAAAATTAAGGTAATTATGAATTGTTTTGTCTGGTTTTTTTTTTCATTCTTTCATTATGTTCACAATGAATGTAAACCTGTTTGAAAACCTCTAATATGATACCTGGTTAGGAAAGTAAAGGAATATAGCACTGAAAACCAATTGTTAGACCTACATTTTATACGATATGTTTTTTAAAGATAGGTAAATAAATTATAAAATACCGATAATTCATTCATTCATTCAAATATAGAAAAAAGTTTACAGTGTACATTTTTTTTGCCTTATTTAAATTATTTGACAAATGTAATCGATAAAATCAAAAACGAAAGCTTCTTTGTTGACGTTATTTTTGAGTGTCCTCTTAACTAGTTTTTAATATTTCTTTTAATTCTTTCCAGCCTGTTTATGTAGAAGCTTCACCTACGATTCCCCGTAGCCAAAGCTGTCCTATTTTTACATACGATGTAGAACCAAGAGGTCCAATTTTCAAAAGAAAACGAGCTAACTCTGAAAATATTCAGCTTGCTGCAAAAGATATGCTCCGAATACAATCCGACACAGATTTGCTTGGAATTGACAAAGAAAAAACTTTCACAGCTTCTGCTATAGTAAAACCCGCAGAGCTATTAGCAAGAGTAGTAAACGTACTAGGAGGTTTAGAACATCAAAATGCAGTACAAAAGGATAAAGGGGTACATCTATTTGATGATGATCATATTTTGGCTAATGAAATAGGACCTACATTTAGCATAGGGCCAAACCGTATTACGAGGCACAGAGCACTAAGTATAGCAGTACCAAATTATAGAAAAGAATTAGTGGCTCAAGATGCGTACAATGAATATACATGGACTAATGGTGAATCAGCAGAGAAATTCAGACGAGAGGCAAATATCAGAAGTGGAAAACTATCACTTCCGTCCAAACCGGAAGATAGCGCACCAGCTCAAAACTTAATTTCAAGGTTTTTCTTTAGGAAACCTAGTTCCAATGAAAGTTCTACAGAGGTAACTAAAAATTCAATGAGGGGAAAAATAGCTAGTTCACAGGTGGCTAATGAAGATTCAGTTAATACCAAACCTAGACGTAGAAGTATATTTTCTTCTTTAAATTTCGGTTCAGAGGATAGAAGCGAGGCAGATGCATATAAGGACCAAACTAGAAAAGGAAGGCACAGCATTTTTCCTACTTTTGATTTTAATGATGATCTCGACAGTGGCTCCAGTGCTTACCTTGATGCAACGAGTCGTGGCCGCCATAGTATATTTCCGTCATTCAATTTTGCAGAAGATGAAGATGCATCACGTTACAAGGAAAGGACGAGGTCTGGCCGTCACAGCATCTTTCCGACCTTTGATTTTAGTGACCCTGAAGATGATGTTGGCAGCTATAGAGAAAATTCTAGAAGAGGTAGACGAAGTATTTTCCCAAGTTTCAATTTCAGTGGCCTCAATAGTAATGATGAAGATACTGTGGATGAAGACGAAGTTCAAAAATACCAAAACAGAACGAAAAAAGGACGACACAGCTTGTTTCCAACTTTTGGTAGGTCTAAAAAGAACGACGATGATGTTATGCCTGAAAGCTCAGATGAGTTAGTTGACTACAAGAACAAAACACGCGCTGGACGAAGCAGTTTGTTTCCTTCATTTGGCAAACAGCGTAAGAATAGTTTAGCTACTGATAATGAAGACTTGGAAGATAGCATAAAACAGTTTAATGAATACAACAGAAGTAGCCGCAATCATTCATTTGAGAGTTCTAATCAATTTACAAATGACTTGGAACGATATAAAAATAAAACAAAGCAAGGGCGGCGCAGCTTATTTGATCCTGATGTAAATATATCAAATCTTCCTGAATCTGAACAGGTTGAAGTACTGGAGAATACAAGTGTTGCTGATCTTTTAAGAGCATTGGCCGTTTTAGAAACTGCTGCTCAAGGGTCATCAATAGGTGAACCGCCAGGTCTTTTAGACTTTATAACTGATCCTAACGCTATTGCATCACGGAGACGTGGTTCTTTACGTCCTGAATTTATGACACCAACTCCTCCAAGCACTGACAACTTAGAGGAAAATAGATCAAAGCATGTTGATGATTCTGGGCCTAGACGGAGAAGAATTTCGGCAAGGTCTGCAGCTCCCCAGTTTACTCCCACATTGGCTACTGTTGTTGCTGGAGCAGAGTTACAAATACCGACTGCAGCTGCTTCGAGAGAAAATCGAATGACTATGTTGCAACAACCTCCACCTCCTTATTCAGAAACTCCCCCTGACAGTGAAATATCTAAACCTCGAATAAGAAGATTTTCTCCAGCACCAGGTGAACCTGGTCGATCTACTGGTCCAGTGCCAAGACTCTTCTCACGCATGCGCAGAGAAGGCGTTAATAATGAGGAAAATGATAGTAGACGTTGTAGTTTAACTGATATAGTTGTTGACAACTTCAAAGATAAAGACAATACGTAACCCATGTGCCTTTTGTAGATAAATTTTAATGCAATTAAATATTTAAATTATAATTTAGTTAAGTTAAGTTTAAATTAAGAAGTTTATAAATAAAAACCGTCCAATGCAGAATTGTAGTTTTTCTACCTGTTAATGTAAAAAATCGTAAGCGAATTAGCGTAATAATGTATGCTAATGAAAGAAACATTCATTTTATTGGCTATCAGTGTTGAAGCTAGGAAATTTAGAAAAGACACTGTATTGGGACTGACTGTCTGACTAATAGTTGAAAATGTTAATGATGTTTATAACTAACGATTAATCCTTACTTGTAAACCATTATTAATGCATTCAGTCAACACATACTCATTAAACTAAATGTTAGAACTGATAACAAAATAGGATTAAAAATATAAAAAGTATGGCATAAAAAACAAACTTTGAAAACGAATGGAAGAAACTACTTTAATATCTAGTTGTTATTACAAGAACAGGGGTTTTTTGCCGTCCGTGGGTTATACCATTAAGTTCATACGCAATATGTGACAATATTTTACGCCTAAGACAAAAGATACTAGTTTTATAGTCTCTATTTTAAAACACAACAATTTGGTAAGGGCGGCGACAGCTGTAGTACGTTATTTGACTGCCTCGATTGTGCAGTGGTAGCATATGCGACTGCTGTGCTGAGGTCTCAGGTTCGATTCCCAGGTCGGACCAAATATTTGACTGCACGGATGGCGTAGTGGTTTAGGCGGTCACCTCTCCGCTTCGATCCCCGCATGAAACAACACTTTGTGTGATGCCTGATAATATAATTGTGTATAAAATAAAATAAATAAATGAAGAGAATAATAACAATATTTTCGGACATCTGACACACTACGCCATCTAGTTTCAAACTAAGCAGAGCTTTTACCATGAAAGTAAGAATGAATAATATAATACTTTTATGCTTTTTTGTAAATTTTGTAAATACACACATTAATTATATTATGATTATCATTTGGTAAAATAAAGATTATTTAATGGTCCACATCGAGCACGAGCTAATAAGAGAATATGTGGATAGTAATTTATGTTATTTATTGACACATGGACACGTCTTACACATGTATGTACGTAGTATTATAGTACATACACGTATAGTACGTACATACGTAGTATAGTACGTAGTAGTATATTTATTGCCTACTGCATATACATAAACAAGTCCTCGACATGCGCTCCAATGCATGTGCGTACTTGTTTTCTTATTTGCGTAAAAACCGACGGTATATATTTTACAAAGTAAGACCTGCTGACATAAAATGGCGCGTATAGATAGACTATTGTCGGATTTTTTTGGAGCTCCAGCTACTATGTATAAAGCTAGTGGTGGGAATACAGGTGGTTATACACCGATTATATATAATTTGGATCTGATAAATGGAAAGGAGTTGCATTCACACCACTAAGTTTTTGGGTATAACTCTAGACTCTAAATTGCAGTGGGGCCCACACGTTGATGGATTTATATTATATATATATTGACATTTTTAATTTTATTAATATATTCCTGACTACAAATTAGTGGTATTCGCTGATGACACCAACGCAATTATAAAGAGAAATAACATGGAAGTTTTGTCCGATAAAGTAAGCAAACTATTAGAAGGCTTTTCGCAATGGTTTACCGTAAATAAACTTTTAATAAATACCGCAAAAACTCAAATTATATTATTTAAGAGAACGTCACGAAATACCGCCACTATGGAAATAAAATTAAATGGTAATAAAATTGATCTGGTTAAAGAATTACAATTTTTAGGTATAAAGATAGAAGACTTGCTGAATTGGAAAGCTGAATTGAATGCAGTAACTGCCTCTATATCGTCTGCATGTTACGCTATAAGAACCCTTAGAGACGAACTAGATATAGAATTACTAAAAATGGTGTACTATGCGCTTGTGGAATCAAAATTAAGATACAGCATCCAATGTTGGGATAATAGTTATGGTTATAATATTCAAAGATCTTTAATTTTACAAAAATGAGCTATTCGCACTATGGTTCGAGTGCCCAAAGAGAAAGTTGTCAACCATACTTCACAAGCCTAGGAATTCTTACAGTTCCTAGCCTCCATATTTTAGAGGTATTAAGTAATTTTGCAAATCATATAGGTAGTTTTGAGAATAGCACTGAAAGAAAAGACAGGGAAGAGACACGTATAAATGATTTTAAAACGGATATTATTCCCCATTTAAATGTCGTAAAATACAACGCTAGATATCAAAGCGGTACAGCTGTATAATAGGTTGTCTGAGGATATAAAGAGAGCGTTATATGCAGGTTCCTTTAAAATAAAATTTAAAAGCTTTCCTTTTGGACAGATGCCTTTATGCTATTGATGAATTTTAACATAGAGTGAATTTATCTGAATTAAATTATCCAAAATATGTTTATGAAAGATAACCAGTGACATTATATTATTTAGAAATTTTTCCATTATTACTATTACCTATATTAAAATGACTGTTGCCAAATGCTAATTATATTGCATGAATGATAACTAATGATGACACAATTATGTTTCTTTTTGTTTAAATACTATTACTATTATTTTATTAATTATTTTATTTCAAATTATATCATTTGAGTGAATCCTAGCTTAATCTTAGTAGATAAAGGAAGGAATATTTATTTTAAAGAACTTCATTTTATCTCATTTGATTGAATTCGGAATGAGGTGATCCCGGAGAGAACCAGAGTCACCGACATAAGCTACTGGATTAGCAAGCTGAAGTGGCAGCATTCTACTATTTTATGTTCACGCCAAGCCACTGTCATACCACTGACACGCTATTGAGATGCCATCGAGTGGCCATTGGCATCGGTATAAATATCGGTAGTCTACACCAAGAAAAACAGCAACGATAATTCTATTAATTACTGTGTATTATGTCGTTGTAGTTTATACATTTGTATCAATAAATATGATAAATCCATGACAACTTTATTTACCCAAATTAAAAAAACGTAATACATTTTCAAATTATAAGGAAATGATTTATTTATTTTTCCAAATATGGTAATCTTTTTGATATCACCACTGATGAGCCACTGCGATTCCATTGCCACTGTAAAGACACTGAGTTAATGTAGACTACCGATATTTATACCGATGCCAATAGCCACTCGATGGCATCTCAATAGCGTGTCAATGGTATGACAGTGGCTTGGCGTGAACATAAAATAGCAGAATTGAGACCCAGGTAGAGTGACGATTTGCGCAAAATGGCTGGCGGGAGCTGGATGTGAGAAGCCAAAATCGATCGAAGTGGCGTGCAATGGGAGAGGCCTATGTCCAGCAGTGCACTGCGATAGGCTGATGATGATGATGATTGAATGCAGTCAATCGGGTTTCTTTAGACATTACTTTACAAACAAGAAAGTCACCGCATTCCGTGTTTTGTGACCAATCAGATTTAATTTTGTAATTCCTTTGTGGCGACTCCCACATACAAGGAAGTAGAAACATACTACAGCGCCATCTAACGAAGACACACCGAACTACGGGGTAACTCTTGAATGAGAATTCCTAATCCTGATAGATATACTCGTATATATGTAGATAGATAAATTATAGTTATTTTAGTTTAGTTTATACTTATATGATGGAAGATTTTAATCAAAAGATAAGTGCCGTAAAGTATAAAATTAGAATGTCGGCGTTTTATAAATATGATTACTTTTTAACGAATTATTCATTTGAAATGTTTGAAATTTATCTGTTTTGTCTTGTAATTTGTTGTAAAACGTGATAATTATTTCCAATGTGTATCAGATGCATCAATGTTTTTTAGGGTAGCCAGTTATAGATGTAAACAATGTGATACTTTTTCTTGTGAAGTTAGTTATAATATTTTGTTAATGAGATAACAAAGAAATAGCAAGATATTCTAAAAACTTTCTACAAAAAAATGCTGTTTATCAAATGATAAGACTGTATGTTAGATTATGTTAGACATTTGTAAATGTCCTTTCCTAACAAAAAGTGAAAAAAAATGTCATACATTACATCATTATTACCAACTTCACAGTAGAATGTACTTTAAGAGGAAATAGTCATCAGTCTAGATGCCAATATTACTTATATTAGATTCTAAGCAACTTCCTTAATCGTCCAAGGTCTAATTATCAGGTTAATCGTAGCAAATTATTAATTACGACATATTACAGACTCCATGGCCAAGAACAGATAGAGCAGGGACACCGTAATAAAGAAAAATAAAAACAATATTGGTAAGACAATATTTATTTAGTACCTTTAGATCTCTTTAGACTTAGGTATTAGACAGCAAAGACTTAATTATCATACTAAAAGTAGCGTAGTCATTACACTAATATAGTGTACTTAAAACACAATAAATACCTATTCAATTACTATTATTGTTTTATGCTTTACCCAGTCTGTTTTTCGAAAACACGAGAACAAATGTATGGACAAACATTTTTTTTCTATCTATAGATTTATGTTCTTATAATTTGATCAATAAGATTACGACAATAGGTTTACAAATAACCTAACATATTAAAAAATGTGATTGAAACAAAAACATTAACACTATTGGTGGTGCCCAAACCTAACCTAATAATGAGTATTTAATTTTTTTACAGTAAATCAGTAACATAATACTATAGATTATTTACAGAAATGTACTAAAAAAATATAGGTACGTAGTTGTGGAAGTATTCGATTAAAATAATCGCGTCATATGACCTGTTTTTGCGATGTTCAACTTGAAACAACCGAATTAAATTTCTATTGATTTATTCTAATAAACAATAACACCATTTTGCTCGCTTGGAATGTCATTTCGCTTGTCGTTAAGACTTCGCATAAACAAGCCATCAGCTCTGTACAGTGCAGCAAAACTGCGAATCCATAACAGTATAATATCACTGTGTGCACAGTCAATTTTCACGAGATTGTCTCTTCGATACTTCAAGTATCAAAGCTATCTTTCCGAACATTTTTATCTAAACTAACGTCGGAATAGCACTGATCTACGTTGCCGTTGTCATCTTTGATAAGAGATTCGAATATTGAGATTAAGTTGTCTAAACCGATGAGGTAGCCGTCTTCGTGGTTACCAACTTTCCAGGTAGTGTTATGGTCTATATTCTGGTTCTCAGGAACCGGGACAGTTTTAGCGAAGTCAATCATCCAGATAGAAGCTCGCTTCTTGTCGTGGACGAAGAGCAGGGAGCTGCCGATCAGCTCATGGTTTCTGAAGAATGAAGATTCCTGCAGCGTTGCTCTGATGCTCTTCAGTCTTTCTAAGTATCTTGGCTGTGAAATAAAATTCAGCTTTATAAAAATTGTAAAGTTAATTGTAAATTATAAGATTGATAGTGAAGATTAACAAAAGAAGTTTTCTGAATAAAATAATAATTCTTATGGATTTGAGTAAAATTTCAGCATAAGTTGATGGATAAATACTCAGAAAAAAACATTTACTTTAATTGTAAAACTCACCGCTGCGTTAGGAAAACTGCTGATGAAATCTTTAAAAGCTTCAACGATTTGATCTCTAGTTTTTGTGGTCTTAAAATCTTTAGAGCTGGTGCCATCGGCTTTCTTAACGCCGTCTATTCGGAAGCCGAGAGTGGAAGTCGAGCTGATGGTTTCCCGCCATATCATGTACCGTGGTTTAGTGACGCCTTTACTCCTGTGCTCTTCATCGGTGGGTGCTTTTGGATCTATCTGAATCATCTTTTCATACATGTCCTAGAAACAAAGATAATTACATGATTATCGTTTAGGAACTGGAACACATTAAAACTACTAAACTATTCTACTAACTAACTAACTAAAATGCAATTACTATATACTTTAAGGGTCAAAGTTTTTATTGCTCAGTTATTAACAAATTCCTTTTGCTACGATAACAATAAATTTATGACGTAATGATCAGTGACGTCAGTGCATATTTACAGAGTTATTTATATACATTTTATTTATTTGAAGCACAACAAGATTAATATCAGATATTCAGTATTTTATATGTAGTAGTAATTGTCGTTTAAATGATAGTATATTATGACTGCGAGACTATTTTTACCGCCAGTTCGCAACATAATTACGTACATATGTTACTTGATATGATTGACGTACACGAGGGTCATTAAGGCAGGTTTATCAATCTAGGCACACATTGACATTGTCGGTTAAGCATGAACTGTAACCGTGAACTTATAGCACGAGGAAAGTCGGCGCTTGAATATTGATTACAGGGTTTAGCATATTTCTGATTAGTAAAATATATCAATTTACACTTCCTTCGTTCTAATATTATAAAAATAGTATGCGTGATAAAACAAAATGGCTGTGCGGCGGATGGATGCGGATTGCCCAAGACCGGGATGGTTGGCACTCCTTTGGGGGGCCTTTGTTCAGCAGTGGACGGCAATAGGCTGATGGTGATAATGATGATGATGCGTGCTGGGTTTGATCAGCATTAATTTTTATTCTTATTGAATATAAAAAATCAGATTTGATTTTATAAGATAGGTAACTTTTGTTAAAGTAGAAAGCTACTTTAACAAAGGGGCAAAGGCCTCTTATATCTGTATAAGACAACATTCTCAAACTGCCAAATACGCTAATATTTCTAAATACATTATCTGCCTACGACTTCGAACGCTTATTTAGGTATCTACAACAAAAAATAGTGATATACATGTTAAGTGTTTTAGACCGAATGTGTTCAATTATTTCATTTTATATTCAGTCTTTAGCGGAGACTGTACTCGATTTGTCTCAAGTTATCAACAATTTTATTTGGTGTGGGATATAGGTATAATACTGCTATTATTAAAACGACTGAAAAATACTGTAGCTAAAAATAAAGAAAACCGTTTTAGTATAAAAAATTGCATAAATATTAAATGCTAAATCGTTGTTTAAGATACATATTTTATTGCAGTATCCAGAAATAGCCAAATCTAGTCCGCAAATGTAACATACATATAATGTCAATAAACCATTAATAAAATATACTAATATAAACGAATACTAATGTGAATAAAGTAACATGATTATTAGATGTATAATGGGGTAAACTCAGAAGATTTATTGAGTCCTGTTTTATTATAAATGCTAGTCTAGTCTTAAAGTTTTTTTACAAATAGCTCATGCTAGAATCCAAATATATTTTTTTGAAGAGTATTGCAAAGGTTAGAGTAAAATCAAATTTTCATTCTCACTTTTCTTAACTTCGTCTTCTCCTTAGCCTTGGCAAGTTCTTCCTCCAAGTACGTTCTGACTCCAATCTTGCAATCCATGACGCAAGGACTGTCAAAATCGCTCAGCAAGTCTTGTAGTTGTAAGTAGACTGTATGGAAGTGCTTGGTTAAGAAAATATGGAAAAAGGCTATTCTTAGAAATTGACGTATTATTTTTTAGATATTTTTTTGCATACCAACGTATATTTTTATTGTAGTCTATTTTTAAATATAGGCACGGAATTAAGTTTTTAAAATATATTTAGATAAACTTCTAGTCAAAACAAAATTATTATTCTCCAGAAAATTATAATCCTTGAATGTTTAAAAGTAGAGTGGATAGGTTTCTCTTAGATGGACAAGTGCAATCTTTATCGTCCCTTTCGGTGGATTGCCTATACTTATTATGCAATAGAAATACTTAAAATAAATATAAGTATTTTTTTCGAATTCTGAAATCTACTGCATCCACTATTAGTTACGGTTTAGAAAACTCTCTGCCTAATAACCTTATATACTACATAAATATTATTTTTTGTTACTGCTATTACTGAAAAAGATTATCAACTCATCTATCTATTGCATACCATGTTTCTTTTATCTCAATAAAGGTATGATCGATTATAATTAATATCGATAGTAATATTAAGTATTCATCACTTAATAAACGAACTTTTTCGACCAAACCAATGATTTGGACTGCATAATTGTGTGGTGAAAAAAACTTTTTTCAAGTTCTTTTATGACATTTATGGAAGATATTTTGTATTGTAAAAAGGATACGTTCTCCGTCTTCGCATGTAACTTGACCCTTGTATTCAGGCACGAATGGTCGAAGTACATCCCTCATCAGAATCTGAAATAAAAAAAGAACTTGATTAGAAGTGGACTATGTACACATGTATAGGATTATCTAAATAACAAATATAATTATCTTTCTAGTACTTATATTTGTATTACTTTGTGAAGTTAACAGATCGAGACATTAAACGTAAGAATTGCCGCATTATAATCACAGGTGGCCAAACCATAACTATCGTGTTTACATGTATAATGTATTATATAATAAGGCTTTAGTTTCGTTTTGCTTATTGGCTGAATGTGCTAATCTCTCTCTCTCTCTCCCTTTTTGGAACTCCTAGAACCAACCTCACATGCACATTGTGCAACCTGACGAACAAAGGACGAGGCTCTGGCGACCGACTCATGGCAGTGTAAACACACCACACTGCGGAAATATCTAGATTTTGATACTGGTGTCGACCAGCGTCACCAGATAAATGATTACCTCCACTGCGGTCACCAACCCCCTTGCCAAGGGTGGTAACTATGGCTATGTATAATGTGTATGTATTTACAACAAAAAGTATATAAGTATTCTATCAGTCAATCTATCAGTCTTTCATAGTACAAGCTCTGCTTAGTATTATTATTATTATTATATATACGCTATTTAATTATACGCTATTTAATTACGCAACGATCTTTTAAAACTGTAAAGTTAGTAAAAACTGTAAAGTAACAATAAATAAGAGTGAAACTGCTTGAAATGACTAGTAATGTAATAAATTTAAGTATTGGTACATCTTAACTCTAAACGAAAATCTGAACTAAATGAAATAATTATCATCAAAATGTTTTAATAAGTGAACGTTGACCCATGTTACATCAGCGAAGTATAGTTACTAATATTGACCACCGTAGGTACTAAACAACTGGATGTAAAATGACTAAGCATGTTTCTAAAACAATTGACTAATTAGTTGCCATTGTTTAAAACAGACACAACTTTGGCTTCGATAGTTTTTTACAGTGGGAGAGCATGGCAGTGGCATATAGCAGGGCTCAACCGGAGTGATACCAGGGCCAAAGTCTTTGGTCGCTTTACCGGAGAGGCCGTACCTTAGAAGTTACCAGGTACAGGTACCTATTCACTCAAGGACAACAACGCATTTGTCACTCTTGAAATGATTGTGTCTTTGGGCGGTGATAGACAATTACCTTCAGGTGATCCGATTGCTTGGCCTCCTAAACCATAATAAAGTGTTTTAGACAACTCTTTTGTAGCGCTAGGAGGCATTCATAAAATACTTGAAATAAATTACATAATAATGATCAATAGTGACATCGTAAAACGTCATAATTTTTATCTGGTTTTGATGTTTATTCACAACAGATCACAAGTTATCCAAATGTTAAATTCAATAAGCGATATGAATCATTTTTTGTTTCAATAAATAAAACAATACAATGGAGTATTAAATACGACCTTCTAAATCCAACAGATGACGGTATTTTAAACAAAATATACAGCGTATAGACGTCAACATGAGAAAAATGACGTATTTCATTTCAATGCGAATATATGAATTAGGTATATACGAGTATAAGTCTTGCACATGTAGTGTTTGTCAATTTAAACGAAAGTTGGCAGACAAAGAGCGTTGACTTCCTTTGCATTTTTTTTAAAGAATTAAAAAAGTAAAGGTTGTCATTTTGGCTCAGAAGTTAGCCATATATGAAACGATTTGAAAAATGCTTTTTTCCTTTAAAGATCTTGTGTTGAAAAAGGGTTCTAGTTTGGTCCCATTAAAATTGTAAAGAAAATCCACCCCTAAGAGTGAAAACAGAGGAATAAAAAATTCGTTTCATTACAATTCATTTCGATGTATTTAATCATTTAAGTGGGAGATAATTTTTTAAAGTTAAGGTATATCGATTTTTATAATTTTCCCTTTGCCCTCAGAGTAACCATGATTTTATTCTATTTGACTAAGTAATAAGGTCGTACTCAATGTAATTGCGCATATTCTGTTGAGGAATAAGGCAGCAAACCTTGCAAGTTTGACTGTGGTTACAAAAAACCCACAACGAACAGCTCATAAGCTTCAGACTTAAAACAATTTTCTTAATAGAGGATCTACGTCAATCTAATTAGGTTGCTTTTTACTTGACTCATATAATTTATTATTTTTGAATTTTTACCGCTGATTTTTAACTGCGAAGGCGTTGTTGTGACGTGCAAACGTATAATCGTCACTCCAATAGATGTCTTTCAGAAGAGGCGCTACATATCTTTAATCTTTTTATAGCCATAACACGGGTAATAAGACCGGTTTGAATTATCTACTGATGACGATGATGACAGTTAATTACGTAAGAAATTAATCTGATATGAATGTAATTTAATATCTGTAAACAATAAAGCGTTGAGTGATGCAGTACCACAAACATTTGCATATTATATATTAAAGGCATTTATGTAAAACACTGCAGCGACAGGAAAAATGATAACGTAACGATATTTGCTCAAATATGTTACCACCTTCCTTCGTTGTGTCGTTCTATACGATTAATCTTGTCCAAGGTCGAGTCATGAAATATGGTATAATAAATGGACTGGCAGTGAGAGATAAAAAGCTAACATATGATGATAGAAAACCAGTATTTCAATTGTATTTTTTTTACGTTGACGGTTGATTACGCTATTGATTTAATACAATGATTAAAACCCAAAAACCTATGTACGTCGCAATTGTATATTGATATTCTAAAATAATAATTCCCTTTAGTTATATTACGTTACGAAGTTGAATTGTAAGCGTAACCCTAATTCACGCTAAATAATAATAATAATATAAATCGCACACCTCACACACGGCAGTCTGATCCCAAACTAGGCAGAGCCTGTACCATGGTAACCAGACTGCTGATAAACATACTTATATATTTTTAAATACATACATATTATAGATAAATTACACCCAGACACAGAACAAATGACCGTTCTCATATCACACAATATTTGTCCTGGGTGGGAATCGAACCCACGACCTCCGATTTAGCAGTCAGGGTCACTAACCACTAGACCAACAGGCCCGTTATATTTTTCATTTATATGTAAGTCTACTTAAAATTAATGAAGACCAAGATGTTATTACTGCGTCTAGTGTTCCTGACGTCTTTACAGCGGTTGTTGACTTTAGAAAACATGAACGGTAAAAAAACACATGATTCATAGAAGAATTAGTTATCACCAAACGAATGTGCTTCGTTTTACTATATTTGACTAAATCATGGACATCGATAAGGTGTAAATTTTAAATAATTGTCTCCATACATGGAAATAATTGTTTGTAACACTGCGTGAAATTTAGCATTAAATGACGGGCTCAGGAAAATCACTATTAAATATCTGGAATGTTCTTGTGTGATTTAGAGAAAACAACATAATCTTTACGCTTGTAAACCTTCACCTACTTAACGAGGAAAGCAAGAGATAGGTAGATACTCAAACATTTCATCATCAAGCACGTAAATTGAACTAAAGTCTAATTATCTTGTAATTAAAGTCAAATAACCTAAATTTGTTAATAACGCTTCTGTGGAACTATAACTTTGATACGAGCGAAGTCGAAGTGTAAAGCCTGCTTTAGGTTTGTCGTCTTATTGTCAAGGTGAATTAAGGTTTACTATATACTATTTTATAGACTGTTGATATCCCAAAAATATGTGTAAAAACCAACCTTAAAACATTTTTCTTCCTGAGCACAAAGCTTCTTTAATATGGTTCCCTGGTCAGGTCCAGCTTTGAAGTTGCCCTGGTGACCGGCTAGTTGTATCCAAGGGTACCGTTGCTTTTTGTAAGTTTGAAAGAATGGCGTCCACTGCACGATGTTACGGAGCTTACGCCACCTTTCTGATTGCTGAAATGGAAAATAACACCGGGGATTAATAAAAGCGAACAGGTTACTCTCTTTGTGTAGTTAAAAATAATGGAATAACAGTACTTTCAATTGATTATACCTAAATCAAGTCATGTGACATAGTATCTTTGCTCCATTAGATGTAGGCGGGAACAGTATCATATGGGGGATTCCAGCCCTTCCATTTCCTCTACGATTTAAGTTAACGAACAAATGTTTAATGGATGTATCCGAAAGGATGAAAACCGTTTTGCAACAAACGAAAAAAGTCAGTGTTAGAGGTGTATAATTATCTATCACTTTTTTATCAAACCAACCTTCGAACGTGTGTTAAATAGAGTATACAAAAATATCAGTAGGAAGATCCTCATTTTTAAGGTCGATACCAGGTAGTACTTAACACGAGGCACTACCTCTCTTTTTAAGTTGGTTAAATAAATTTTATGTTTATTTTTTTAATTTTCAAAGTAATTGTATAATTAATCATTAAGATTTAATACGAATTAATTAAGTAAGGATTATAGATACTTAAAACTAAATACGTAAAATACGGGATAAATGCGATACAAAATATAAAGGCTCTTTATATGGCGAATTTAATACGTAGTAACTATTTATAGCAACTGTTTAACTACAGTTAGCAAATCAATATGTTTACTAGTTATATCTTTATAATGGCTGGGATTATGACGCAAATATCTTAATTAGTTAATCGTAATTTCCTTAATATAAATAATGATAAATATTATCAATAATGCGGGAAAACTTTTGCAGTTAAGCTTTTCTACGCTCTTCTCTTGTATTTCTTTTCTATGCGAAAGATATAACACATAATTTTTATACTGGTAATCTTTACCTTGTTTTAAAAACTTCTTTCTAAAACAATAAATGATATCTGCATTATATACCATTATTTGCACATGTTTAAATATATATATGCAAATCATAAGTATTTAAAAACTAAATAGAATAGGTGCATACCTATTCTTTTCAGCTTTTAAATACTATTAAAGATAAGTTTTAAATCATTGGTAGTTAGATGTGACCATTCTAATAGACAAACTGAAAAATATAAAAATTATTATCTACAGTATTGCCTTAAGAATAATGCCTTGTTAAGTGGACAAATTAATATTAAGTACAATAATTATGATTATTTTACTGTACATTTTCATGTAGTATTTTTTTTTATAATTTAATAACAACCATTATATTTAAATTTACAAACAAGTAAAAAAAGAAGTTAAAACCTGATTTGTATAAAATAAATAAAATAAAAAAACACTCCTCTATTGTCCCTTTTATAATCCATCCACCATCTTGTGTTATGTCATTTAATTTATCATGGATATACGCGCTACTTTTCTAGCTAGCGTCGTCGTATAGACTCATGCAAATCTTACCAAATGCATAATGGCCGATTGTTACCTTTTAAATTAGGAATTACGTAGGTACTGTTCATGTCACTAAGTGATTAGGTATGCCTAATAAGGTACAAGTAACCAAAACAATATTTTATCCCTATTCATTAGCCACATACTGTTTACCAATGCGTCATTAATTTAATATGAAGGATAAGTAGACCGTTAATTAGTTCAACTAAATGATAAGTCTCCTTCATTATACTATTTACAAATGTATTTTCTATAAATTCTATTTTTTTTATTCTTATTTGTCATATTCTGTGAAATCTGTGATAAATTTAAGAAATTTGGATTTTAAATTTGGAATAACAACCTCGATCAACGCATTCTTTGAATTACTGGCAGGTAGGCACTGACAACACCTTATACCTAGGTCCTTTATTTTTTTTAAATTGATGTTAATAATAATTGACAGCCAACATTTCATTCTTGAAGGACCATACTTTTTGTGGCGGATTTGATTCTTAATAACCACATTTAAAACAAAAACATAGTAACAGGACGAAATACCTTGCGTGGGTGGTAAAACCTGTCTGATAACGGTTTTCGATAGTTACACACACACAAATCAGGAAACTTGTAGAGTTTTGCATACCATAACAAGGCTACTTAAGTTAAATAATGAAACATGAGCTGCTCTTCCGTGTACGTACATCTCATTAGAATGATGATAAGATCGAATGATAAGAGTAATATTGGAAAAAAAAACTAAACAATATTAAATTTGAAACTGGACGAACTACCTGCGGAATGGGTATTAATGGGTACACACCATTGAGTTAAAACAACACTAGAGAAGCAAACCTCATTATCACACGTCGAAAAAAGTGTAACCACTTTTGAACTTTGACGACGTAGCTTTGATACCACTAAACATTTGAAAGTAAACATATTTATGTCTCATTTACACGTGCGACAAGAACAATACCATCGCTCGGATTAGACAAAGACAAAGATATAACTTTACGATGGTGGGCCAGTGTTGACTACCGTATGAAATTTTACCCATAACAACTAAGAAACAATTTTTTTTTAAAACAATTTTGTAATAAAATAAATTAATATAAATATTCTAAATAATATATTTCGAATTGAATAGAATAGGTATAAATAATAAAATAACTGGAAATATTTGGTTAAAAAGGTTTATATTCAGTGTAAAATCAAACTGCGCTGTGAAGCATCAGTTTTGTATACAATTGTCTTTTAGACTCTTTTTTATAAAAGTTTGTGTGGATATTTTACTTTCATGATACAATCTTATTTTTACGTATGTAAAAATAATAGCATTTAATAATAAAAGTGAATGATCAACTTGTACTGATAATAAATAATCCCCAGGGTGTATTGCAAATTCTATTATAATTTAAAAAAAAAAATATTTTTATTTTATAAAAAAAAATATTTATGTTTATTTACTTTTTTATTTTACATTTTTATGATAAACATTTATTATTATTATAATTATTTTGTACAATTATTATTTAAAATTGATAATAAATTAAGAAAAACAATGAATTAATTTTTTTGTACAAGTCTCCAGCACTGCGAGCTTGGCACGCTCGCAGTGAACGTTTAACGGGTCCCTAAAAAAAGGGATCGGTCCAGCCCTAACAACTAACCCTACTTCCTATATTTTATTATTATTGGCAAAATGTTTAAAAACAGTATAAAGCATATTATTTCATAAATTATAAATTCTCCCACTAATGTGGGAAAACCAAAATGATTTTTTAATGGTAACACTGATTCTAAATTACAATTATCAGTGTTTACTTTCAATTATAGCCTTATTTACGATATTATCAATACAAAAAACATAAACTTACACGTGAAAAGTAATTCCGCATGATTTATTAATGTTTAGTGACCTTGAATCGCATTCTTTCACTACGCATTTAGCCATTTTGGCGATTGTTACTGTCATGTGTCGCTATGTTCAACTCGGTTGACGCCACATTGAATAATGAATTGACGTTTGCTACGCATATGCCTGTGGACATATGTGCAGTAGCAACGATTTTAGGCGGTAATTACTCATCTATGTAAATATTATATCAATGGTACACACGTTTAAACCATGAAAAAAGGTAGGGAATATGTAACAATTAAATTTAGTTTCTTGTTTTTTACTGGGCAATGGCAAAATGAGACTGAAAACACAAACAAAATAACACAAGTTTTTTTGTAACTAAATAAACCAACCTTTTTATGGCTGTGTACGTAAACACAGAACACGACATCCATAAAATCCTCAATGGTCACACATATGTCGGCCGAATACATTGTTTCAAATAATAACACTGGCCACTAAACACTCGAGAACTTGAAACACGTCTAACAATTCGCAGAGATTCAAGGCAAGTAATACTGTGCGTCGCGACTCGGAACACTCAACACACTGGATGGGCAACCCGCTTCAACACCAATACATATAACCACACACATTTATTAACACTGACTCACACCAAAGACTGTACCGACCCTATGACGTAAGTGTTACGTAGATCTACGATGTTCAATTTTATGGAAATCCAGTTACCGCACTGTTCCAAAAAATTGTACTACAATTCTTTGAACTTCTTCGTTACTGTGTATGTAGTGAAGAATTGACGCACTTTGTGGAATCATTAGTCGTCAAAGACAATAAAATTCTACAAACATCGAATTATATTTAATAATCAATTTAAACGTTAGTACATAACAAACAAAAGAATGTATTTTTTGAGATGGTAAAAAACCATTGAACTCGCGGCACTGTTACCGTTACCGACACCTCTGAATATAATTATCTACATATATTGGCCCCGTTTACACGAGAGTTGAGTTTGGATTGAAATAAATAGATAATATAACTATATATAATATACACATACATTGTGTATATACGTACAACATAGATATGCTCGTACATTCATGTCGGCACTCCCGGAGTGCTCCTATTTTTTTTTGGGCTATTATTACCTAATTTTAGCTTTGATACAGATATGCAAGGATACTATTTCATATTATTTGTTACAAACTTTTTACAATGAATAAAAATTTCTGTTCTGGGCGAAAATCGTGAGTAACGAATTTAGATTTTTTTTTATTATTAATATTTTCCCCAGTTGATAATAATTAGTCAAAGAAATATTATTAGGTATAAATAATATAGGTAGAAATATGCTTATTTCCACTGTCACACTTTTTTTTATACAATGTATGTAATAACAGAAAAATATGATACACATTACAGCCTTTCCCAAAAAAACTTAGTTTATCCGTGTTCTGTGGGAAAGGCTGTGTACTGTATCCAAAAAACTATTTGCTCTTTTTTAAACTAAATTTTAGAATAATTATGTAGTAATCCATACATCCATCTATTATTGAAATAAACATTCCATTGGCAAACATATTGACTACCTTCACTTTACACATTGTCATAAAGACGCTAACTATAAGCGTTTAAATCGAAATCCGTCTAATACACACACACAAACACACATTTTCGCATTTATTACGTAAATGACGGTTAATTAGTTCCGTTAGTGAAAATAAACAATGTTTAATCAATACTGTCGATCGTCATTTGTAAAGTACGGTTTGTATTTTAGTCATACACAAGATCAAAAAAAACCGTTACTCTACAAAAATCTTGACTTTTTCTTTTTTTAGTACATGATGTGAAACTCTACAGTTAGGTTCTATATTTCTGATTACTTCTGCTTATAATCTATACTAATATTATAAAGGTGAAGAGTTTGTATATTTGTTTGGTTGAACGCGCTAATCTCAGAAAGTACTGGTTCAATTTAGAAAAATCTTTTAGTGTTGGATAGGCCATTTATCGAGGAAGACTATAGGCTATACACGCATCATGCTACCGCCTAAAAAGGTTGCAAAAACGGAGAAAATGTATTCTTTTTTAGAGACGCAGATAAAGCTGTGCAGATCCGCTAGTAGGGATGTATGAACGGGAATGATTATAATATCTTTGAATTTACATTACATGCTCATAGAAGTATCGATTATCCATAAATCCTATCATCAGTCAAAGATCATATAATCGCATTTAAATTTGTACTGAGTAATTAATTAAACTTGTTGAAAATGCAATATTACACGAGGGTGTGAACACTCGTTTGTTAGCTTGTGAAGCATAAGTTTAAAGATTGAAAGCTTTATAAAAGTGTAGCTGAAAAATAGATGTTATAAATTTGTAGTTAATTAGCTTTCAAAACGATTGATCAGATAGATATGAGTCTTAAGGTGGTTCTTGTGCGTATGTGTCTTTTAAAGAAACTATCCATAGTAATATTATAAATGCGAAAGTGTATCTGTCTGTCTGTCTTTCTGTCTGTCGGTTACCTATTCACGATTAAACCGTTGAACCTTGTATGGAGAAAGGGCTTGAAGTTTGTATGGGGAATTAATAACCGCTGAACCGAATTTTAGATGTACTATGGTATGGAAATACTTTGATTGTTGAGGAAAGAGATAGGCTACTTTATACCGTGATAACGGACATTAACGCGGGCGGTGCCACGAGCAAAAGCTAGTATTATAATAAACCTCTTTTCTAAGGAGAGGAATATGTCTAGTAAAGGCTGTTGGTGATGATAATTATATGTATACATTATATTTTTGTCTCTAGTACGTCTCTTAAGTCTAAGTCATAATAATACAGGAAAATAAAAAGGAAACAAAAAACCTTCGAGAAACCTGAAAAGTCATCTAATAAAAGTCAAGTTTCCTTTTATCAAATGTCTACCCGTCTAAATGAATCCCGCGAAATTAGAGTATGTTCTATCAATAGTGTTAATTAAGAAGAGGACAATTAAATGAATAGTTTCTGTGAAGTGGTTTAACAGTATGTTCCAGAAACAATTCTGATTGTTTTAACAACTCTAATGCTTTCTCACTGCTGTATCACTTTGGACTTGATTGAAATGACAGTAGTGGGTGATGTTTGAAGGATGTTGGAATTATTATAAAATTACATCTCATTTACATTCATTTATGTGGGTGGCTCGTGTAGTCTATTAACTACGTAGGTACCACATTTTTATGAACATAACATATTCATAGAGGCGGAAGGATTCTCAACTCAGATTTTAAATGCAAACTACGCTCAAAAGTTTGAGTAAAACATGTTTTCACTGACGCAATTGATTTTATTATGATTAAAATATAATTAGTCCTTACCTATGAAATTGCCGTTTTGTATGCAATAAGTGAAAGTACTTATTTTTTCAAACTTTTTCATTTCTGTTATTCGAAGTAATCACCCATGCAATCGACGCATCTTTGCCAACGCATTGGCAATTTATTGATGCCTTTCTTGTAGAAATCAGCTGGACGGGAGGCAACAAACTCTTCAAAGGCATTTTGTACTGCCTCTCGGGAATTGAATTTTTTACCCACTAAAAAGTTGTCTAAATTTTGGAAAAAGTAATAGTCGGTAGGTGCAAGGTCTGGTGGTCACATCTGCAACCAGCTTTGGTCAATCGGTCGTCAGCAAGGTCTGGTGAGTATGGCGGATGAGGGAGAGTTTCCAACCCCAGCTCTTGCAGCTTGGAGACTGTCTGTTGCGCAGTATGGGGTCGCGCGTTGTCGTGTAGGAGCAGTGGGGACGACCGATTGACCAAAGCTGGTTGCAGATGTGCAAGCTTCTCCACCATTCTCTCCAGTTCTTCACAGTACACATCTGCATTAATGCTCATGCCGTTTTGTGAAAAGCTGTGGTGAATCACACCCGCACTAGACCACCAAACAGTGACCATCACCTTTTTAGGGGTCATCTTTGGTTTAGGGCATTGCTTTGGTGCTGAACCAGGGTCTAACCAACTTGCTGAGCGCTTTCGATTGTCGAACAGAATCCATTTATTGTCGCACGTAACAATTCGTTTTAAAATTCCTTCATTTCTTTGCCTGTTGAGCAGTGCAAGGCAGGTCTCGACGCGTACGTTGCGCTGGCGATCGTTAAGGTCGTGGGGCACCAATCTAAAGCGTTTTTACCTTGCCAATTTGTCGCAAATGAATCAATATTGTTTTGATGCTTACATTAAAAGCTGCTGCTAGCTCAGCTGTAGATTGAGTATCGTCAGCTTCCACAATCGCCTTTAATTCATTATTGTTAACCAAAGTCTCCGGACGACCACGAGCTTCATTTTTCAAGTCAAAATTTCCAGAACGGAACCTGGAAAACCAATAACGGGTTGTGCGTTCGTTTGTACAGTTCTCTCCGTAAACGTTTTTGATGTTACGTGCCGTTTGTGTCGCGTTGGTGCCACGACGGAACTCATATTCCATAATTACACGAATTTTTAAAGTATCCATTATGACGAAAAATGTTCAAATGTAATGAAAATACAACGCTAATGAAAAAACAAAAGACTGAGTTTGTAAATAGAATATCATGGTTTTAAAACAAAATTAATTTGAATTTAGAATACAGAGCCATTACAAACTTTTTTATTTGAAATGACCAGTACTGAAGAAAGGCAATTTCATAGGTAAAGACCTAATATAAATGACAATCAAGTGCCCGTCTGACTAGTGCACCGAGAGCTCTATACAAACTTGTCAGGTTGTCCAATCTCGGTTTAATTCTCTAAGACTTTTTACATTTTTCAATCAGCAGCAGCAGCAGAAAAGCAGCCCTCGGTTTAGCTACGAATGTAGTGCATAGGTCATTTGCCAAAATCTACTAAAACGTACATCCTTTTTTTCTACTTTTAGATAGGTAGTGTCAAAAAGATGGGGAACAACCGATCAGGGTTGATTTTCGCGTCTTGTACTTTAAAGAAGTTACTCTTAATCGATCAGCCCTACATACATACATTATAAATTTATGTCACATGACGAAGAAAAAGTAAAAGTTAAAAAGAGAAAGCAAGGAACCATAAATATTTAAGTTTAGCTCTACGTAAGAAATTGCCTTTAAACTTTTCACCGTAAAAGGAAAATTGTCAATATTAAAACTGTGGCCTACTTAAATAAAATACTTACGTAATATGTTATAATATTAAGTATCACTTTAACGTCGCACGGATGGCGTAGTGGTTAAAGCGGTCACCTCGCCGCTTCCTACTACGCCGAGTATTGTGGGTTCAAACCCTACATAACACACTTTGTGTGATTCACAAATTGTAGTCCTGAATCTGGGTGTTCTTTGTGTCCGTTTCATGTATGTTTATAAAGTCCAACGCGACACAGGTATATATTCCTAATTCGGGAGTTGTCTTCTCAAGAAAAAAAAAACGTCAACCACGTATCATTGTAATGAAAAAGGGAACCGAAGAATTATAAACTGCGTGCGGCATGTCCATATATTTACGAGTAGGTACTTTCGCAACACCAGCGCTAAAGCCTACGTCACGTTTGGTTAACGTCGGGTACGTTTTTGTAGTATTTTATGTAGTTATAAAACTCAGTAATAAAATATATTTAATGCTCTGCTGTTGGCGTAATCCAACCCATTTATGTCCTAAAGTACTTTAAACGTTTGTCGTCTGTAAGGAAACAGCTGTATCGCGTGAGCTGTTGCTTTAAACGCCCCCGTAGGGCAAGCCTAAAGATTCTAGGTCAGTCTTTATGAATGAGATCACAATTTTAATGAACGCACGAAGGATGTAACACAGAAGATTCGTATTCGCTGTTGAAATTAGCCGACTATATAAATATATATTTTCGTTGTATGATTGTTTATGAATTTATTTCTATTCAAGAACTAAAAGTATTACAAGTGAAATTGACTCCATAAGTCTGCTAAAAATCCAAGGCCCATATGAACTATCATAAATGACAGTGTCTGTTATTATGACTTATCAAAAGTCAAAGCCCTTCACAGAGGAGATGTTGGACCAGAAAGTACTTGTCAACGGAAGACATCCGGGTATTGCCGCGGCCTGCACAATCGCCAGACCTCAATCTCATCGAGCACGCCTAAGACATGCTTCAGAGACGTATTCTAGCGAACCTGAACGGAGTGTCGACAACCCAACGTCTGAAAGACTAGTTATAATGCCATTGAGAGCGATTGCCGCAGGATTAGATAAATTAATCATATAAATTCAATGAAAAATGTATTACAATTACGTAAAACATGAAAAGTTTAATTTCGTTTTAACTTAATTTTATACTACGTATGTTACGGTACACATATTGTTAATTTTTGTGATTAAATGAACAATTGAAATAAGGATTTTGTTGCTTTAGTCACTAATGCATCAAAGAATTCTTAGTTATTGATTATGAAAGAAATATAAATGTATTACAATGGTAAAGATCGTTAAATAGTTCATAACATGTAATAACATAAAATGTTGCTTAGAGTTTTTTGATGTGTGTATGTCTAAAATGTTTATCCGTGCTTAAGAACATATGAACTCTGCTTAGTCTATCTCTGCGATGCTATGCATGTCCTGAGATATTAATATTGTATAACTATATTCCACTAGGTACCTGCCTAGTGGAATATAGCCTATATTGATATAAGAATGACCTGAGAGCGTAGTTTATAAACTCCATGAAGGACTTTTTATTAGTCATGACCTGTGACAGTCGATACGGACTAAGGACTTTCAGTGTGTTTATAGCTTCATTTTACTTTTTAGTAACTACTTCTCACAAATCCATTGATTAAAAAACACACACTCCCCTTAGTTGAATCTAGATACGAACACAAATGTGTGCTGCAATATCCAAATCTCTTCAAAGCTTTGACGCATAACAGTTTCCTAAAATTCTTCTATTCAGGCCAAAGTTCGTATGACTTTTATATTTTAGTTGTGCATTTATCACTATAGGTACTGCAATAACTACACGTATTTATGGTAGTAATAATACCTAAACGACTTTACTTAGCGTAACATTAAAATATAGGTAATCTTCAACGGACTATAATTTGAAGGTACTGAAGACTTAAATTGATATCTCAGCGCGTCGCAGCACGGTCGAGGCGTGGCGCTATGTGGAGTCGAGGCGCGGGCGGCTATGCTTCCTTCATACATCCCAATTTATTGAACAGAATCAGATCGTGTTTGATCACATAAAAGGATTCATTCGTACAATTTCAATGTATTTTACGTTGGTTTCAAAATCGTCACGCATCTTAGAAATGTAAACACGTCTAAGCACGAAACAAAATGGCTGGCAAAATGGCCAGACGAGTTTGTATAAGGTTTGTTTTAAGTTTTTCTTCTCTTTGCAGTGCTGTTGTTCCTTCGTTGTTAGCACCCTTAGTCGGCTATAAGACACCCACGGGATGAATAGGAGCGGTGAAACTCCGTGTTCTTAATCCGTCACCACACGTATTTTTTCTTTACCTTTTCTTTATTTATATCGGACTTGTAACAAAATTTACTTAACGGATTTATAACAAAATAAGAATATAGAAAAAAGAGAAATAAGAATATAGTATAACCTAGGGAAAGGCGTGTGGTATTAAACAAACAAAATAAAAAATACAGTAAAAACTAAGAAGGTTGCAACTAATAAACCATGAGTTTTTGTCTTTAAAAAATTAGGCAGTTGAACGATGCTCAGTAATAAAGCATTGATCATGGTTTTTTTTTTAACTTAGAGCCATTGGACTTCTAAAGCCATTGACGTGCCAAGGTAACAACAATGGTAGAAAATTACTAGTTAATACTGGTAAACTGGGATTCTCCAGGGGTCAATAGTTTTATAAGCAAGTACATCCTTTTTGCGGTTTTAGAACAAACTAGTTCATTGTCTTCGTTGTCACGGTTTTTATTGGTATGATTTGTTCATTGATTTGGCAATGGAGAACGCTATTGTTTTTAGCCTATTGTGATATATTAAACATTAATTGGTATCAATTTGGTTCCTAAAATGCTTTTGTAAAAAAAATGTCAAGCGTTATTTGATACCTAGGATGATAAAAAGTGATATGACATGCGATGATAAAATAATTTATTTTTATTGCTTCTCTGATTTATGAGTTATGACTGTGTACCGACATTTTTGTGCAAGAGTAATAATTCATCCAGTTCACGTCCATCTGCCAGGAGTTGGGACAATTGATATTACATCTCCACGTTTGAATACTTTTTTAATAAACTTTATTTCTTAAAGTTAATTTCTCATTAACTTGATCGTCACGGAGAACGTCCGCACAGAAATCTTCACCAATCGCAACACCGCCGCGCCGAACGCGCTCGCTGTCGAGAGCGAGTTGATGTGAAATAAACTTGCACTAGGCTCTCAGTATTATTACGAATTCCTGTTAATACAGTTATTAAATTGAACAGTATTAATTAGTTTGTATCCGTTTGACGTCATTTTCATTATTTCAATAGTAAATAATGTATTTAATATTAAAGGAAAAATTATCTTGAAGGATGTCTGTTTATTAAATATTTCGTGTCTGCATTTCTGTGTAAAAAAATTAATCTCAGAACCAGTAAACGTATTTGTAAGGTTTTTCTTATCCTGCTTCTAAAAAATGGGTGTTCCACTTGACCCTTTAAAAATATGTATAGTATATAATATAGTATAGTCTATAATAATAAAAATATAATTTCTACTCATGCGAAATCTTGGTACCAATATCTTTAATCAATCGAAAACGTATTCGAATTGATTTGACTAGAGTTTTGGTAATATTTGTATTTTTGAAAAAAAAAACAACATCACATACTTAATGGTTTTCGAAGGACACATAGCAACTAATAAAAATCTGACATAGTACGTGCGATGTATAAAAACTTTGCATACATTAATGTATGTAGATACGAGTATAATAGGATTTTGTTATGCTAGCTATTAATCACTTGTTTCGTACATACACGTAAATACGCTTAAAATTATGTTAATACATGAAATGTTCTGGAATGTCTGTAAAAATGTCTTTGAAATGACTTCATGAGATGATTTATTGAAGGGTTTTTTTATATATTTTAAGGATATATTTCCTTTACATGACGATAAGGCAGAGAATAGGCTATATCTTTAAGTTTGATGATGATACAATTGATGATGTACAAATTTATGCATAGTAATATATTATAGCTAAATTACACCCAGTCACTAGGCAGAATGTGGCCTAAATATCTAAGTATAGTGTATATTCCTCATCCGTGTGGTGGCGAATTAAGCATACAGTAGTTGTCATACGAGCCTACTAAGGGAGCAAACTACGCAGGACAACAGCACTGTAAAGAGAAGGAAAACTTGAAACAAACTCTATGCCAACCCGTCTGGCCAGCGTGGTACAGTAGGCCAAAACCTCCTTTCTTAGCAGAGGCCTATGTTCAGCAGTGGAGTAATAAAGGCTATTGGTGACGATAATATCTGACAGAGTATGTACGATGTATAAAGTAGCCTATGTCCTTTATCAAGAGTCAAACTATCTCCACACCAAATTTCATCCGAATCGGTTTAGTTTTATTGATTCCTTACACAAACTTCCACCCCCCTTTTCACCCCTTAAAGGATATATATATATATATTACTGGGATAATAAAAATATATGACCGTTTCCGGGCCTTAAACTATTTCTATATTTAATTTCATCTAAATCGACTCAGCGGTTTAAGCTTTAAGAGCAAACGGACAGACAGACAGATACACTTTCGCATTGTTTCGATGCGATGCATTTGATGTAGATATATTTTTAAATTTTTATGGCATTGAGGGGCAAACGAGCAGACCGGATGGTAAGTTACTAGCGCCACCCATAGTAAACAATATAGACAAATAGACAATATAGTATAGACAATTGCAACTCAAGAGGGACAAGTTTGTTGGTTTGAGCTCCGGCAGCCTCACTCATTCGGTGAAAAACATCGAAAGCTTAACACCGGTTTTCTGTATTTAGATATCCTGTATATTCATTGCATTATTACTTTAAATTTAGAACTTTTTAATTCTGTATCACCTTATGATACCAAGGAAGATTGAAATGGGATACATTTTAAATAAAACATTTTGATATAACGGGTCTGTCAGACAGATAGACACCTGTTTGGTTACAATCATGATGCAGTCATATCAAGATCGTTTATCTATTGTAATGTACAAATTGAAATTCAAGTTTCATGAGGCTGATACATTTACATTCATTGAAGTCAGTTATAGAGAGTCAATCATGAGTGAATTATTTACATGTTTTTTCTAAGTCTGCCTTCGCTGGAACTGTAAGTACAATACAGATATATCTATAGAAGAAATAGAAAAAAGACAGCAACAGGAGCTTTTAACACCTCCAAAGGAGGAAACCATGTTGTAGAAGGCGCATTTTTTTCTCCTTCAAATAGACGCGTTTACTATAAGTCTGATGGGACTGTTTAAATATTTAATTTTGAAAAGTGAACATAATCTTCAAGGTCGTTTACCTTAACATTTTTAAGAAACAATAAACTCGTTTTACCATACCGGTTTTACAAGTGTTTTGTATTATTGTCCGGCCCCTTAAGATGCTATACCAATCTGCTAATTTACCAGCTATTATTAAATTTAAGAATTATTTACTATTAACTAGCTGGTACCCTCGACTTCGATCGCGTCGAATTTGAAAAGCAAAATATTATCGGGTTTCTCTGAGAGGGAAATTAGCCTAAGTTACTCCTTATATAGACAGCTACCTGGTAGTATAGACAGACAGACAGACAAAAAAAAGGTTTTTAGGCATAGGTATCATGCAAATAACGGGTGAGCATGAAAAAAAACTATTATTATTTTGACACTAAAAACAGATACTTCAATTTTATTTATTTGTATAGATGCCTACTCAACTATCAAGAGCCTTGGTACTTGAACAAAGTTTGTTGCTTTTCACTGAGCGACGTTGCCGACGAAGACGGCGGAGACCCAGCCCCCCTTACTCTGAGGCCCAAGTGTGAGTTTATTTCGATCGCGTTCAGCATTGCGATTGGTCCGCGACGAACTCTACACCAATCACAGCGCCGAACGCGGTCCCCATGGTGATCGGGTAGAAGTGAAATAAACTTACACTAGACCCTCTAAAATCTCCACCAATCGCAACGCTAAACGCTCTCGCCGTCGAGAGCGAATTAATGTGAAATAAACTAGCACTTGGCCCACAGTGCGGGCCAATCGCAACACCGAACACAGTCACCGTGACGATAGAGTTTATTTCAAATAAACTCGCACTTGGGCCTCTAAGATGCAGGTGTCCGTAAACGGCGGTCAGTTACCATCAGGTATATTATACTTATAAATATAAATGACTGTCGCATTTACATACACGTAACATAAGAGGGTATGGTAGATGAGTTTCCTTTCTGAATCTTATTATTCAAAGAGAGATCTCTACCCGATTATGACGATTTGTATTTTATATGCAACTATCTTCCGCCTACAGCTTCGCCCTCGTGGATTTCGGTAACCGTGATCCTTTTTTTGCCCGGGTTATTTAGCATAAGATTATAATAATCGTTATATTTCAGTCAATAAATGACACCATCTAAACCTTGTTCAGAAATTACACTAGCTATTGGTGAAAACCGTACAAAAGTCCGTTCGGTAGTTTTTGAGTTTGTCGCGTTCATACAGGGATTTTATAATATGTACGGATTTTCAATTCATTCTATTTATTAAAAATAAACTCTTATATTGTCACGGCCACTATAAAACTTAATAAACAAAAAAGGCTCACAACTTTTTGCGGCAGATAATCTGAGACTTGTGAGACTTGAGTTTCTTTCTTAATTATAATTTATTTACTACTTTTTACCGTTTAATTCATATCAAAAAGTTACGAGTAATATGAATGCACTTTTCAATTAGTTAAATTGCCCATAATGCACAACATAAAAAGGAGTGAATGAAAAACATCTTATGACGGCATTCATCATGAAGTCGTTATCGCTGTAGTAATAGTAACAACTGAATAAAATCTACATACCATCATTGTATTACAGTATCAGTGCAAAATATTATTATAGTCTTAGAAAACCACATATGGATTTAAATGATCCCCGGAATATTTGCATAACCTTATTAATTTGTGATTGTTTCTCTGTTCTTTCCGTATTGTGGAAAAGAGACGGCGTTACGTATCTAGGGAAGTGACGACACGCCTATTATGTCAAGTACATTGTTGACGCACGCGATGTCTTTGACAAAACGCATCTGCTAAGTAGTAAGACCTTTCCCGTTGTTTTTGTTAGTCCTACCATTTATCGAGTTGATGTTGGAGATTGTAAACGGAAGTTTCGTCAAATTTAGAAGTTGAGGCCATGGTAAGACCTTCCTCGAAGACCATGCTATATTGCCAAACACATGCAGGTCCTAAACAACCGATGACATAGATTTAAACTTGCTAGGTTTGTTTTTATTTTTGTTTTGCTAGCTCTTATATATAATGTCACTTTAATGGTACTATAACTGTTTAGTAAACATTCCGTGTGGTGACGGATTAACAATACGGAATGTCACCACCCCTATTCATCGTGTGGGTATACCCATAATTATAAGGTGAGACCTATGTCCAGCACTAGACTATTAAAAGCTGTTGATGTGATAATGGCACACGAACTTACAGATCGGTCAGATGTAAAGTATGGCCAACAGATTTTTTTAAGAATCCTGGTCTAAAGAAAACCTTGTCAGCAAGGTCATTCGACATTTTGAACGTCTGTTTGGAAGGAAATGCCTTTCAAAATGCGTAGTTTGCGTCCGTTCTAGTCTAAGAAATAACAACTCAGAAAAAAACAATTTATAAAAACTTTTATTAGATTTATAAAGTAGTACCGGATAGATATATTTTGTCCGATATACATAACTCCTTAATAATTATAAGTTTGTGTACAGATTAAGAACTATTAATATGTAAATATAAAAAGACAAAACATTTAATTACCTTTTCTTGTTTATAGTAATAAAAAAGTGTTTAAAATTCAAACATTTACACCGTAACAATTTAAACATACGTAAACACACACTATTTTCTTATGTAGGTACCTATAACTGACGATCTTATAGGACATCTATAAAAATCATGCTTTACTAATGAAAGAAAACATACATTAAACCTGACAAACTAAAAAGCGCAGAATTATCACAAATTTAACACCCAAACTTCGTTACATTTAAGTACCTTGAACAAGTCTCCATCGAGACTTGGTCAAGTTTCAACCATACAAATTATATTCTCCCAAAACAGATTTTATCAATGTTTTAAGAAGCCATTGTTAGTTTCCGGTCCTTAAGTAGAAACAATAGACAGCGCCCGCGCATGCCGTTATACACAAATTGATCAATTACATTAGTTCGAGTAGACCTTGGTTGGTCCTTCTAAAATATTGTACCTCAATCAATCCGAGCAATGATTTTTACTGTTAAATCTACAAGGAATATTTTTATGATATAGAATTTAACCTACTGACGAATTTAAACTACGCAGCATAATATTATATTTTTTTATTTTATTTATTAAAATGATTCGCATAATTGCAAATGTAAAGATTGCAAAACATCAATTGTGAAAGGCAACGTTATTATTAGTATTCATGGTTATGAATCTTATGATATTATTGTTCACGTGGAAAGAATAAAAGATTATCAATTATCAAGAAGTCGAAATTTGAATACTTATTTTAAGTATTTTGCCAATTTATGATTATTTTTAGCGGTTTAGTCCACGTTCAACCCCTACTATCCCTACCCCCGTCCATGTTATACCCCTAAATATTGTTTATATTCAACCCCAAAGGGTAGAACATTTCTTTTAATACATTGGTCATCTTTGCCTTGTCCGAATTCGAAAATTGTTAGGTATCTAAAAATTAAGTTAAAGTAATGGTGAGAGCAGAAGCGTATTTATTTTCTTCCATAATCATTTACAAGTAAAATAAAAAAACCTACAACGTATTCACTTATCGTACTATACACGAACCCCGAGAACCACGGTTCTTATAATTTTTATTGCAAAGTAACTGAGGTACTTCCTTAATTATTGACTATTTGAGGGCTATTTGAGGGTGGGCAAACTTAAAAATTATAGGTAATAGTAAAAATTTCGGGTAGATGAGCCTACTTAGCACACTCAAAAAGGTAGTTGAAAAAGGTAGTAGTAGTAAAGGTAGTACTTAAAATTGACCGCTCTGTAGGGCTCTACATTACATAAACGCTTTGGTATTGTCTCTTTTGTACTAATAGCCCATAGGGTACAAAATCTGTTCTCTATCAGGTTGGCAGTAGGCGTGTTTGTCACCTTAGGCAAGTGCATAAAAAATGCATTTCAATGTTATTACATAGGAAAAGAAACATGACTTCAACCACAAACATGACCATAATTATGTTCTTTAACGTCACTGTATTAACAGTTTATTTTTCCCTAAGCCAATAAATATTACTTGTTAAATTACGTCATTCAGATTCATGCCACATACAATGAAATACAGGGAATCAAGAGTACTATGGGAATTACCACGGGACAGTTTTGGATTATGCTTAGAAATTATTAAATTATTATATTTATACAACGTGTTAAAGAAAGGCATAGACATTTTAGATTAATCTATTACACTCCTAGAAAAACATTTAATAATAGGAAATGTAACTTTATTACCAAAACTGTATCTTGAAAAACGTAAAAGACAATACAGATTTAAATGGAACTGTATTTCATTGTTACCAAAAATGTAAAGAAATATCCAGATTTGCCTAGACAAAAAAATCCAAACCAGAATACATATTAGTCTAAAAAAATTAAAAGGGGCATTCTATCTCTTTAACTACAGCGTGTATTGTAGGTATATAGTACATGTGTGCGGAATAACAACGATATAATTATAAGGTGTTTGAAACTATTCTGGTAAGGTCTCTCTGTATTGAAAAACCAAAACTACGTATCGTTATTTATCTATGTAGATATAGATTTTTATGTAAAATACCTACCTGATTAATATTATATAAATTCGGCAAAACTGTACTGACTTTTAATTTAATTTTTAATTAGGTATTTACTGTTATCACAACCACAGCTATACAAAGTATGAAAATATTAAGAGTATATCTATTACGGTACACAATATACAAATTGCTGATACCGAGACAAACAGCGGATGCTTAGTAATTTTTTCGCTTTCAATTAACATCCTTTGGTACAGAACCCTAAAAAAAGGACCTTATTATTTGAACTTTTAACATTTCCACTTATATAACGAAAGCTTCAGACTTTTTTAAATTAAATTTGTTTCATGTTGTGGCATGTTATTGACCTTGTACTTCCATTGTCTAACTTAACGGGAAAAAAAGTCTGCCATAAAATCCCGTGGCACACACGGTCTTGACATGCTTCTGAAGGATAACATTGACATTCTATACAATATATATTAGTGTAGTGCAAAATACGTAACTGAGTAGAATTTAAAATATTTAGTAACATAAAGGTTGATGTTCACTTACATGTTTCCTAAATTCAAAGTTTGGGGATTTTTATTAAAATATGTTTCATCAAAGGTAAAAAACATTATGATAGTTCAAATGATAAGCTACATGGCCCGTTTTAAGTACTTATTTCGAAGAAATTTACCATATAGGTAAGTATTGCTGTTAATTATTACAAATCAGAATTTTCAATAAAAGCTTTCAAACATTTCAAGTTAGAACTCCATCACGTGATTTTCACATGATGGAGTTCTAACTTGAAATATTTTTAATTAGATGTAGGAGACCTATGTACTTTGATGGGCCTGTTGGTCTAGTGGTTAGTGACCCTTACTGCTAAGCCGGAGGTCGTGGGTTTGTTTTCCACCCAGGACAAATATTGTGTGATTAGCACGGTTATTTGTTCTGTGTCTGAGTGTAATTTATCTATAATATGTATGTATTCAAAAATATATAAGTATGTTTATCAGCGGTCTGGTTACCATAGTACAGGCTCTGCCTAGTTTGGGATCAGACGGCCGTGTGTGAGATGTGTGAGATATATATATTATGTTAAATTGTATTTTAAATTGATATTGGAATAAATGTAATTGTTTACTGACAAATATTTGAACGCCAATATTGTGGTAAAATGCATTAGACCATTCTATATTTTATAACACCGGTGTTTGCAAATAAATTGATTTGGTTTAATTATTTTTTTTGTTTTCTATTATGTGTGTTTTTGATTATAATTTAGTGCACATTAAGAAATTTCCTATCTATTTACTAATTGTCCACCTTCCTGTGTAATCCAACTGGCTTACAAAATACACATCTGTTGCTAAAACCGTTGTTTTAAATGGTCTTGTGTGCGTCCACCTTAATATGTAAATTAGTAGTTTTAAACCATGACTGACGTTTGAATTACTAATTTGAATTATTTAACCTTCTTGAAATCAACCATGCAATTTAAATAGCGAAAGAAATAGGAAAAAAAAGATAAATCTATGAATATTCTATACATATTATATAATACAGCGCTAACGAAGTCCAATCTAAAAAGAGCTAGATTTATTAATTTATATTTTCATAGTTGTAAATTAGTTTTCATTCAATCCGTAAATTGTTTGAAGACTTCAACCTGCTTTGTTTTCATCTGTTGGTTTATTACTAAAGATAAGTGAATGTTACCACTGCTTAAGAATAATTGATGCTGCAATTCAAATCATCTTACTATTAACAATTGGAAAACAGTAAATGGTAAACATTGTCCAATAGCAATTGGTTACTTTTCTAATGACTCAACTATTTAGATGTAAATCTAATGCAATATTAAACGTTTTTATATAATTCTTGTTAAAACAGTCATCATATGATCCCACTTCGTCCTTAGTAGACGGCTATAGATTCAATTTTAATTACGTGGAAGTAAAACTACACTCCTCTCGATTTATACCCACCTTATGAAGTCAAAATGTAACTATGAAAATATAATATTTTTTTATAATAAATGTAATTTAAACCGGCTTCAAAAAAGAAGACATGAACCGACATGGAAAAATAGTTTTCTTGCTTCACGATTTGACTCATTTTAATTAAAAAAAAAATCTTAATTAGAGAGTTCTACTATACATTTACTTTCCCTGACTAATTTTTTAGACTGTCGCTTTCACATGTAACTTATGTGAATTATTATCAGATCTTGCTTTTAATCAAAAAAATATTTTGTAGACCCAGATTTTCATCCGCCAAAATTGTTTAAAAAGGTGTGTTGTTTATTGAAGATGCTAGCTTTTGTATTTTGTGAATACCCAAGGGGCGCCTTTGTCAAGTAAGAGTAAGGTTTTATTTGAAGGCGTATTGTGTTAACAGTTAAAAATAATAGTTTTTGAAGACAAGGTATTAATCATATATGATCTGAACGTTCTTCAATCTCTTATTTTCATTTTAATCTTGTTTAACAAGATATTTTATCTCTATATTTACAAATAATACACGTTTAGCAACATATTCGCTATCAAAGTAAGTAATTTATGTGACGTTTTATCTTTTATTATATCCGTTGAACGGCTCCTTATTTGGAAAGTTTGAAGACCAGTAGTGAGTAGACGGGCAGGCATTTTTTTATTACTGAATGAGACAGATAAGCCTATATGGCATCATTCAAGTCTATTTGGGTTACGTACAAGATATCAGAAACTCCCTTTGGAATTCTGTTTAGGATAGTAGTGCGCAGTAGATTTCTACTCAAATTAGATCCACTACACTATGAGTACATTTCCATCATACAAAGACAGTGGCTCCACGCAATTGCAAACATATTGTCTGTTTCTTTTTAAACCTCGACCCCGATGGGATGGCTTTTCTAAATACAAAACAGGATAGTTATTAAACGTGTATATTGTTACCTCTTATTATTCCCGGACTGAGCGCTTGGTTTACCTAGGTAGTATTTATTATCTTCAAATATATAAAATGTAAAGTTGGTTTGTTTACGCTTCAAAAACTCAAACAGTTCTGAACCGATTGAGCTAAAGTTATGACACGATAAACAAACTACTTCGAAAATTGATTTATTCACTTTTCGCGTGAGTTTATTCGATTCCACTGCGAAACGAGGTAAGGTACAGCTAGTACATTATTTAACAATTGTAATTTGTATCTCCAGATGACTTTTAACACTAGGGAGTTAGATGTTCTTCTCGATAGTTAACAACTCTACTCTTCGCTGCCAGCCGTTCCTTTAAGATGATCTGAAACGCTACCATACGCCTATTAATGAATCAAATGTCCTAATTAACGAAATAAACCACTTAAACTGAGGATAACTTAGCCATCAGCTTACATCAAATTCATTGTAGGTTTTACCAAAACCCTGTTTTGCCTTGTTCGTAATTTTTTACGTAAGTAAGTGTTGTGGAATTTACCTTCACCTAACTTCACCGCAATTGAATAAAAATGCGACACTGCGGTTATAAGTGATTGATTGACGTCAAAGGAAAACTGCCGATATCACTAATGTTTATTTATTAATTACGACTCTGGCTAATTATGGATTCTGTTTAACATAAAGCTAGGTACTGATTGTAGTTAATTGACTGTATAATAAAGTCTTTCGTTAGTTCATTCAAGCCTTATATCTTGAGCAAACCAAACTAGAGTCGTGGCTTGTCAGGGACTCTTGATCAGGACCGAAACGACCTATAGCGATGCCGGTTGTGATTTGGATGTTAAAATTAAATAAAATTACAGTTCCTGTAAGTAGTGATTGTTGGTAGGCCAAACCGAATGTCGTAGGTTCGATTCTCACCGAGGACAAATCATTGTATGATGAGCATGATCATTTGTTCTGTGTCTGCGTGTAATTTATCTCGTATTTATAAATATATGAATATGTTTATTTAGGAATATGTGTGCTTGGTTTACTGCAATAGTTTCGTTCCCTATTAGTAAGTGTGACTTATATTATAGACGAAAAATATGGGCGGATAATATTCTCTGTCTACCACTTCGAGGTTAAAGACTTGAGTTCATTGTCAACAGCCTTTAACAGTCCACTGCTGGACATAACCTTCTCCTTAGAAAGGAGGTTTAGGCCTACTATACCTCGCTGCCAGACGGGTTGGTATAGGGATTGCTTGAAGTTTTTCTTCTCTTTGTAGTGTTCTTATCCTGCATTGTTTGCTCCCTTAGTCGGCTATATTATTAGCTTGGTATATTGCATGTATGAATTGAATCCCTAAACGCGACTTTGACCCACTTCAAAACGTCAAAATAAATTGTACACTCGTACACTCATCAAGGACCGATGACAATACAATCATTAAATAAATTTGACCGATTATCCTGATCAGGATCTTCAGGATTACGGCTTTTTCCATACCTAAAATACGGTAGTGTAAGTAGTGGGACTTACTTACTTGTTACTTTTTTAGTTTTAATGAGAAAATAATCAACATTAAAGACTAAAAAAGCAAAAATAAATTACTCAAGCGTGGGATGTTTTTCATTTTATAATGTCTTAACTTTACTTTTACCTACCAATATCAGTCAATAAAATATTTTTACAACAATCTAGCACGCCTCACATTTTTACGATAAAATGATTTTTCTTTTTGAACTTATAGATAATTATTTTCGAAACAAAAAGCGTGTTTTTGGTTTTATAAACTAAAATATTTTCTCTCTTCTAACAGTACGAATATATACATACATATGTATATCTATGTAAACTTATATCTTCATTTGCTCACTTTAATTTTAAATCAGTATGAAGTACTGGTAGGAATAAAAGAGAATGACGTATTAAAGAATTATGTGTAAATCCACTTGGTCTAGTTGTTGATGATCCTGACTAAGCCTAAGCTAAGCCAGAGGTCGTGGGTTCGATTCCCAACATGCTTCACATAGGACAAATAATTGTGTAAGAAGCGAAATCATCTGTTCTGGGTCTGGGTGTAATTTATCTATAATATATATGTATTTCGAAATATATAAGTATGTTTATCAGCAGTCTGGCTTCCGAACAGGCTCCGCCTAGTTTGGTATCAGACGGCGGTGTGTGATATGTTTAAAAAATGTTTTATGATAATTTTAAGTGACATATGTGGGTTATACTCTTTAACTTGTTAGATAAATATAAAATGAAAACTGTTTTAAAATCTTTAGAACCTTTTGTATTTTCTGTAGTTTAACATGTTAAAAATAAAAATCTTTTATTTGATTTAGATTTTTAATATGTTATGAAATGGAAAATCAAAATCTTCGTAATAGAAAACATGGTGAATTGCTTAGAAATAAAGAGTTATATCATTCTAATATGACAAATATTTCTCTTATGTGTATTTTAATGACAATAAACTTCTGACTATGACGTTACCAAAAATCTTCATAAAACTGACGACACCGGTAGTAGGATATTAGAATTAATTACTTGTGCATAATAAACGGACATGAACAAGAACATGGCTGTGAAATTCATGAGTCTTGTTCATTTGATTGCATTTGACTGCCTCGGTGGTGCAGTGGCAGCATATGCGATTGCTGTGCTGAGTTCTCGGGTTTGATTCCCGAATCGAACCAAATGTTAGTACGATTTGCAAATCGTATTTCGGAGTTTGGGTGTTTTCTATGTACATATAATATGTAGGTATATGTTTTGAAACTAGATGGCGTTGTGTGTTAGATGTGCGAAAATAGTATTATTATTCCAAATCCACTTTCCTATTCTTAATTTCCAAATTAATCAGTTGACGAGAATAGGCTGCCAATTACGAAAGTGAAACCAAGTTATAGTTCACAAAATGTTAGTGTTTAATACACTTCTGCTTACTTCTTTTAGTATAGAAGCGTGAGCATGTGTATGTGTGTGTCTATCCTGTTAGATAATTATAATTTTATTTAATATTATATTCAATTAATATTTGTAATCACAGTGTTCACATTTAAAATCAAAATAAGTATTTGACTTACGTGTCAGTAACGACCGTGTGTAACTCGGGATTTCGTATTTACCTGAAAAAAAAAATAACAATATTATTATTGCACAATGACATCAAAATAAATAGGCTAAAACGGGTTATACACTATTTTTATATCAGCTGCAATTCCGATTAGTAAAACAAAAAGAAGATAATGTTGCAATTGCACTGACGTCAAATGACGTACGGAAATTGATAGGTAGGTAGCAAAAAAATGCCAATTGAAGGGCACTCGTGCCTAACGTACTCAATGGGATAATTTCAATTTACAAAAGAACGGTAGTGAGTCAGAGTTTAACTTTGCTCCAGTAATATAAAGTTCGAATTCAAAGTAGCTTCAAAATAACTTTACCATTTTTAATTTCAATTTATTGCAGAAATTAAAAGCTCCTTTCTAACGACTCCATCGGAAGGCTATGGCAATAAATACAAATACTTAAATTGACAAATTATCTTAAAATTGAAAATACATTTACCCATTGGCATTAGCAAACTTATTATTTTCATAAAATATTTTTATAATTATGTAAAATAAAATGAAAACACACTTTAGCAAAGAACGCACTTAGCTATTAGAAAACTACACTAAGCGAAAAACTATTAAAAATCTAACATACGTCAAAACTTTTCCTTCTGCACATATGTATGTACTGTTTTGCTTTGCTTTCCTTGAAAAGGGAGAATATTGTGCTAATTGTTTGCGTGATCGCAAAATATATAATAACGTCGCCGTCGGTAGTATTATGATATTACGTCAACGTTTTAAATTGTATTCAAATCAATTTAAAAGTATTCGTCGTGCAGTATTTAAATCTCTGATTTGTCCTCTTCTCAAACTCCTCTAATCTTGCAATATTTTCACACCAAACCGCTAATAGAACACTAAAAAGCCATTTACTTTATTTAATAATATGTATTAAAATTGTTAATGAATCAAATGTATGCCAAGGCAGTGGCCGTGAGCACACTAATTAATTTTATAATTATTATTGTTTCGCTTAATGGTAATATGTTTTGCATTCGTACAATTAGGTACGAAATATAAGTTTCAGTTCAACTAATTTCCAATAAACGCATATAAAACGATAATATACCTGTAAATGGCTTCACTTTTTAATTAATAAAAAATATTGAATATACCTAATTAGTAAGTTTATAATAATATAATAATAATAAAATCACACAACTCACACACCGCACACGGCTGTCTGATCCCAAACTAGGTAGCGCCTGTACAGACTGATAAACATACTTAAATATTTCTGAATACATACATTTTTTAGATAAATTACACCCAGACACAGAAAACATGATCGTGCTCATCACACAATTATTTGTCTTGGGTGGGAATCGAACCCACGATCTCCGGCTTAGCAGTCAGAGACACTAACCACTAAGCCAATAGACAGAAGGACACTTCTCTCATGTCAGGTGCGTACTAAAAGCAATAGGTGATATTGTGTTACATAATGTACATACACTTTTTATCATATAACGATACTAGATATAGTCAGTCGGCTGTGATCTAGTGAGATTGAGTAATGATAGTTGGAGTCAATCACAATCAACTCTTAAAGTCGTTAATTAAATGTCAGTGGCTATTTTTAGAGGTGGATTAGGATTCTGGTAGTTATTGTATTGTAATAGTACAAAAAACTCTCTAATAAAAATATGAACCTCTTTAGCTAGAGGTATTTACAGACTATATTAAGTTTTTATTATACTTCAGGGAGCTATATGGCTAGGCTAAACCGAGTGTGATACAAACCGTATATTCTAAAATTAAAGCTTTGCCACCAAATTATTATCCACGTCCCGATTACTTTGTTTGAGAGCCGTCAGACGATTTGGGCCAACAATATATACTATGTTTACATAGTTATGTATAATAGCGTGTATAACTGGGGCAGTGATGACGTCAATGCTCATTAACTGAATACAAGACCCGAGAACGCTCGTATTGCTATTGTTTTGAAATAAGTGTATAAACTTATGGAGAAGCAAACTAATTATTTGGTAACTGTCAGGCTTTGTACGTGAGAATATAGATAAATATATATATATATATAAGTAGGTGTTACTATTATTTAACTTCTCTCACTTCAGACGCTCATAATATCTAGAAAAACTTTTCTTGAATGCAACCTTCAGTTTACATCAAAAGTGCACGATTGTTTTAGCCTACTAATAGCCAAGTGTAAGGATATATATAAGCTAGTATTCACTGACCTGGACATCAATTCTAATATTGTATCAGTAGACTGTCGTCGGAATAGTTTTGCACTTTCTGTATTCTACTAACTACGTAAGACCAATGGCCTCCCGATGACTTGTCACTGAACTGCCACTGATACAAATGTCTTTGATATCTTTAATATAGTTTATTCAACGGTTTATTTTAAATATAAAAGGGAAATGATATACATATTTAAATTTTCAGATATGGCGATATTTATTGTTAATATCACCATTGATGAACCATTGTCACTACATCCACAGTCTATTGACAGTGTGAATTTATGTTAGTTTTTAAACACCCCATACCAGTAGAGTTATCTCAATAGCGTGTCAATGGAATGAATTATACGTTAACATAAAATACAATAATATTAGCTATCGTAGTAGTTGATTGTCATCATAATACATATACAGGTATTCTATAACTAATATTATTGTATGAAATCTAATGAAATAGATTTATTAAATCGCGTATCTTTATTAGTAGAAGATATATTGACTAAAATAAATAAACTTATTGAAAATATATGAAAAAACGTCCAAAGCAAATAAGGAAGAAACCTATAAATAATAATTACAAAACTAAACTTTCTCAATTGTTTAAAAAAAAAAGACGACGTTTCGAACCGCGACAACAATAGGAGTGAGCTTCAACGACTTTTAATTACTGTTGATCAAAATGATTTTTATTTTTGAGTCACGCTAGAGTATAGATTTCGGAACAAATTAAATAACACCACTAGTAGGTATAAATAATACTTATGTAAAATAATCATAAATATTTCCATTTACGTTTATTTCTACTTAGATAAGGAAGAATGACAAAAGTTCGTGCTAGTAGGTACTTTGGACATATAAAACAGTTTATATATCTTCATCTTACATGTTTACCTTTACTTTGTTGTAGCCGTATTGTAATAAAACCGCACTATTGAAAAAAGATACACAAAGTAAAGCTATTACAATTTAATATTTTGTCATATACTCCCACTTATATTAGTATCCAAGAAGGGATTAGCATATTCTAATTCTGGAGGGAACATCAAGGCAGTCACGCACTTGTGACTCTTGAGTTGCAGATGTCACTTATCATCAGGACCTCCCTTCTGCTATTTCATGTTAACGTACAAGCCACTGTCATTCCATTACCAAGCTATTGAGATGCCATTGATATCGGTCAAAATATCGGTATTCTACTAACATAAATTCACAGTCAATAGACTGTCGATGCAGTGGCAATTGCTCATCAATGGTAATATTAACAACTTTGCTATGTCTGGCAAATTCAATATATTATTTCCTTACAAAATTTAAAATGTGATTATTTTACTAATTATTTTGTTATCAAAATAAAAACTAATAACTGCTAAATAGGCTTTAAGAGCATGTTATTTCAGAAAAGCTAAAATCATCGGATAGGAAAAGAAAAATATTTATTTAGCTACTTACATTTTTATAACAACATTAGAAAAAACATTAAAAACTAGATCGAATATAATACAATGAATGAGAAATGTACTTCCACTAATAATTATGTCGTTAAATATGAAACAATAAAAATCATTGAACTAGTCATTTTTATAACTCAATGTTAAATCAATTAAAATACATTGCTTCTAATGTTTGTTTAATGATTTTAAAACATTCAGGAAATAAGTTAGTAAAAAGTGGACATCCGCAAAAAACATGATAAATACAATCTCATAGTTGTGATTAATTATAAGTTTACGATATGATAAATTATAAGCAAATGTATCAAGTAAGAGTAGGTCGTCGACCCGACAACTAGCGCAAGGTAATCAAGTACGCATGAATCGATGACACACAACAGTTCATTGAAACGCATATTACGAGTATGTATGAGAGTTACTATCGCTTAGCGTGAGACGTAGGCTGCGATTGATTTAGTTAAATGTGATGAATGGTGAGATTGATCAATAACAATGCAATTGACACATTCACACACACACAGCCCTGTCATTTCGTTGAATTTAGGTTGCGGTTGGTGAAATCCAACGTAGAGCTGTGAGCGAACTATAAGTACCTAACGAGTATATTTTCTTTGCTCAGTAAAGATAGTTCGTTCCAAGTCTAACATCCATTAAGTAACCAATGTTAATATATTATAGTACTAGAATAATAGATTTCTATTAATATAATTATTATATTATTATTAATAATAGAATTTCTATTCAAAAGTGATGCTCATGAGTGTTCGAGAAGTTCGACAAATTTCTCTTTAATCCGATCTCCATTTCTACACTTTTTATTTTATTTCATATAACAAGGTATATTTTAGGTATATAGACTATACTAACTATATAAGATAGAATTTGAAAATACCGCGATGGACGATCTATTTCTAGTTTTATCTATTTATATTGGATAATGATAAAGCGCGCACTATATTAGTATTTGACTTTAGGAGCATTTTTCGTTCAAGGTCAAGACAGCATTATCCGAACACTTTTTTATCAAAATCTACTCTAAATTAATTTATAATAACCTTACACATAACACTGCTAAAATAAGATCACACTATTTTGTAAGATTATAATATATCGTAGCTTTAGGTGATAGATGGATAAAGTCCAAAATCATGGATGGATGGATTAATCAAGAATTAGTCATTCATCATATGTCTATATATCTATACTAATCGATCACTTTGAACTTAACTCTATTACTATAAGAACTTGTTATAGACACGTGTAGCGAAATTTATTGTTTGTATAATGACAATATACGAGTGTAGCACTATTGAAATTGCAATAATAAGCGCTACCGTGTGTTTTACTTGTTATTGAGGTAGGTATTATTTAATATACCAGCTGTACCTACAATACCACGCTTCGCTGTGGCACATTGTGGTAAAAAAATGGATAATAATAATAATAAGTATTCTTTGAAGTGTGTTGTAAATCGTGTCAAAATTTGAAGTCAATCGGTGCAGACCTTTTTGAATTTTTGAGGCGTATGTAAACCAACATACCCAACATTTTTATATATTTACATATAGGTATATAGATACCTTAACGTACTTCGGACCTCTTGAACTTTATATGAATAACTTCTGATGGCAAACCGTCCGGGTAATAGAGTATAAAAACCTTATAAAAAATGTGGAAAGTATTTTCTTGCAGGTATTGTGCAGGACATCAAATCTTTGAACAAATATGATGTACTCTTTACTTATCCCATAGATGATACAGAATGGTGGAGAATATTAAAAGACAGCTAAAAAGTGTCTTAAAATAAATTTTTGTTTTTCTGAAAACAAAGAATACCTCCCAAGAAAAACCTGGCTTTCTATTTTGGGATTTATAAATCTTAATCGTATGATGAAAAGAACTCCTTCCTTTATTTTTATTTTAACAGACTTTTGAATTACAAATCCGAAATCAATAAAAAATTTAAAAATCACTATTAAAATTGCTTGAACCGATTACGTTATTTTAAATTTCATCATTACGTCATAGAGTTATATTAATTACAGTAATTACTTAATTATTACATATTATTAAAGTAAAGGATTTTTGTATGCCAGTAAGTAAATCTATATATCGTACATGGTCACCTGCTGGCTGCTACTCGTGAGAAACAAGCACCGCCCTTTGAGTGCCCCGCCCCAGTATTAGAGGGAAGAGGGCTGGCCCTCCGACTATCTTACTCACTCTGTGAAAAGCTACGATTTGCCAGGCTATGATTACTAAAATACTAAACAATGGTGTCAATCAGGTAGATTATGTTTATTACACTGACCTAACCTGCTTTTCTAGTCAGAAACAACTATTTCTTTTCCAATTGGAGTATTAACCGAAGCGAATCGCAATAATGTGACGCATAATAGCTACTGCTCAGGAATGTAGTAACCGTGTACTGTATATTTATTAGATGATAATCACTGACCAGGTTTTATCCGTATAGCTAGACAAATCGCATGTAAACCAATCAATCCCCTGTTATTCTAACTCAAGTTTAAAAGAAGAGTTGGACTGGAAATCAAATATTGCGATAGTAAAGACGTCTGACGTCTAATTTTGTGGGTATGGGTTTGAATCTCATTCTCACAAACCTGATGTGCCTGTAGGTCACTTATAAATTGTATGAACTAAACACGAAAAAAGGAACTTAACTCCTGTCATTTCCTGGAACTGACATTGAAATCTCTCTTACAAACTCTGGTCCAAACGCATGCAAACAAAGTATTAATGACAGTGTATTTGGTAAAGACAAAACAAATAAGTTTTATAATTTATAATAAAAAATTCAAATCTTATTTGTCATCTTTCCCTTCTTGATAAATGTTTTATTTTATAGACCACGCCTATAGGAAACAATCATACGGCCCGCCTGATGATATCGCCTCGTTTACGTATTGCAGACACAACTGAAAAACCCATACTGTCACTTTAGGTAAAATTAGAACAATACTATTTGTGTAGAATGCGGCCTTGTGTATTATGTTAAATAGTTAATAATGAACAATTATAAAGAATGCACAAGAACGCAAAATAACTTCAAAATTCGCAAATATTTGCAACTCCTCTTTAAACCGACTCAAAGGGCCCACAGATGACAGCTATGCTCACTAGGCCTTCTGTCGTTGCTATGGGGTGAAGTACTGCTTCACACTTTAAGCACACTAAGATTTTTGGCAGATAGCTAGGCTTTGTCTTTTAAATAATTTCAAAACTAAATGACGCAGAAAATTTTGACTTTCACTTTATCTCGGAACTCTGGGGGTTATAGAATGTAAATTTGTCCTAGTAAATTTGTCAATCCAAAAGTTAGAAACATATTTATTACTTCGACAACTTAGCGTACCATTTAGATTTTGTCTACATCCTTGTTATGTTGGAAATAAAAAAAGTCGTTCTATGCAGTCAAGACCTTATATTCAGGGACCGTTAAATACTTTTACAGACTAAATTATTATCAGTTTTAGCTAGCAGCAAAACACCGATCAAGATCCGAATAAAAGATTATTGATTTTAAATACGTATTAAAACTTTTTTGTTGAACAGAAAAGTTATTGAGAAGAGGCAGGCTTAACAGGATTGATGTTTTTTCTGTAAACTTAATAGTTACTGTGTTTTTTCTTAGTTGGTTTAGTTGTTAAAGATGCTTTAAGCGATAATAATAATAATTTATACACTTTTGACATGTAAGTAACGTTACTGTTTGCGTATTATACACGTATGTTTGCATGGCGATCGTTTGATGATTATAAATGTACATAGGTACAAAAACAGAACAGCAAACCGAATTTTCTTAATCATGTTTATGTCAGACGTAATATTGTAAGTATTTAAGATAGAGGCAGGTGCCTTTTTTTTAAATAAGTTACGACGTATTGTTATTCTACCAGTGAATAATGTCAAGGTCAGATATAAGTTTCATGTAACGCGCTCGCCAACAATAACAATAATTGACAAATTTGAAACAGAATACACGAGTTTTAGCACACAATGCCGGTTTCGAATTATCATATAGTACATAGGTACTATATGATAATTCGAAACCAGCATTGTGGTTATAGACCCGCAGTGATAGTCAACGACAATTGTTTTTATAAAATCAAAAATAATTATAATTGAAACAGTATCCTGCTTTTAAATATAATTCGATAAATAATTAATATAGAATGACATTTTGTTCTAAACGATCGATATCAGAAAACAGAAGATATTTTATAAATTTCGATTTCAATATAGTTTCGGTAACTATTATAGATTAAAATGCTTATATTTCCATAAATTTGTACATTGCAGCCTTCGAACAAATATTGATCGAAGATTGCAGCTCCGTATTTGATCTGTAGGCACGTGAACAATGTTTGAAAAACTATTCATTGACTCTGTATAAATAAAATAGTTTGAACTTTATCTAAAGTTGCACACGAGTAGGGTTACCAAGGATTGTTTATTGTTATAGTAAACTGTTTCGAAAACGAGTTCATATAAATTAATTACATGTTAGTTACTGTGACTACAGTGGGGACTCTGTTGGGAGCCTTGACGTTTCTTTATCCTTAAATGATGCAGTGCCCTAACCTCTCTTCAGCCAATCTCTTGTTTTTACGCTGCGCACCGTGACCGCTGACGGTTATCTTTTACCACGAGTATTTTACGCTTCCTGTACCACAGGAAGCGTAAAATATTGCAAAAAAGTGATGACGTTCACACGGCGGTATTTTGCAGGGTACAGGATAGGTCACGGTGATAAGCTCTAAATGAATATATTGCTCTGAAATCTGAGAGTACAAATCTCTTGCCTAGAGTAATGAACGTTTATCTTCAAGCAATCTTGCCTGCAAACACTAAGTGTATAAAAAAATTAAAATATGTTGATGCAGTTGATGTCATGCCGTCAATTCACACGATGTACAGATGTTCAAGGTATGACTATATCGATTTCTTGCTGGCATATTAGTGTCATAGGTAGCCCCAGTAAGTGTGGGACTCCCTGTGAAGTTTCCCGTTACCGTCAACTAATTTAAAAACAAAACTATACAAAACAACGAGTAGTATAAGACACGTGTAAAGCTTCCTATTTAGATAAGTAACTTCAATTGCCATTGAATATAAAATAGTGCATTATTTCGATTTATCTTTTTGTAACCAAAGTTCGCTTTGAATAGTAATTAAAACATCACTTTTTAAGGTAAAAATTTAGGACTATCATCAAAAAGTCTATCATCTTTTGTAGTGATTATATTATCAGAATAGGTACTATAATTTTCGGTGTTTTAAACTGTAAAGGCTAACATAAAGCAAATTAATATTTACATGAATATAGCTATTTTGTAATCAAGCCTTGACCTGGTTGATGTGAAAGTTATTTTGTAAAATAGCAACTACCATTTTTAAAGTATCATAAATCATAGTTAGTGGACGACCATCCGGTTACTTTTATGATCTTCATGCCTATTATGAAGTCCATACTTCATTAGTGGTTAAGTTATTACACAGTACCAAATGCCATGAGGCAATCAAAATTTTGTAATTACAGATAGTTTTTATTACTGAAAGAATTAGAAAAAAGAATAAGAATTATACTTTATTATTATATTTATCATCATTATCATAATTTTAATGTTCTTTTCCAAAATTTCTTTCAAGTCCGTGTAGTAAGTAACATTGCAAAGGACTGCTTTCGTTTATGGCCGGCCAACCATCCTATTGAATGAAATCCTATCCTATTGTATTCAGATGGAACATCGGAAATATGTTAACTAGAGTGAGGAAAATAGAAAAACAGAGAGGGTGAGGGAGCCAAGGTAATTAATTAATTTTTAAAGTCTCGAATGGGGCAACGGGACTCAGACCCAGGTATCTCAAAGAGGTGTAGGTGTGTACCTGTATTTTAAGCTCTTCCTGTGTTTGAATAGGCGACCAGAGCAAGGACATAACTTGACTAATACTCAGCAGTTATTAAATCCGAATCTTGAATACTATTCTAAAATTTTTATTGAATGTATGGTAACCCTATGAACACCATACCACGGCAATATCAATAAAACAGTTTAAGCAATTCATTTCAAGTTCTACACAAGAACAAGCACAACATATTTTGCTAAAGTTGTCAAATGCTCAACATTTAAGTGGAAATAAATGTTTTAATCAGTAGCTCGGCTAACTGGAAAATTTATATTAATGCTTATCCGAAGTAATGAAAGATTTATAATGTATTGAGCATTCACTTTGGCGTGTATAGACATGGGTCTTGTATTCAGGTTACATGTAGTATACTCGTACAATACAAATATGTTTAAATGGTTTTAGCTGCACTGATAAATTAAAAATGGGAAAGTTTTAAGAATGAAAAAGAGCTCTGAGTTATACCTACATATATTGGACGTGCTTATATGCGTAAGGTCGATAGAAGTATCATTATTCAGTGTTGAGAAGAAATTTAATTGTTTAGTAGAAACAAAGTTTTTTAAAATGTATAAAAATTTCACTTTTGTTTAGAAGGTAGTAACCTTGTTTGTGTTAATATTTTTTTTTGTTATTTTTTTAATGTTAAAGCTTAGAAAAACACTTTTTCGTAGCATTGTAAAATTGGTCTTGAATTTTAAAATTAGTTAATTACCTATTTATAAAATTATAACAGATAATGATATTTATTTTAACAATCAAATGCCCGAGTAAATACAAATGCATAGATACAGATACTTTTTGTTCTTACTAAATTATAAGTCTTATTATGTTCAGTTGAGTAGTTAAATCATTCCTTCTTTTATGTTGACGGGGTGGAAAATCCTTTCGGACCTCCGGCTTCTTGGGGACGCAGGAGGGTGTGGTGTTTTCCCTAAAACTTCTCGGACGGCCGGCCTCTGGTGCCCTACTTTTGGGTTTGGTCCTCCACACCAAAAGCCAAATAAAAAGTTCAATCCCCCGTCAATCGTTTCAATACCGGCTTGGTGCGATCAGGTCGCCACCATATCCCCTACCGCAGAGCCTCTGATCTGGCACCAAAGGTCATTTAAATCATGCCTAACACACTGTTTCGTTTAGTCTGATTTAGTATTATGCGCTATTGTTCATAATTCCATCATAAGCTTTAGCAAATTTATCAGTCCTAACACTGCAAAGATATATTTTCCCATGTGGTATTATTTTGATGTCTACTCCACATCCTGGATGTGGGAGAATACAGGATATTATTGACGATAAGCATTGGGATAACTTTTAATTTTGTGAAATATCAAAATACTTAGTATAACAATGAATTTCATTTTTTTAAGTTGGTTTGTCTACTCTTTAAAAGCTCAAAAAGTTCTGCACCGATTGAGATCAAATTTTGACACCATATACAACACGCTTCAAATATTGTTTTAATTTTATATTATTTTCGCGTCAGTTTTGTTCATCATTTCTCATCAATCACTTTGAGCCACATCGAACCGTGGCAGGGTACAACTAGTGTGGTATATCCATACTTATATTTTAAATGTGAAAGTGAGTTTGTTTGTTACGCTTTCACCCCTAAACTACTAAATCAATTTTTTTTATTTTTTCATCAATGAAAAGCAACATTATCAGCGAGAAACATCGACATACACGTAGACAAAGTCTTGGGCAAAAACTAGTCTATACAAATGAATAAAATTGAAGTGTCTGTTTGTAATGTCACTATAATAGGGTTTTTTCATACTCACACGGTAATCTGCACGATACCTATGCCTAATAAAAACCAGTATACAATTGTTTTGTCTGACTGGTTGTCTGTCTGTCTGTTTCTATTCTAAACGGATATCGGTCCATCCGTTTAAAAGGTTACCCGGAACAAACAGACAGACAGACAAACAGAATATATTTTACTACGAGGTAGCTGTCTACATAAGGAGTAACTTAGGCTATTTTTTCTCTCAGAGAAACCCTATAAAACTTTGCTTAGCTCAAGGAGTGTTTTATTTATGTCTTTATAAATATAATTTACTATTTCTAAATCTAGTATCACGTCTAATATTTGTGTATGTACCATAGCAATAACTGAGTTGCGAGACTTACATTGTTCTTAAGTTTTTTGATGTTTTAGCGTTATAAACACGTTATGTATAACCTGTTCAAGTTGTAAGTACGTATGCACTTGTATATTACTATTTTATAAACGCTGCTTGGCTGCTCCAATCTATGTCGTGACTGTTAAATAAAATAATATGTACCCAGTTTAATTGACTAAGTAATTTGTTTGCATTAATTGACGTTATTAGTAAAAGCCAATTATTGCATGAAGTGTTTTGAATGTTAAACTTTGCCTTTGAACCACCTACATTTATAAACTAAACTATTAAAAATATCTTAACTTATATCCGAATCTTAGGTAAATTAAAAGTTGATAAGTTGGTAAGTTTATTATACAGGCGCCTTTTTCGAAGTCCATTAAGAGCCTTTAATAGTCATTTGCTGAACATAGGTCTTTCTTTAGATACCACGCTGGCCAGACGGCTTGGTTATAGGGGTAGTTTCCTCCCTTAGTCGGCTCTTACGACACCCATGGGATGAATAGGGGTGGAGAGAGCGGGGACACTCCGTATTCTTGATCCCTCACTACAAGAACAATACGGACTTCGGAGAACAGTAAGGGCAAATAAAGTTTAATCCAGAATAAAATCCTATTCGAAGGAGGGATAATGAATTGATTGATGAAATCAAAAAACATTAAGGCCGATGAAGCCACATTTAAAAGCTAGTATGTATTAAATAAATAATGGAAATTATGTAAACTATCTGACTATTACTGGATAATAGACATGATAAACTTAAAAACAAACGAACGAACGATACACCCAATCTTTTTAATAATCTGGACGTATAATCAACAATCAAACATCTAAATGAAATATTCATATATTATTATATTATAAATATATGGGTACAGACAGACATACCTACATTTTGTGAAGCTATTCAATGTTTCAGCTAAATCTCAAACAGCACGATCATGACATCACATCTATTCCTAACAGCACATCTTTTTTGATAAATTTATTTATTTATTTATTTACACATCATGCACATTTGGTGCATTGGCGGACTGCTCACTATGCTGACATATCAATAATCCTGGTGTAATGTATGTAAATCTGCTCTGATCTGGCACCGCGTATGCAAAATTTCACGAGTAGTTATGACGTCAAGCCGTAACAAAAACGCAAAGTTAACTTTTTTTACAAATAAGTCACCCGATGGCAAACGCCTATCGCCGCCTACAGACACCTGGAAATCAATGGCTGTCTCTTTTTCGCCCTATGAGGTTCCCCCCCCTAGAATGAAGAGGAGAGAGAGTTGGGTAACCACCCTCACTCGGTGAAATGCAACGAAAGCACCGCATAACACTGGTCTTCTATTGCCGTGTCTGATGGGACTGGCCCATATATGCTGAAGCAATTCTCTCAGACCTTCGATTGGTTACATATATACGTTCAAAATATTATAAATTTTATATTTAGAAGTCTCTTATAAAATTGACGTAGTTTAGTCTTTATTTACGTTACAAACAGAACTTTGTACGAGTTGTAGTTCATGTCACAAGATTTATTGTCATTTGATAAGTCGATAATTAATTTGTTAATAATGATTCGAATGAGTCCAATGTTCAAAAGTCAATGTTGTACTATCCGTGATTCGTAAAAAGCTGATAACTCTGTTAGATTCATATAATTCTCCAAGCTGTACATTCTCCAAGATGACCAATGTAACAAGTAGTTCAGCTCGATATAAGTTACTTACCTTCACCTCTTCAAGAATTAAAAAAGACGTAAAAATTTTCTACCACATGTTATTACATATAGTAGAAAATTTTATAAAATGTAATAGAAAAGTAATTACAACCGTTGTAAGCTATTGATGTAACTTTATAATGTTTAGAAATTGCATTATACAAGTGAGGTTTATGACGTTTTCACCTCATACACAATAGACGATGCTTTCAATAGAACGTGGAAAGAAGTAGGTACCACAACGCATGACTCCCACCCCTTATCCAATAACATTGAGAGACTAGGACTTGCGCAATAGACGTCTTTCTTCCTTATAAAATGTGAAGTGAAATGTATTTGTGAAGAAAACTTTTGTAACCCTTTTAAGAACGTAATGGTGTTTATACTTATTAAGAAAAAGTGCCGAAAGCTTAATTTTTTAAACAATTTGACTTATAAAGTTAACCTTTGATATGTCGCACTGTACAGCAGAGCGGCGAGTCAAAGGTTAATAAAGATAAACAAAAGGTATATTTAAAACTATAGTTTGTCCGTGTTCTGACGAATTAAAAAAAAGGAGTGTCAACACCCTTTTTACCCACCCCTTTATACCGTAAAATTGTTTGACAAATGTCTCTTAACATAAAGCGGCTAACGTAACTTTGGCCTTTTGCAAAAAATAAATATATATTGTCACTTGCAACTGCGCAATCCAATGATACATACATCTATTAATGGATTTTAGAACAAAACACACATTTACCATTGGTATAATATTCCTTTATCTTTAGTTACCTTTTTGTCATAATTTGAGCACTTTTGGAATACACAGGAAGTCGTTTTATGAATTTTCGCGAAATAACTAGTATGTGCGCTTATGCGATCACCCGCAGTGGTCCTAATTAGGACCCTCACGTTTTGTGCGTTGGTAGATAATCTACCTCTTGTTCGTATATAATTTTATTGGCGCAATCTTACAAACTTCTATTGGCATCATAAATGCAACCGGAAATTCGGAAAATCGGAATTAAATTTGGGGGGGGGGGAATAATTTTCACCGGATGATACAGGACATTAAAGTTAATCTAAGACTATATTTAACAATTAATAAATACCGTATGAGATAATCCAACAGGCTATTTGCTATACAAATGTAAACTGTCACTATGTATTATAGGTGTAATCTACACTAGGATGTGAAAACCAATAGTCACGTTGGCAAGCATTTTTTTAAACAAACGATTTAAAATGAAGATCACTACTTTTATAAGACAGTGCTAGATTAAGCACCATTAATATACATTTATAGCGAAATATTTAAAAAAATAGAATCTAATGTAATAACTAGTCAGATAAGTTACATAATTATCTAAAAAAGGTACTTCTTAATTTAAATAACAACGTAAGACAGTAGACTACATTGAATTAGCACAATATAACGAACTTTAGTAGTTATAAAGCATGCCACCCTTAGAGACAGAGAGCTCCTAATTTGAAATAGAGACTCAAAACATTCGAACATTAAAACGAACTAAAAAACATTAAAACGGAGAAATTTTTAAATTACTCAAAATATTCAAAATTTGAAAACTATTATTTAACCAATTAAAACACGTGTCTCAATATCACTGTTTAAATAAATATTTAATAATATCAAGACTTGCGAGGTATTGGTCTGTCAAAACTGACAATGCTAAACCCTTTGCTAAAGAAATTTGCTTTGCCAGTTGGTATGGTACTGAATAGGTATTGACAATGCTAAGGTAAGTGTAAAGTGAATGATTCCTCTCTTTCAATACTATTTTTAGCAATAATTACAATTTCAATTACAATGCCATTGTTAAAATAACGTCACAAGACTAAATTTGGATTTATTGAAAAGGGACATTTAATTTAATGTAGGTGACACTGGCCGTCACTTATCTTCTACATAATGGCAATATAATTATTTTCACCATTGTGCTTGGGCGTTCATGACGTCAATTCCGGTATCTTATACAATATTATCTATTGATGGTACGTCATTCGTGCGTCACTGTGGACCGTTTTTACTTTCTATTTATTTTTAATGTAGGGTAACCTCTATTATTTATCTATCTATTATCCTTTAACCGATAAATGGTCCCTAATCCATCCATAAAAAGTTTTTCTTAATTCGTTCTTCCTTTTCAATTGAATTACTTCCAATTCTAAATCTTTAACTCCCAAAGTACCCAATTGACATCAAAAGGTCAGTCTCCCATCAATGGTTGCGTTGTATCTAAATATACCTTCCTTTTCTGTCTACCTCTCCAGAGTATGTATGTATCAAAACACTGTATATTCACGACTATCAGTATACAGAACACAAATACAACATCATCAAACGTAATTACGTAGGACGTGTCACGTACAGTCGCGCGCAAAAATGGTATTGCAATACCTTGGACCACCGCGAAGCGTGCCTATTTTTGCAAGCGCAGCTATACGTGACTTGGTACTTAATTGCCATAGTAGGTACTTGTGATATGTTTAATTACAACAACAGACTATGATTATTCTGAAAATAGATGAGGCCAGCAGTTTTGGAATTAGCATATCTATGGACTCTCTACATGTGACTTAAAAATGAAATTACAATTTTGGAAAAGTTAATTTAACTATATCATATTTACCTAATTAAAAACATCGTATCGAGGACGCAAAAATGTCAACAATAGTGGTCACGGGTAGAAACACAATATGATACTGATTACTCTTAGAATTATTGTGTATTACCTACGTATTCGTGGCGTACTATTCCCTTAATTATAAAAATTTGATTTCATGAATGTTGAAAAGATGTAACAAACTTAATGTAAGTCAAAGTCAAAATATCTTTATTTCATAAAATTCCTTTAAATATTTTTAAAAACGTCTCTAATAGGAGCTATACATTGTTCCCAAGAAATAAGCGGACTGAGAAAACTAATATCAATATATTTTTATGATAAAAACATTACTATGATATGAAATTTATAATGAAATTTCTATTGTCTTATATTGTCCTAGCTTTTCTCCGGTAAAAACGCCTTAAAAAGTAGCCAATGTTACTTTCCGTTGATGAAATAATTTTTAAAATCGGCTTTGTGGTTTAGGAGTTACAGCATAACAAACAAACAAACTCACTTTTACATTTATAATATAAGTATGGATAGTGACAATATCGGTAAGGATAGAATATGAGAATTTTGAATACCTTGTAAACAACTCATGAAGAAGCCAGTTATTTTTGCGAGTTGAAGCACTATAATTACAATAACATTTAAACACGCCATAAATAACATAAACACAATATTTTATGGCCCCTCACACTTGTTATTTCGAATAAAACTTCAAAACAACACTACAGTTTATTCCGTGACATTTCACATAATTAAATTTACGGTGGCATTAAAAATGTGTAAAATGCTTGGCTGGTCTCGAGAAATGAATGCCGAGCAATAATGTTTACAAAATTATAGTAATTTTCCATTAAAACTGTTTACATCAAGATAATAAAAATAAAACACATATATATATGTTACATAAACTTGCCTTGCCATTGCCTGGCCTTCTTTTCTATCCTTTCTTACAATATAATCCCAAATCCCAAGTTACGTTAGTAGGACTAAAATTATAGTAAGCAAAATGTGGGCGTGTATTCTGCTTGTCACGTAATGTGTGTAGTTAATGTGTGGTTAAATAAAGTTCTTACTACTCATATCTGATTATCAGGAAAACCTCCACCAGTTTTATAAAATAAAGACATTTAAGAGTGTTTTTGTGTGTCACTCCTGTGTCCTCAATGACTAACAGAGTTTCGCTTATGCAAAAAACATATAAAAGTTATGTATATTATTACGGATATGTTGGTGGTAAACGAGAAGAGCTACAGTAAGTTATAAGATTATTGGCAAAATTCTGAACCCTTAGTATTCATCGTTCATTTCTATTTTTTACTTCTCCACTTGCAAATTCTCAAGTTTCCCACAGAGTCAGATTTAATTTTAATTTAGAAATTTTAATTGTGAAATTCTAAAAGTGAGGTAAGGTTTTTAATAACACAGAAATACTTAATTACAGTTAAATAAACATTAACACAAAGGTAATATACAAAAATATTTTTACACAGATTTAATGATTATTCTGGCTAATATACCTAATACTTTTTTACACTACCCAATATACTTACGCTGAGCTTTGATAAAGAATTTTTTTGCTCTCCTTCGTAGTAAACATCCATAGTCTAATTGAAACATATCAAATGCTACATAATTACTTGTAAGCGTTGTGTCTAAATTTAACTGAAGCATTTCGTTATTGCTTGCTGGCCTAAATCAGAACAGAATCGTGTTGTAGTGACGCTATTGTTGTCCTGATATAAGTCGGTATATACATAACGTACACGGAAGCGGTTCAATTCGAGCAAAAACAAAAAGTTGTGACGTAAATGCTAATGCTTATGCTATCTGTTATAAAATTAAATAAGCGAAGTGTCGTATTAATTAAACATAACTATAATTTGTTTTTATTAAATTTTTCCATTTTCTTTATTATTTTTAGAGATATTCGGCCATATTGAATCGTTGAATTCCGAATATCGATCATATATTCGGTGCTTCGGCCAAGATTACGGCCAAATAATGTCTATTTTGTGAATACAATGCTTCTGTTTTATTTTTAGCCACGAAAAGTGAATGTATACAAAAATAGCGAAAAACATTTATGTATCGTATATCACATAATTGCTATGTATTTAAATAAATTCATAGTCCACTTGTAGGCATGACGTGCGCAAGAGTCTTTATACTCATAACTCCTAATCAAATTCTTCAGTCAAGTCATTATCGCCAATTTACGATCGGAATATATAATGTTATTTCAGTTCATATGCTTTAATTCTAACAACGATTACGACGATATCTTGCTAAGAAAAGATTTTTATAAAAAAGTAAAAGCAGCAGATTTCTTCGACTGGTAAGACCACGATTGAACAACATTATTAGCGTATTCGTAAGAAGCAGAGTAACCAGAGCTCCTGGCGAGTAGGGGGGGGGGGGGAGGAGAGACGCGTTGATAACATAAACGTACTACCACTGTTTACTTGTAATTAGAACTTACATATTTGTTATTAAACGGGGAATTTAAAGTGAATGAGGTAGTGCTCAACATTCAGTTTTCGATCTTTTATGAATGTTACTCAATTATTCATGGTAAAGTTTGCATTCCTAATGAAAAAAAAAACAAATTCACCTAACTGTATTACTTGTACCATGGTGGAGGATGTACAACATTTGCTCATGGATTTTGTCAGGAATAAAAATGAAAGAGAAAAGCTAATCAATGAATTGAAATTGAAAATAAATTAGACGTGAGGTTGGCACAACCAAAATCAGAAGTGGCAAAAAGACTTAGTCAAATAATTTACTTCATTGATTAGTATTTCGCTCCTCTTATAACATTTAAAAATTTGTTTAATGTAGAAAGCATAAGGCATGATGGAGTTGACGTATCCTTGTGGATAAAAACCCCAATTAAAATAAATAAAAAAATGAAAACTGCTCAACAAATCCATCAACAGCCTCTAATAGTACACTGCCTGGACCTAAGCCTCTCCTTAGAAAGTAGGTTTTAGCCTACTATACCATGCTGGCCAGACGGGTTGGTATAGGGTTTGTGTCAAGTTTTCCTTTTCTCTGCAGTGCTGTTGTTCAGCACACACACAGGATGAACATGGGTGGTGACACGCTGTATTCTTAATTCGTCATCACACGGACTTCAACAAATTAACAAAGAAAAACAAATGAAAATGCGCCTACCTTGAAGTCGGTTGCTTTTTTATTCTCTTTTATGTACGAGCAAAATACTCAATATGACCATATATGACCATATATACAGAATGATATATTCGAGTGTAATCTAAATGTTTTATTAAATTTTCCTTTTGTCCACGTGTCAGATCAAAGTACCTAATTTAGCTCTATGCACGTAGCATTTTGACCTAAATAAACACCGAATATGACGATATCAAGGCGAATTCACTCAATTTTATTATAAAACTACTTCTGAACATAATTTTTACAAATTTGCTGGTATGCTTTTATCAAGAACTATGCCAGTAAAATTGCAAAAGTTATAGAATCTTATCATTAAAAACCTAAGAGAGTTACTTAAATGAACTAGTCTATGAAATCATTTATTGACAAAGAAAACTATGATAGTTAAGTATACCAATCACTTATTTTCAAGCAGTTATTGAAACCAATCTAACAAAATTGCTGGTTAATTCAGTCCGAAAACCTGCTTTTAGAAGCCAAAGTTCTTCAACTCATAGATTTATTACGCCAACAAAGGGATTCTCACTCAAGTGTTAACAATACTGTTCGTCTGAATATTTAAATTTTTAATGAACTACAAATTTAATCCATTGATAAAACAACTCTTACAGCTCCTACATTTGTCCGTTGTGGTATAACTATGCAACCGCAGATTATGTTAGAGAATGGGTCAGCACCGAACTAAGTATACTTTTGTACATACAATGTATGTCTACACCAAAATGTACCTAAAATACATGTTTTTCTTGCTGAATCGGAAGACTAGACACGATTAATTGGAACCAGAACGGATGTGTGTTCGATCTGGCTTTTCGGTTTGTAATCCCTATGTCGACTAAATAAATAACATGCCTGACTAAATTTATTCCATGTAATTTTTAAATAAGATTTATGTTTATAAAATAACATAATTCTCGCGTGTTAAGTAAACAGTCATGTGCGATACAAAAGTAAATAAGTAATGGCCGTATTGCGGTCAATATAACAATAGTGTCATTATATTCGTCATTGCTCTTGTATTTTATATACCGCTTCTAACTTCCATGACGTCAGCAACATGGACGCAACTGAAAATTACCTTCATAGTGAATTGCTGGTTAGGTGTTTGTATTTCTTAATAAATATCATCTCAGTAGTAGAAGATATGTTTGAAGTGGCATACAAATCTTTATAAATTACGACGAATAACGTGTAGATGATGCATTAGTTGGGATGCAAGAACTCATTCATTCTAATGAAATGTTTGAGAATATTACTAATTTTAACTTTTTTTAAATGAATTGTGGCTTATACATTCAAGTTTTATTTATTTTGCAATGTTTGTGTGTGTTTGTTGCCATCAAATCTAGAAATTGTATTTTATTTGCATACATGTTTAGTTTGGATGGCAATAAATAAATGTAACATAAAAATATATTAAAGGATATAAAAAAATATATATTAGTACATAACATTATACTTTTAACTTTTTATACAATTATGTTATAGATTTAATAAATGTATTTTTGTGACCTTATCTATAAATATTTTTTCCATAAAGAAACTCATTTAATCAATGACTCTCGTCACTATTTAGACTCTGGTTTGAGCGCCTCTAATAGACTATTAGGTATGCAAAGTTATGAATTACCTTGTTCTACTTTCTACGTCATCTTAGCTGGAACGAAGATATATTTTAAGTAACCACTTTTGACTTCGATGATATAAATATTTAATTTTAAGGTAAAGTCGCGTGGTCATTAAGGGATATTAAGTAATATATTATTTACAGTCACGCCGATTTAAGTTGAAAGTTGTGAAAGCGCATTCGAATGAGGCCGTTTACATACGTCATTGGTGTGTCGTGAGCCTCTGCATATTTCGGTATATCTACTTTCGTTTCGATTTCATATCAGCATTATTTATGTACCTATTACCGTTTCCGCTCTGACGTATCTTACGTAATTCTCTTCAGCTTATAACCTATCATAAAGTTACGTTGACCTACAACGATGTTGTCATTTTTGTCAGCGTAACATGTTACAGGAAGTGTAGTGCACCTTATCACTTATTTCCACACAACTCTACAGTAGACTTTCAGAGAGTAACTCTGGCATTAAGTCCGCCATTGTAATTTTTGTCTTTATGCACATAACATTTAAATATAACATTTTAATGAACATAAATGTTTGTTGTGCGTCCATTTTCTCTTAGGTTTTTTTTATTAATACTATATAGAAACCACTACTATTCATAAATTTGTAAATATTTATATGTAAAACTATTGATCAATGTAAGTACTAAATATTAGACAAATATGCGCTGTGGTCATCATAAAACTCGCCCGTGGCACTTAAACTCGATTACTTTCCAGAAGAAACTGTGCCATACCTAATGATATACCTATATAAAAATCATAAACATATCATCATTTTGGGTGATTATAGCAATAGAGTTGTATATCAACGAACTAAAGTGTTCGTGTTGAATGAAAAATTAGTTCGGTTTGAAATATTTACAGTACCTATTTTCCTATATACTATATACCTGCTTTCTTTTCTAACATTATAAAAACGTATGTCAGTTTTTTTGAAGTGAAAACTTCTATAGGCGCGTTGGGCATTTTTTAATAACAAATAAAGTAATGAATTTTATGGGAAAAAACCATTGAATTCGCGGCACTGTTACCGTTACCGACACCTCTGTATATAAGTGTATAAGTTTTCACTTCGGCACTCCCGGAGTGCCACTGTTTTTTTTATGCTTTAGGGCAAATAAACAGCCTGGTCACCTGATGGTTAGTGACTACCGCCGCCCGAGGATACCTGCAACTCATCATCATCATCATCAACAGCCTATACTAGTCCACTGCTGGACATAGGCCTCTCCTTAGAAAGGAGGTTATACCTGCAACTCAGGAGACACAAATTCGTTTGCCAGCTTTTGAAATTCCATTTACTTCTCTAACTCGATATTACGCAACAAAGTAATTGCGTCCCATCTGCTTTCAGTGAGCCCGTGGTATCAGTCTGGTCGAGTGTAGTGTCTGATTAAAAATATACAGCTTTTATTTTTGATTACCTGTAGAATGGTAATTGCTCTTAATGTTCCATTACATACATTACCCATATTTAACTCTTGTAATCTGATTACTAAGTGACCAGTTTACCTTACCGTGTACAAATAGGTTCTGAACCAACATACCTACTTTACATAGTATTTAAATGTGTATTTAGAAAACTAGGTCTCTGTAAATCGTGTTAAGTAGACCAAGATTACGCCTAACTATGCAGTGTATGCGCTCTTTAAACAAATGATTAGTGACACTCAGTGCTTAGAAATTAAGTGCAAATTAGCTCAAAAAATAATTAGATCAAATATTCATACCAAAAAGAGACTGAGGCTTAGAGATTGGAGACATAAGAAATTACATTTTAATTAAAATCTTTTGTGTAGCAGTTGCAATTTATTTTGTTCTGGCAGCTGCCAGAACAATTTATTGCACTTGCAAATAGCTTCCAGTATAAAACAACACACTTATTTATTTGCAAATAGCTTCCAGTACAAAATAACACACTTATTTATTTGCACTTGCAAATAGCTATTTGCAAGTGCAAATAAATAGGTGTGTTATTTTGTACTGGAAGCTATTTGCAAGTGCAATAAATTAGTTTTCTAGTAAGTACTAGAAAACTAATTTATCCGAGAGACTACCGGACAAAAAGGCTGAAACAGAACAACACCTTTTTGCTAAATGTACAACATCATCATCAACGGCACTTAATAGTTCACTGCTGGACATAGGCCTCTCCTTAGAATCAAAGTAAGATATGTTAGTTACTACCGCCTTGACTTTTATTAATAGAGAATAGAGTTTTAAAAACATTGGCCAACCTATAGACGCATGATGTAACTTTTACGTATTTAAAATTTTCTAAATTAAAATAAAAATCACAATAATCAAAATCGGTTCATAAACAACGAAGTTATCCGCGAACAAACATAAAAAAGCATATATACGGTGAATTGAGTAACCTCCTCCTTTTTTTAAATTGGTTAAAAAAATTAGTTTAGTCCTGTCAAATACTACGTTCTCAGAATACGAAACGTTATTTGGCAGGACTAAGCTACTTTTTTGTGATTTTTAGTTTAGTTTAGAGAGTTTCAGAACAACAGAATTAGCACCATTATCACTTAAAAGTTTTGTTAGATGTTTCTTATTAACGGTTGAAATCCGTGTGAATGACTCTGGATAAAATTTTGCAGAGAGTTAGATAATAATCAGAAATATCTGACACTATAATTTATCTGAATTATTGGCAAAATGTAAGTGAATGCAAGTAAAAACGCAGGCTAAAGCCAGTGTTAGATACGTCGTCTTCAATTTATTGCGTATTCAACCATGCTATAATTTTATCATCCAAGGTGAGCAGTTTCCAGTGCAACATAAACATTGAACGTTGTATGACAACAACCAATAAGGTTATCACCTGTACTTATGGGTCATTGGTACCAGTTGTTTATCATTTGGTACAAATAGGTTGATTTAATAACAGTAATATATTAATAGAGATAATTTATTTTCGATATAACTCTTAAAACCTGCATAGCATAACTATATGTATAGGTATACAATAAATACGTTGAGTCCTCGATCACTTCAGTTGTAAGATTTTGTTAATTGCTTGCTTGTTTTCTTTTTTTTTGTTAAGTATGTTTAAGATTCTCATGGATGTCTTTCGCCCATTGGGGAAAGAGGCAAGTCGTTCCATTCTTCCTCCACAACTGTTTGATTTAACTTATTTTAACAATTGAAACTCTTAGATTTACGTTTTTCTTTCTGGTTGTTGGCCTCTCCTTAGAAATACCTACTACAAGGACGGCCTAAGGATCAGAAAATGAATAAATGTTTATTTTTATGCACAGTATTGGTATTTTACAATTACATTAAATTATACACTGAAATATATGCTTCCTTATTTGTTTCCAAAAGATGTTACGTGAAAAATCTTGCTTTAATACATGTGTGTGTTTACTTGTATAAATTTGGATAAAATTGTAAATGCACAATTAAGGGAATCTACGAGTACATAATAGAGAGAGATGTATGCCTCTTAATTCTAAATTTTCAAGTTTAAGATTTTCATTGTTTATCAACAAACGAAGTACTGTATCATCTGAATCATCTTTTGAACGTGTAAACTATGTAAAAAGTTCGTATTATTTAGCGTCATTAGTCGATGAATACGTACTAATTTGGTTAATAGTCCCCATTGTTCGCATATAATGCCATGACTCATGCTTAAGTCAACAATTAAAATTTGATAACATTCGAACCCTCCAACAACCATAATCAACAACCTTGTTGTTTACCTCAGTTCTATAGAATATTAACGGGAAACTGATTCCATATGTTGTATTAGAAATATCAGTTGTAAATAATTCCTGGTAAGGGATTAGTGGGACTACCATTGTTCCTGGAATTTTTATAACGCCATCTAACCCACACTAACGCCTATATCTCAGGAGGGAGTAGGCAGAGAAGTATTAAACGCCCACATTTTGCTAATTATAAATTTAGTTCCATTTACATAATAACGGGCAAGTCTATTGCTGATGACCGGGTTAAGGGATTCGACGGAAATAGGAATATATTGACAGGAAATTTAGATATGAAGAGTAGCCCATGGTCATCATCATCATCATCAGCAGCCTATAACAGTCCTCATAAGGAGAGTCCTCAGGAACGAGGTTTTGGCCTACTATACCACCCTGGCCAGACGGGTCGGTATGGGGTTTGCTTAAAGTTTTCCTTCTCTTTGTAGTGCTCTTGTCCTGCGTTGTTTTGCTACCTTAGTCGGCCATTACGACATCTATGGGATGAATAGAGGTGGTGACACTCCGTATTCATAATCCGTCATAACACGGACTTCCCATGGTAGGAGGCGGATATTGATAGATTGAGCAATATAAGCAATTGTTCGAGCACGTCAGGTCACATCTGTAACTCGAAACTTGGCTATTGCCGTAAAGTCCAAAAGCAACCACTTCCGAAAAATTATAGTGATTTTTATACTCTAAGCCTTCCCCAAACTAGGTTTGGGGTCGGCTTTAAGTCTATTACGATATGGCTGATCTTCAATTATTTTACGCGGAGCGACTGCCATCAGACCTTCACAACCCAAGTAGGTCCCCGCGACACAGGACATATTCCTATTGCGGGAGTTATCTTTTATAAAAGAAATGAAGAGTCCAAGAAATTCTGTGGACTGATGTCGAGTGTTGTCGGACTTTTTAGGGCTCCAACTATCCGTAACGATTACCACAGATGTTCGTATGGCAACCGGGACTGGGCTAAGCGTGCTCTCTAGTTATTCGGTTGAAAAACACCGATAAATCAATTGACAAAAGCACATACTTTTTCTGTTTTTCAAGCACATTTATATTATTTACTCTAGTTTAGTGGTTAGTGACCCTAATTGCTGCGCTAGATTCGCGTGGATTCGTTTCCCACCAAGGAAAAATAAGTTTGATATAAGTACGATGATTTGTTCCGTATCTCATTGTAATTTATAAATAATATGTATGTATTTATAAATAATCGAGTAAGTTATGGTGGTATGATGATTGCCATAGTATAGGCTCTGGCGCGTTTGGGATCAGCCCGTGAGCGTGAGTGAGATCTGTAAAATTATTTTTGAAATGAATGAAGGAATAATAAAGGAATATGTTTGCTCGCAGTAGGGAACTATAAATTAGTACACCACTGCACTGTCCCCCAGGGAATGGGGTCATTCTTTGCCAAGTAAAACAAACTAAGACTAACTATTGGTAACTGAGAGCAGTAACATATTAATTATCACTTATTTATTACTAGTAACTAATCAGCAATTATTAGTTACTGGTAATAAATAATTTATTATCATCATGAAAGATATTAACAGCCCTCAATATTGCTCTAGCCAGAAAAAGGTCAAGAATGCTTTGGCTATCATATTGATAGGAAAATACCCACTTTTTAAATTTATTAACTAACTTTATAGCAAGGGAGTAAAGTTCAGTTCCTACTGGCTTTACAGATAAATTGACACAAATATTGTCAGACGTAGTACAAAGGTTATCAGCTAAGTGCAGACGCCGTTGCATAACTAGTCTCTTGTGTAAGTAATATTAAAAATAATTTATTACAGAAAACATGGAACTATCCATGGACAACAAACAATAATTCATTACATTACATTATCAATTTCATTCTGCATAAAAACTATTAATTAATAAATAATAATTTTATTATTTATAATTACTATATAATTAATAAATAATATAAATAACTATTAAAATAAAAAATAATAATATCATTATTTATTTATTAATAGACGATTTAAGACGTCATTTCGTCATGAAATTGTGTCTAAGAGTACAAGTATTCATACATTTCTAATTTCCATAGACACTTTAAAATAAAACCCATCTTACTGTAGAACAGACGAAATAACTTAGCTTATACCTGATATCTTTATTTGATTTTGCGTTGGCCCTAAAATACCACCATCAAACAATGTGACTTCTAAAGAAAACTACTAAATTTTGTGACGACTACTATGTGTAACTTAGGTTCTTTAACTAATAGATACCAAGTAGCTTGGTTCATGAACATAATATTATACATAATTGTTATTTGTATAAATAGCTAGGTATTTTTATAATAATCTAAACTTAAAGAGATAAACTTAACATTAATTAACATAACAACAATATTTTGAAGGTCAACTATATTAGGTTAGTTATTCTTAAATATTAAAGTATAAGTAGACAGAAATATATCTGACCTTCAAGATTGTTATAACTTGAAACAAGAAGTATGATTAATTTTATTTTATGGCGAAGCCAAAAGCCAATTAATGTTCGCCTCTGATTTATTTATAACCAATATCACCACGGGTTATGATTTTTTACCTGATTTTACCTGATGGTAAGCGATTTTAGCTTTTTATCAAGTAAACGGTAAGCTATAAGTGAAGATATTTTATGAGAAGATAAGGTGGTTTAGCGTAAATATGTGATGTTTCTCATATATTCGAGATCCTAATTATATCTGTTTTTTTGTCCAGAAAGCATATAGTCTTGTTTAAAATTCGCAGTCTATCTGTATAATATTAATAGAAACACAGCAAATGTATAAGTCAGGTCAAATAAACTGGTTGATAAAAGAAACTCGACAAGTAAGTTTAGTTTTTTTTTAACTTTTTTACCATTAAAAATGCAAAAGTTTGGATGAAAGGATGTTTATTTCTCAATCGAGCCAGAATGGCTGTCAGATGTCTTGGAATAGCATAAAAAATTGACGAGCAAAGTCGAAAAAAGTTTAAGGAGGTTAAAGTTACTGTAATACTCTTGAAATCTTTTATTCGTCTTCAGGTTTGAAAGAAAATAGTGAAGTCCAGTCAAGTATTTATTTGTCAATAATATTTAATGAACGGAACTAATAGTAAGTGTGTATGATTTTCCTTCTAAGTCATACTGCTTTTGGATCAATGAACGTGTCTGTTGTGGGTAGATATTATAAATATTATGGTTTACGATAAACCAGCAAGGTTTGTAGTAAGTTGACTAACTACGGGCGTGATTCATTATTCCATGGAGTGCTAGTGTCTAGAGTTTGAGTCTTAAAACAAGCGTCAATGTAGTCGTGTCGACTCTCCCATTTATGAAAAAATAGTTTCGTCAGTAAGTTTCAAGCTGAAAAACGTTATATCCGAGTTACTTAACCGTGTTATCCGTGTGGTGACGGATTAATAATACAGAATGTTACCACACCCATTCATCCCGTTGTTGTCGTAAGAGCCGACTAAGCGAGCAAACTACTCATGACAACAGCACTCACTGCAAAGAGAAAGAAAATTTGACATAAAACCTATACCAACCCGACGTCAGTCAAAACCTCCTTTTTAGGAGAGGTCCATGTCCAAAGTTGACTATTAAAGGCTGTTGACGATTAATGATAATGACTTAACCGACTGAGAACCACACGATGTTCTGTCACATGTGAGTGAGTTTTCCTTAGGAAGGAAATTTGCACTTGAGTATTCCTTAGGAAGGAAGTCACCTAATTTGCTGCTAACTGCATTCACCTAATTTTGACGACCAGTACCCCATTTATTAAAATACACGTAACAAATTCATTAAAAAACAAAAACATGTATTTGTCAACCTGCGTCAATTTTATTCTGACCATCGGGTCAGAAACGATCATTTAAATACATTTACTTAACAAGCAATATGTATGCTTTATTATTAATCCTCTTTGATACATCTGCATTATAGATTAAAAAAAACAATTTTTAATCATTTTTAAATATCTCTGATCTGTGAATTCTTGATAAAATATTTTGATTATGTTTTATACGCTTACTATATCCACACTCCACTGCCAGCTAATCTACATTTTTTTTAAATCTAAAATACTTATGATAGTTGATTGGCCTTTTGGTGTAGTAGTTAGTGATGCTAGAGACCGTAGGTCCGATTTCCAACAATTAGATACAATATTTGTTCAGAATTTATCTAAATCTGAATATACGAACTCTGAACTTCGTAACTTCTTATCCCAAGCATAACGCTATTAACACGTATACACACTAATAATTATATACAATGTTAAGATAAGTTTACTTTATAACAAAACCATTGTGATAGTACCTAGAGCGTTTAAACAGTAATGTAGCATCACGATTCTGAGACTAAACATCATTATCTAGACCATACAAAGAAACTGTGCAAACTCTGCCTCTGGTATTTATTTTAAGCCATTGTTGTTGCAGGTACAAAACAGATAGTGTTATATAGCGGGTTTCCGTACAAATTTAAAAACAACTGGCTGCAAATTTATGTGTATTTGAATATACCTATATATGTACGCAAATGGAATACTGTTCTCATCTCTGAACAGAGGCATACAAGTTTTTTTTATCCCGCATTAGGAACGGAATATGTTTCCAATGCGGGAGTAAAAACACACAACACTCAGTGCAGTAGTAAGCGGCGTGGCGACCGCTTAAACAACTAACGCCATCCGTGCAGTCAAAGCCAGTATTAGCAAAGTAAGTCAGTATTCAAAAGCGACTCGAATCATTGATTGCCAGAATATTTCACATCGGCTTGTCCTCCTGAAATTGTGTAGAGATGTAACCTCACTCTGCATTATCTATCACTATCTACTTTGTATAATTTATAAATTTTTTTTCTACAAAGCCTTTTCAATAGATAGAAATAGGCTTTCTTCTTGTAAAGTAAGTGGAACTAAAATTATAGTCAGCAAAACCAGTGGGCTTTTATATGCCCGTGTCTACCCCTTCCAGAATTTAGACGTGATTGTACAAGTATATATATACGTGTGTATTTTTACAATAATCATCATTGTCATCCACGCTACATATTCGTTAAATTTATTCTTTACTAGCTGACCCCTCAATTTTGTCTGCGCCTTTAAAAAAGATTTATTTCCCGTTTTTGTAACGCTTTTCATTGATGGCTCTTATTGGTGCTGAACGTGATTTATATTTACTATGGATTTCCTCTATAATTTTTTAATTTGAACCAGTAATTTTCGGCCTCTCGGGATTATCGCGTTCAACCAAACAAACAAATAAATTCTTCAACTTTAGCTTTCAGCTAATATTAGTTTAGATGTACTTTGTTCATTATACTACCAATTGTTGTAATTTTACCACGCCATATAGTTCATACATAACCCATAAATAAGTGATAAATGCGAGACACTATAAAAAAACCAGAGAAATTATTATGAACGAGACTTTAATCTGACATCACCAACCGTTAGTCATATAATTGAGATCTTAGAATAAATTATCTGACAGACCTTTTGCCAAGTAAGGACGTATCCAAATTGTTCTTAATGAACAGTGTAACTCTTAATTAAAATATTTATATTTCTTAGTTGACTGATCATTATGTCCTTGAATCACAATGCAGGGTAGAAGCCAAGGTGGCCTTATATCATCAAAGCACAAGTTCCTAATGGAAGATTATTTATGTACAAATGGGTGATGAATTCATCAGTGGGAAGTCTACTGCTGAATATGAGATGGAAACATGAAATGATTTTTTTTTTTAATATAAAAACTACAAACAAAAATTTTTTTGGTCTGAAAATAAATTCAATAATAAGTAATTATTATTTTTAAGTTTAGTGATTTACTACATATTATCTTAAAATAAGACTTAAAGCTAGTATAGATATTTTTTCCAAGCACAAATTGCAAAGAAAATAAACAAAATGAGAATACCTGCAGGTACTAATCCGGGTATCCATTTGAAAGTCTCTCGAACTTTCAAGAACTACGAGTACATAAGCGATCACAATTAATTACGTTGTCGGGTGATGCGTGTGATGTCAAGCCTCATTCATGGAATAATACTGGAAATTTTGCTGCAGCAGCAAAATTAATATCAACTTCATTTCTGTACGTTGAACACATGCACGTTTACGAAACTATACTTAGTACTAAAGCCGTTAGGGGACGATAATTATTAGACTTGGCAATCATACGATGGACAGAATTTTGTAGCAATTTACTACAAACACCAACTCAAGGTATTGCAACATAAAATATTATTTGTAAAGAGGATATTTAGCTTGGTTTGGTTTTATAAAGTAGACATACATACACATATCTTCGCGGGATGCACTTAGGCTCTAGAACTAGAGTGACCCTGTTCATAGGATTGTTGGTAAACTTGAACGCAGTCCTACCTTATATATAATATAAATATACAGGCCCGTAACGTGTTGTTACACAACCTACATTCTTCCTCAATAATTTTGAAGAATCATTAAAATCTGACTGATAATTGCAGAGATTAGCGTGTTTAAAAACAAACAAAAGTAATATTATATATAATAAAACCAATATCTATAGATGAACAATAATCTTCTCAATTAGGCGCCTCTCTTTCGGTTGCTTCGTACGCTGAATCTCGTTGCATAGAAGATTGACATGTTTCATTGTTCGCCAAGTGAATTCACTAAGGTAACGCTATTTCTACTATGTTATAGATAAAAAAATTGTTTCACTATTGAATTAGGTTTGTAACCTGTAATAATAGATGTAAGTTTGGTAATCAATAAATAATTTTCGTTTTTGTTTTTGTGTTTGAAATTTGGAGTTTCAAAATTTTTGATGTAGACTTTTTTATTGTTTTGGTAAAGGATTAAGTTTCAACGTGGTGGATGCCGTTTCTGTACTCATGTGATGTTTAGGCCGGTTTCGAGATGAGCTTATGTGAGAACTAGCAATAAAAAAACCCTGTTAACGACTATTATGAACGTTATATTCTGTTACAAAAAAAAACACAAAGCACTGTGTATAAAATGTGCTTATCATGAACTGGTAAATATGCGGTTTCAAACTAATGATGTAGGTATACGAGTGGTATGTTGTTATGACGAAGTCTATTATAAAATGGTGACGTATCGTTGTAGGTACCTACATCATGAGTATTTAACAACATTATGAAGTGACATACAAGGCAATTTTGATTGCACTTTATATCCCGAGAACTTTATTTAAACTAAAACGTCAGCAATCAGTTACTTACGATGTGAATAACACTTTCTCTAAGGTCGTGAACTGGTGCACGTTAATAACTTATTTGAAACGAGAAAAAATCTAAATGTATTAGATTTTTTACACCTAATATTAAGCAGATAAAAACCAGTGTTCTGATAAATGGAAAGGAGTTGGATCTTGTGGACACCACTAAGTTTTTGAGTATAACTGTAGACTCTGAATTGCAGTGGGGCCCACACATTGATGGATTGTCGAATACACTCAGCTCTGCAGCATACGCAGTTTATAAAATTATTCAACTAACCGATGTAGAAACAGCTAGACTATTGTGTTTTAGCTATTTTCATCGTACAATATCACACGGTGTTTTGTTGTGGGGAAAGGCTGCTAACATTCAGAGTATTTTTGTGTCGCAAAAGAAAGCTGTTCACGCAATTTAAAATCTCAGTTATAGGCAGCCACTGAGGGAAAGGTTTAAATAAATTGGTAGTGTGACAGTCGCATCTCAATATATCTATGAAAATTTAGTGTATGTTAAGAAAAATATTCATTTATTCACAAAGTTTAGCGACATTCAGAATATAAACACTAGAAATAAAGATAAACTCGTGTCAGCAAGTCTTTTCGATGTCAGGGTGTGCGATTCTACAATAAAATGCCAAGCAACTTTCATGAATTAAGGATTAACAAATTTAAGTCCTTAGTTTTGAGTGTTTCCGGCCCATTCAAGTGTCCTGCAGGCGGTAGTGTCGTGTTCCGGGTTGTTGATCCTGACTATATCGGTTAGGCTTTACAATGGCTGGGGCTCGTATGACGTTTGTATGGACGAGCCGATTCAATACCATGGTCCTTTCTTCAAAAGGCCAGCCTAGATCCTATACTGCACTCACATAGTTCTCTTTAACATTGTACACGGATTTAAAACAAAGACACCTCTGTGGTTTGTTTTGGCGTTTCTTCCCAGAGCGAGTCTTAGGAAATACGGCGCCTTCTAGCTGTAAAGTCCGACTTGTAAAAATATCTTCAAATTGTAAAATATGCGTCATTTCATTTCAGAGAGTGTAAATAGCCTACTGACCAATGGCTAGCTTCACTCTCATACGAAGAGTTGGAGAAGCTAACTAAATAGTGAGAAAGTTCTGCGTGACACCCACCCACCCACACACACCCACACACACACTAACCAAATGGAACGATGCTGTCGTTAACTCCATGGCGATGGACGTTAATAGCCACGACACAGTTATTAACATCTTAAAATTATATATTGTTTTCTTGTCCCAAATAAAGATTATTATTATATTAAAGTCATAAATATATTATGTAAATATAATTAAGTAAGTAGTGCCAAAAATTGATTAAATGAAGTTTCTTGAAATATCATCATCTCTTTATTAAGATGTAAAGTACTTTGTATTTCGTTTTTTTTTAATGTTCTGAAACCAAGAAAGAAATCATTTTATTTAAGCGAAACTAGGACGTTAATATTTATAAGCTAGGATGAATTCTAAATTGAATTAATTTAATTCTGAATATAATATAATTTAATTCAGTTATCCATACTAGTTATAGGTACTTACATTGTACTATTTTAAAACTAACACAGATTTTCTTATTGCATCTTTTTCATTTTTACACATCTCAGTGGTTTGAAAAGCACTAATTTACTAATTACACAGGTAAATAAATAATAAAATAATCCATTAACCAAATGAGACTTGTTAATACGCTTCTGACTACCCTGTCGGCATAAAAGACATGAGTGTACATTTGTAACAAGTGGTTTCGAATTAACATTTAACTTGACTTACCTTAAGTGCAGTTTTAAGCCAATGATTCTGAGTACAAAATATACAATAATGAAAACGAATTAGTCGCATAGATGACAATTAGAAACACACACGTGACTATTTTTAACTTGAATGGACCATTCAATGAAGTTTATCATTTAATAGTCACACTAAACCAGTAGTACTCTTATACATTATACCGGCTACAGAAGTATAAATTAGACAGAACAATGCAAAAGCGTGATGGTAAGTAGGTTATGGGTACAACAACGGTTAAAAGTTGTTACTTGGTACAAACTTGCAGTGAAAGCATGTAGCGATGACATGATTGATCGGCAATAAATGTCACTTGTGGAGAATGTGATAACCGTGATTCAGGCTCCACTAACCTATACAGAGTCTGCTTTCTATATTACTTAAAATTTTAATCTATATTGATTACAAACATAACTTTTTTTTTGCTGCTGAGGAACGAACAGGTTTGGTTTGTACACGTTCGTGAAACGCAGCGTATCAGACTAAACTTTTGTAGTGTCTAAATTCTACAGGTTGCATTTTTAAAAATCTCTATTTAAATAAAATTATATTACAGTATATAGAACAGACCCGATTTTTATATAGAAAGGAATAAATCGAAAACACAATCACAAGGTACAAAATTATCTATCAAAACACCAACTGAAAATCTACATTATTAAAATAAACAAAATGTGTGTGAGCAATCATAAAGATAATGTCAGAATTTGCAAAGTCGCAAAATTTCAAGTTTAGTGATTGGTGGAAGTAAAGTTCTCGCATTTTTGAGTTTTGTCTCTGAAATAGGTACGTTTTCTATTCCTGATGTAAATTTTACATGGAAAAAACACATCATAGACTAGGAACCATACGTTTTAAGTGGCAATTTTGAAATGCTCAATACAGAGACAGATGTTTTTGTTTCAAATGTTCATACTAACAGAATTCACAGAGATGTGTTGTGTTTTGTGAATTTGACCACAGAGAGAATGAAACATGATACTTACTATATGCATTACTTATTTATTTAAAAGAAGTGAATCTGCTAGTTGTGTCATAATTTATTTAGTTGGAAACATAACGCGTATTTCTACACATATCAAGTTATGTTGAAAAGTTATTTTAAAGAGGAATATATTTTTTTTCTTTACTTGTGCTTGCATGGCCTGCTGACTATGACTCTTAAGTCAATTTAAAGTATCCTGCAAATTGTTATATTTAATTTCTGATCCGTAATTACGGATTTAGAAGGCACACTGACTGACCGAATTCGTATATTGTTTACACACTATTACGACCTCTGATTCCAGTCCTCACCTCGCCTCACCAGATCGTTCAAGTCGTTGATCATAATCCTTTGGATCGGTCAACTTCTGGCAATGCTATTGTACGTACGAACGACACAGAAGAAGTAAATAATTCTGCTTGCGTTCATACAAAGAATAGTATGGCTACTTTAGTCCGTCAATAATCTTCTCGGGAATGGAGATTCACTTATAATAGAAGAAATCAGATGTCGAAAGTGGGATCTACCATAAAAATTATTCTACGACTGCATCAGATCGTATTTTCCCGGGTTCGGCTCGGATTCTGATTGGACGTAGTGCGAAACCACTCTATGAGACCGTAGTAACTCTAAGAGAATGCCTAAAGGTATTACGCGTTCCTGAGAAAAGGTTGACAGACAAATTCTTTTACTCAATTCAATCTTAAAATATAAAATTTTTATTTGAAATATTATAGTAAATTCTAACAAGTATTATTTATATAGATTTGAAACTAAATTCTTAGAACATATTTCTTTTATGAATGACTAAAACTTTTCGCATTAACGTCAAAAGAACATTAAATCTTGTTCATCACATAAGAATTTAAAAAAACAAGTCGGCTGGATGATCTTACACATCTTAATATAAAAACTGTAAAAGCCAACCACAAAAATGTAGGTAAACTAGCAGGTTCTTAATTTAGAAATAATGCGATTTTGGTACCTCGCGAAACACGTTAAAGTTGGGATAAAACCGGTTACCTATACCTGTTTGGCATTTTCCCGTTTGTAGCGATAAAGCAGGTAACTATGAATCTTATGCAACACGATGTTGATTAAAAAATAATGCGATTTCAACAGATTGCACAGAAACTTTTTTATAGTATAGGATGGCAAACGAGTAGACGGGTCTCCTGAGGGCCAAGTGTGACTCTATTTCACTTCTACTCGATAGTCACGGTGACCCGGCCCCTACTAAAATCTTCGCCAATCGTAATGCCGAACGCGCTCGCCGTTGAGAGCGAGTACATGTGAAATAAACTTGCACTCAACCCTCTGATGGTAAGTGACTACCACCGCCCATGAACACCTGCAGATCAAGAGTCACAAGTGCGTTGCCAACATTTGAGCCCTCCCTCCCAACTTAAAGTCAGGGGAGGAGTGGTTGGGGCTCCTGTAATTTCACTCACTCTCGGCGAGAACCAACGAAAGTAACATCTTTACATAGTATAGAATAAAGTAGCTTTTTTGTGTTGTACGCTTAGATCTTTTAAAATAAGCGACAGATTTGAATGCGGTTTTCACCAATAGATAGATTGATTCAAGAGGAAGGTTTATATGTAAAATACATGCATAATTATAGTAGAGAAAATTCGAGAATTTCAAAGATTTGCCGTAAAAAAATGTTTTTGTGCGCTTACATTGCGAACGCTGGCGAAATCTTAAGAGATACTCGTAGACCAAAGTAATGTCCTACCAATTCGGTAGGACATTATTTTGGTCTACGTATATCTTAAAAAGATCTACAAAAAGTCCTCCTAAGGATAACCCACATTAACCATTTTTACCTTTTTACATATTACAAAAAATAATGGGTTAAAATATTGGGTTTACAAAGTTATTTTGAACAATATCGTATTGTTTCTTATCCAAATAAATACGTTAGTTAGTTACTACATTGCACGCGTGCGCGGCTGGTGCGGATCGCTAGTTTTCAATAAAAACTTCTTCGTTTATTTTCCTCACTTCGTTATGTCGTGTTAATCAATTCCTTCAAATAAAATACTTTATATATTTTGAAATTTACGCAGTTTCATACATAATTCGCTATTCAATATTCAATGTTAATTGCCCTTTGAATAGTTTTGCGCATGTATGTCTCTACATAATAATTTTAATAGTAGTTGCCTTCATTGACACTTTCAAATCTATTGTCTGTACAATAGGTTATTAATATTAATTGCGAACTTGACGTATAAGCTAAGGAATTCAAGTTATCAATCTCATTCACGACATTACTATCGGTTTTATACTCACTGCGGCGAATGCTTACAATGATAATCATTAACCACTTGAAAGTTTATTTAAAAAAAAACATCATATCTTGTCTAAGCTGGTTTGTGTTTAATAACTTACAAATTAATTGCGTTAAGTAAAATATGTATTTTTCAGTAAATTAATCTTAGAATTGCTTATCTTCGAGTTTTTGTACAAGTTATATTATTTCGTTGATTTTTTCCACATGCATTTGAATAGCCAGCTATATTACCTGTTTCTTCGAAATTCAAATTCGTTTTATCTGTGCTTCTATTATATTGTTGATTCCTCCATAAATATGCTATTAAAACGTTCTTGCAAGTACAAATTCTTCAAATGCTATTAAAATATAAATTTATATATTTTCCTTAACGACATTATAAAACTGCAACTGTACAAACGGAGTCATTTCGCTATGCAAATGTCTAAACAAGTTAAATACTTCGTTGATGTAACAATAATAATTTAATTGTAAACTTTAAATACAGTGAACAGAACACATTAATTAATGGAATATCATTAGGTTCATTATACTGAATCACACGGGTCAGCAGAGGACACATTCACATAAAATAAATTACAATAAATAATTACCTTAGGTGGAGTCGGCTCTGGTACATCAGAATCCCATTCGGAACTGAGATCATCACTGGATGCTTCTGTGTAATCCTCATTCCACGGTACTTCTAACAATGACATCTTCATCTGATCGTAGCCAGGAGACAGAGTCTGTGGCCCATAACCAGGTGGCAATGGACTGGAAGCTCTACAATCCTCACAATTACACGGTTTAGGTCCAAAAGTGTCCTTCGACGGTGAATCATCTTTATGGTTAGACTTAGAATTCTTCCTGGAATCACGTTTACGAGCACTCCTCGGAGATAATCGGTTGTTACACTGTGGCGGTATATAATACCTATTAGGTTCTGACGACCGTCTCCCACTTCTCACAGGATCTGGAGCTTCAATCTTCACGGGTGGCAACAGGGACATTTTTTTCGTAAGCTGTTGCCTTTCTACCTCCGTAGGTCTGTCATCAGAATCCATGGTGTATCGTATGATGGGAATAGTGAACGTCAATTGTTCTGTACACTCCGGCATTCTTATAAATATCACTTCACACACCGTCTTCCAGTATTTGGTTGACAGGGTAACATTATAATGTAAAGGCACACTGATTGTTATTATGATGTACGCGGGCGGCGTGCGTGCAAGCGTAGTGGGCACTGCGCGTGCTCACTGTACCGGCGCGATGGGTTCAACGTAGCGCGCAAGCGCAACTGAACCACGCTCTACCAAATAGAGAACCAACGTTGAACAACTGTACAAGAATCAAGATATGCGGGTGATAACCCAACACCCGCCGTTCATTTAGAAATCACCAAAGCCTTGTGCGTGATACTAATATAAAATTGCTACAAGTTATGTTGCAATTAGTAATGTTCTATTAAATGACGTCAATAGCAGCAGTTTATTATCAATTAATATTAGATTTATTTCTACTAATACTTATTCGTATCGGTGGAAGTATTTATTAATAGTGTATTGATTTTCATATTTTAAAAGGCATTTTACACTAATTTGCATAAAATAAATTACTGAATCTACGACCAATCTTATATTTTTATTGTACACACCCATTTCGTACATGTAAATTTTAGCATAGCTCTACAGGGCTATACTGAGCACATATTTAATCAACACACGTCCACTAATGGCTGCTCACTATTTGCAATAACAATAAAAATCAATTGCAGATTGTTACCAAAAGTTATTCACGGTAACATGTTTTAACAATACGTAGTTTTGTTACACAGAACTTTGATGCAATAATGACCATGTAAATTCAATGTCGTTCAATGACTGCGCGGATACTGACAGAGACTTGAATTTTTAACCCACTTCAAATAAGGAGGTTTGTCATTAGGTTTTATTTGTTATTTTGAAACCTCGTCAGTTATAAACCGATCTGGAATGTTATTTTTCTTATTAGATCTTCTAAGATTTTATCTTGCTACTTATAGAAGCACGAAACGGGAAATAAACCCTGGGAGGGTTTCGCGCTTCGAAATCTCGGACTGAATTCGTATATTATTTACGCACTATTGCGATCTCCAATCCTAATCTACAAATCCAAGCAATTCAGTGGTTACCTTTTTGCTAACGTTATTTTACGCGGTGCCACAGCATAGCGTTGGGTCATAAGTCATCATGAGTCCTTTCAATCGGTGTAAATTTCTGGCAATGCTATTCTACGTAGAAACGACACAGAAGAAGTAAATAATTATACTACTTTGGTCCGTCAATAATCTTGACCGGAATGGAGATTCACGGATCACGGAAAGAAATTACTTTAACTGCAAGCAATGTAATTCTGCTAAATGATACGTGTATTGACGGATTAAGAAACATAGTGTCACCACACCTATTCATATCTTGGGTGTCGTAAAAGCCTAATAAGGGAGCAAACTACGCAGGACAACAGCATTGTAAAGAGAACGAATAATTAATACAAACCCTGCAACAACTTCTCTGGTCGGCGTGGTATAGGTCAAAACCTCCGTTCTGAGGAGTAGACCGTAGACTATTAAATGGCTGTTGATGAGATGTAAATGCTGCTAAAAAACGAGTGAGCCCTGCGGTAGTCACATAATATAATGTGTAACATTTGAAATCTCACCTACCAACTCTGGCACCGCGCGGGCTTATCAGTCTCATGAAAAAGCGCGCTCATCCCTTTCTGTAAAACATTTACGTAACTTTCAGGGAATCACTCTCACAGATTGCAAAAAAGTGGGCGGAAATATGTTACTCATTAAAAATTTAAGTCGTAGGTAAATTCCAAATCACCCGGAGTATTTTCTTACCTTCTTTTTTTTTTGCATAAGTGATTTACATTCCATAGAAAACGTGACTTGCATTTACTACTTTGCATTTACTATTCTATAATATGTAATAATAAGTATTTACCCATAATAAAAAAAAAACCTTTTAGCCAATAAATATCAAATTTTGAGCGATTTTTGTTCCATTAATCACACAGGTATAGGTTTTTTTCAAATGACAAAACGTATTTTCAATTAATATCGTTTCAAAACCGTATATTCATAATGAAGCTTGACATTTTGATGAATTTCTTACTAAAATGACCAGTGAACTTTGATTTGTACATTCGATTCAATGACGATGATGAAACATTCTTAACGTATTGTGTCCTTTGTATATGTATTTATTTATTTCAGAAACTTCTCACGGACCTTACGACTAGGACACTATGTCTACATAACAAAACTGTATAGTAGGAAAATTTACGTGTGTTAACGGATAAGTGGATATACAATACTTTTTGCTACTTGTTGTAAATACTCGTCAATTAAGTGTCAGGTTGTCTAACCGCTTTTGTCCAATTTGCTGCTATTAAACTATACTATACTCTAAGAATTGCCGAGAACAACTTTCGCAAGATACATCTCAATTGCTTAGTTAGAATAAACAATTTAACTTCTTATCTAATTTATTTATTTATTTATTTATTTCTAAAAGGTACACTTACAGATTACTGCCATTACATGTTACAGGAAACAGATGATAGATACATATAAAGTCTAGACAGTAATCCAAATGTAGCATACACAACATGAAAAGGCAAAATACAAGGCATATGGCAAATACAAATGCTAGCCACGCTTAATCATCACCAACACTACTCAAGTTCATGTATCCACAACATAAGTAAAATTAAAATTAAAACTAAATTATTAACAAAAAAGAAAAGAAAAGAAATACTTAGAAATACCTACCACGAACATTGAGCATTTATTATGTGTGTTATGACCCTCTTGTACTGGGAGAATCTATCATTAAATACATCCACGTCTCTAATCCGATTCAGCTCGTTATATGTGCGACACATCCTTACTATCGGGTTAAAGAATGAGGTGTTATTTTTATAAATTTGTATTAAAAACACATTGGGACAACGTGACCTGTGTCTGGTGTTAACAGAGATCGCAGACAGCAGACCAGGCGCATCGATAGTGGAGTGAATAATTTTGTGGAGGCAAAGGAGATCATACCTTCTACGGCGGGCTTGTAGCGAACTCACACTGAACTCAGCTAACCTGTCACGATAGTCCTGTAGTGATCTACCATAGCTGAATTTGCGGGCGACGTATCTCAGACACCGCCTTTGAACACTTTCTATGGCATCTGTATGAACCTTATAAAATGGGGACCAGATTGGACAACAATATTCTAGGCCGCTTCGGACAAGGCTAAAGAAAAGAGCCAACACGCTTTGCTGTTTTCTAAAGTCTCTTGTTGACCTTATAATAAAACCCAAAAGTCTACGGGCTCTATTTATTATATGCTGGTAGTGAGGTCGGAAAGACAGTTGCTCATCAAAGAGCACACCTAGATCCTTAACTTTATCCTTTCTCTCTAACCTTTGGCCATCAATAGAGTATTCAAAATCAAGTGTACAACGTTTCCTAGTAAATGTGATAAAGCAGCACTTTTTCACATTTAGGCTCATGTTGTTGTACGAGCACCAGTCAGAGATAACTTTTAAGTCATGTTGAAGAGCCACATGTTGTCTTTGGTCTTTGATATTAGTAAAAATTTTGAGATCGTCGGCGTACAGAAGAGAGGGGCAAGATAAACGGCTGACAAGATCATTTATAAACATGATAAAGAGAAGTGGGCCCAGGTGCGAGCCCTGCGGAACGCCCGATGAGGCTGATACAGGTGAAGAAGAGTAGCCCTTTACGGTAACGAGTTGACTGCGGTTACTCAGGTAAGAAATGATCCACCTTAGCAAGGACTAATACTAGCTGACCCGCGCAACTTCGTCTGCGTCTCTCAATAGTAATAAATTTTCTCCGTTTTTGAAACATTATTCATTGGTGCTCCGCTCCTTTTGGTCTTAGCGTGATGATATATAGCCTATAGCCTTCCTCGATAAATGGGCTATCTAACACTGAAAGAATTTTTCAAATCGGACCAGTAGTTCCTGAGATTAGCGCGTTCAAACAAACAAACAAACAAACTCTTCAGCTTTATAATATTAGTATAGATAATATTTTATCTAATATTTAAACACAAACTTAAAAAAACTAACATCATACTAAGTACCTATCATATCTACTGACACCTTATGTTTTTTGTTGACGGGGGGAAACACTTCCTCACCTCAATCGTGGCGTGGTGACCGATTGCATCATAATGCATCCATCCTATCCGATACCGCAGCTATCAATCTGCCACCAGAAGTCCCCACTCTGCAGCATAATTATGACTTAATTGTTTGTTACTTTTTAAGTCTTAATGAGAAAATAATCATCAATTATGACAAAAAAGCTAAAATAAATTAAAGTTTAAAAAACTTAAAAACACGCTTTTTTAACCAGACGAACTAAAAGTAGAAAATAATTGTCTATAAGTTCAAAAAGAAAGAAAATCTTTTTTTTGTTTTGATTGTTTTTTGTTGCAGCGAAAACCAGTTCTACAGATCTTAGTCCCGCTTTAAGAATGCCAAGACCGCCTGAGAAATTATTGGTATACGAATACTTCAGTACTTAGTGTTAAATAAAAGACAGATACTAGTATGTATTTTTGGGTGAGTTTGAATTGTATGAAATTTTTTATGTAATTGAGGGGGAAGTTTTTTAATAAAATCAAGTATCTCGAAGGCATTATTGTGTCCTTATTAGTATAGTTTAATGACTGTTTAATGAGTGTAAATGTCAGTAGAGCTCGTGTGATAAAAAATTACATTGCAAATGTAGTTGTAAAAAGTCGTAATTGAAGTAGTACTTAAGTATCACTAATTGATTTAATGATTTTTAACTCTAATTATTTTTGTGTGTAATATTACTAAATCATAAACATCCGGGTCATTTAGTTCGATAATCGAATATATGAACATTTACGAGGTACTTGAGTCGAGTACTGATTCGAGTTAACCTAAAGGCACACCACCACCCAATTGGGAAAGTAAGTAGATGTGTAGTACGATTGTCTAAACTCGAGTGTCACCACGGTTATAGAAAGTATTATAAGATCTTAAGAAACAATATTTTTATAAAGATCAACAGTCACTGAAAATAACAGACAAATTTTTACTTTTAGTTTTTAGCAATAATAAAATCAACCCGGCTCACACTTGACTAAAGTTTTATCAACTTTGTATTGAAGGTCACCTGTACCACACACAATAGGTCATTAATAATTCAAAGTTGTTTACAAAAAAAAAATGATGTATAAGTACTTATATGGTTTTACGACAACATTTCGAATCTACCTGCCTACATTCAGTATGAATTTTAATAAGATAAGTGTAAGTGAAGTCGTTTTGTTTCATTATATTATTAAAACAGCGTATAGGCATTTCACCTTTAATTTAATACATAAAATTTAACTTTAATTGTTCATTTAATTTAACCTCCTCTTTAAGGAAAGACCTATGTCTAGCAGTTGTACTATTAAACGCTGTTGATGATTGATTATAGACATTTCATAAACAAACTAAAATAAATTCATTCGTTCTTAATATACTGAAATAAATCTTAATCTTAAAGTAGTAGAAATGCAAAAAGCTAACATTTTAACAGATATTTGTTCAAGATTAAATTTTTATTTTATTTTTATAAATTTATTATAAATTTTCGAATATATATATATTTATAATAATAAAAAAATTGTAGCCATCTCAAATCGAAAATTTCATAGCAATCCTGCTACTAAAGTGTCAAGCTCTCAACTGTACATAACAAACAAACATATTAAAACTAAGATAGAATAGAGTTTTTTAATGGTTTGTACCAACAAGTACCAACCAAAAAGTACCAACTCAAATTTCTTGAACTGTCAATCCTATTTCAATTACAGTTATTACGCTACACTGAAATATCAACATTTCAAGTTCCTAAAATACCAATAGAAGTCTAAGCACATTAAAACTAGTAGCGGTGATACTAAAGTTTGCAAAGAATATGTCGTATTAATTCATAACTAAACTATTCAGTAAAAACAACATTAAAATGAAAACGAAAGACATAAAAAACCAAGAAGACACCGAAAGGATCACTGAGTTACTTTACAAATACTGTCATCGGCAATATTTTAGGTCTATAATTGACACCTCTTACTTAAGGAAGTATTAAACATCATGCACACTTTACGATCGCTTCAAGACCTGAATCCTGTTACATTGTATTTTATTTTATTATACCTTGTCTTACGAAGAGATCGCTGCCCTTAAAGCTCAAAATTATTTATTACTTTTCAATAATAATATATCAATAAACAATTTATGAAAAAAATGCCATCCTGACGTTCATTAATATTTACAACCCTATAACGTCACTGCCATTGTTTAAGTTTATACAGGTGTCAACCATATTACTTAAATCTACATATACGGTGAAAATATTCAGTCAGTCGGCTTCATTTCAAAATTGTTTTACTTCGAAACACGTTTTTTTTGTGAAATACAAAATAAGATTAGTTATAAAAAGCGTCTCAAGGTTAGTAGTTTAGGTTAGGTAGGTTACTAGTAGTAAGTCGGTAAAACCAAATGGTTTATTGTTTTCCTGAAATAGACTTTGTTCTGCAAACCATTAATCAAAAGCCAAAGTTAAAGTAGATATTGTAATAAAAAGGTGTCTGTTGTCAAATAAAATAAACGTCACCAGTATATTGCTTAAAAATTATATTCTTCCTTGATTCAATCTAGTCAATGATATTTGTATATAATATCATCGTCCATAGTCTTAAAGTAACTACAAACCTTAACGTTCAAGTTTATTCCGCATTTAGTTGGTAGAAAGTTTTACCTGTAAAAGATAAAAAAAATTAGCTTTAATCATTAATATGGAGAAGCATTGTCAACGGTAACAACACGTACATGTATGAGCTATCTCCGTTAGCGAGTGACGTGAAATGCAATCGAAATGGATATCAGATACGACTGGATAGAATAATAGAATACTAAATATAATACTACTACTACTACTACTAAATATTCGTAACTAACTATATGTAACCGATTACGTAAGATTCATATTCGAATGTCACGCGGAACGTAACCTACCTAGAGTCCCAAACTGCCTTTATAATGTTAATAAAAAGTTGTTAAGTTAGTAAAAACTTCACAAATTATTTATTGAGCAGCACAGCTGTTTTAGAGAACATATTATCATACGGTTTCTTTTAATAATTGTAAATAGATAATGATAATTACATTAAAAAATAATTCCTAACTTCAAGGATAGCGAAATAGACTTTGATGTGCCATGATGTAGAGATCATCAGAGATGACATTGAAGTCTTTTGTACTTATTTTAAAATGATGAGCCAGTGTACCTAAATCGATATAAAAAAAACACTTAATTTTTTTTTTTATAAATTTTGAAAAAAGTAGAAATCTGTTGTGGCGAGGTCCGGTGAGTACGGTGGGTGACGAAGAGAATCCAGCTGTAACTCTTGTAGCTTTGCGATGGTCTGTCGTCAAGTATGAGATCGAGAATTGTCGTGGAGAAACAATAAGGAAGGGCGATTGAAAAGTCGTGGTTGTTGATTTGTGAGCTTCTCCATTATTGTTTACAATTCCCGGCTATAGACATCCGCCGTCACTCCGGTACAAGTCCGGCACCGGTCCACCAGACAGTCACTATCATATTCTTATGGGTAATCTTGTTTTAGCGCACAGATTAGGTGCTGTACCACGGTCCACTCACAGATACAAAGCTTGCGATTTCTCGTACAGAATCCACTTTTCATAGCAGGTAACAATTCAATTCAGGATTCACTCATTTATATGCCGATTTAATAGTGCTATGCATGGTTCGACTGCGCGACGAACCATGCTATGCATGCATGGTTCGACGCATAAGGTTCGCTGATGGTCGCCAAGTTTGTGTGGCACCCACTTATCTAGCTTTTCATTATTCTGATTTGACACAAGTGCTTCAATTTTGTTTTGAAACTATCTGCAAAGCTTCAGAGCAAGCATCAGCAAGATTCAGACGTAAATTGAGTTTGATCCGCTTCCACTATCGCCTTCAATTCATCGTTGTCGACTATAGTCTACCGTACCGTACCGTACGGGCCTACCGTACACGTCGTTAATGTTTCGTGTTATTTGCGCAGTAGTATTTCCACGTAGGATTCACCAATTCAAAGATAATTAACTCTGAAAATGCTTTAATTTCATAGGTCGAATTTAACGCAAATAAAATATTTCGATTTATCTGCCTTAATCTTCCCTTTTCTTTCCAAATCCAACTTTTTACATTAGGTTTTAGGTATGGTAATAAATTAAAACTGATATAGGTACCTCGTGTTAAATTAAGAAAATTAAAAATTACATAAAATATATGTTTCTGTGTCCTTCTGACCTACATCCCACATCCCAATTCGCTACTGTCAGATTATGTGACGTCAGAATCAGAATTCATTGAGGTCACGTCAATCCAGATGGTACAACAACATTGACTGGTTGGACAGACTTCTAAATATATCAAAAAACGACCTTAGTGACACTAATGCGTATTATCCTAATATTAAATATTTAATTTACACTAACAGCAATATTTACCGATGATCATTGAAATTCAGTCATAATATAGCATGCAGTACCTAAATTATTCGACGATATTACATTTGTAACCAAAATTCAATTTAATGTAAATAGAAAAGCAAATGTTTGAACTTAAATTATGTGATATTACAGTTGAAGGACCTAATCGTGCCTGATATGTAATATAGCTTTAAAAAGGACAAGACGTAAGTAACCGAGTACGCTAACACATTGCAAAGTTAAGCAATCGTATCGCGGTTATTCAAGTATGGGTGACCATTCTTAACACGTTGAAACCCCTCCGTGCCTCAGAGAACAGTTCCACGTAAAAAATCGAAGTGCAGCCGTATCGTAGTATACTTAAAACCGACCCCAACCCAGTTTGGTTAAAAGGCTCGAAGGAAGGAAAAAGGACATAATTGTGTATAACATTACCTTATTGTAAAAAGATGTGTCGTCTTGTAAACACAGTTAAACAAAATTTCAGGATATAATCGTATGGCTAAAATTGGCTTTTGACTAACCAGGAAAACTATTATTTGTTGTAAGTCAGCAATTAAGGTTGCGTGAGAACACTGCGCCCAAAAGAAACTGATATTGATATGGATAATTGAAATGACATTGTGTGTTAATCTATATTTGTACAACAATGCCTTTTCTATCAAGTTTTGAACAATTTTAAGAAATAAAGTCGATTGACCTTTACTTCACTGTAAACTAGAATGGAATAAAATCACTATCACCTGTGATCAATCATATGATTTATTAATCATCTAATCACAGCTCTGATATATATACAAAGCCAATGCGAATTATTATTATTACGTGCCAGATCTATTCCTCGATTTAGAGATTCCTCTTTAATAGTCCACTGTTGGATATAGGCCTCTCCTTAGACAGAAGGTTAATGGCCTACTATACCACGCTGACCAGACGGGTTGGTATAGGCTTTGTTTCTTCTTTTTGCAGTGCTGTTGTCTTGCATAGTTTGCTCCCTTAGTCGACACTTACGGGAAGAATAGGGGTGTGACACCACACGGATAACTACGATGTCGATGCAAAACTAGACAAGCGAAAGGTCTAAATCTAAAAAAAAGATCGTAATCTTTAGTAAAAATAATTTTGATTGATTTTGATGGCATTTATTTTTGTCAACGGTATATATCACAAGCACAGATGAAATCGCAGTGACTAAAGCCAATCATTTAGAAGTAACAATAATTACCATGTCTTCTGTAAACATTGGTGCAGGTTGGTTTTTTTTTTATAATCTGGCTATCTTTCTACCGACTTTTTCAATTTAAGAACTAGTGTTGTAAAGCATGAGCAAACAATTCTCACTGAATTAAAATACAAATCTATCTATACAAATAAATAAAATTGAGGTGTCTGTTTGTAATGACAAAATAATAGGTTCGAACCCACTAAGGCTGCGCTTTTCAAATTCCACGCGAACAAAGTCGCAGGTACCTGCTAGTTTTACATAAAATTGCATAATTTTCTTGATCGTTAATTGATTGCTGTAATTTTCTTTCGTTACCTGATGAAAATAACAGCAGATCCAAAGCTGTTATAGGGCTCGTCCCAAGATACGTTCATAAACATGTCTGTCGAGCATTTTCTGCTATAACAACCCGAACGTAGTTTACTGTAAAATTTCGTGATATCTTAATTAAGCTTTAAACAAGACTTTCATATGCAGTAGTGGCAATAAACTGAGGTATTTGCAAGGACGAACAATCGACAATTCGACTTCAAAGCTATCCATTTTATTCTATTATGTATAAACAAGCTGATACCATATCTAATCCCGGTCCGCCATTTATGGCAAATAGCCTGCTAGCTAACACTTTATCGTTTTAGAATTTAGACGGTTCAAATCCGACACAACTACTACAAAACAATAATGAGTTAATATGATATTTTATTATATTTGGGGAGCTTACGGCTAAATTTACAAAGTACATATGATGTTAATTTTCTAGGTGCCACTGACAACCTTCCACATGTAGAAAGAAGACAGTGCTGATATCTAAAATAATACATACTAAATAGTCTAAAATATACATGGATTATTACAACAATTCAGGTTCTAAAGACAAATTAGATCTATATAATTTAGGATCTACATCTAGGCTAGGGCTTTATTCTTCATAATATGTTAAGCGAGTTCAAAACCACGCTTGTCACAAAGTCTCAAACCTTAATAACTTCTGTGTTACTTCTCATTTCCACACACAACAAAATCTTATAATGTAAATAACACAATGACGGTTGTTATGAAACGCAAAAGTTATTTTTAGTCAATCAGATAATCTGATTCTGACACTTGGTATCATTATAAACATGCAATAAAGTAATCAAAAGACGTAGCCTATCATTTCCCAGGCTATGTTTAGTCTTTGTTTTAAAGAGAATAAAAACGCGTTCCGAAAGACTCAATTGTGCAAACGTTACTTTAGCTATATTTAGACTGTCTGTCATGCTTAAGAAATGGTTTTGCGTACTGAAATGTTCTAACCCTTGTTGACAAGATAAGTACAGGCAATATTGAAAACATTTAGTTTGCCGGATGGTTCCGGATATTGATGTGAAAAGTGATTAAAAAGCAATATACACAGCGAGAAGCTAGGTTGGTTGTTATATCAGATATTTTTTTACACTGACTTGGGACTCCCCTAATTAATTTTGTATCATCTTACATAATATAAAAAAAGTCGCTTTTTTTGTTGTACGCTTAGACGTTTTAAACTAAGCTACTGATTTTAATGTAGTTTATATATATAAAATATACAATAAAAAACAAAAATCCTCATACGTATATCTCAGCTTAACAATAATAGTTTATTTTTAAAAGAAAGAAAACTTAATCTAATCGTATCGATATCGTAATTTTTACTGATAGAATTATATTCCGCCTGGAGCCTATTTAAAGGAGATAAACAGCCAGGGTTAGTTTTGGATCGCTTAGGTGTGAACAAGGATTATCTAGAGAGTCGTAGAAATTTATAAATGATAGTGATGTTAAGTTTTTGTAGCAGATTAGGACATTTTTTTTTGTTAAACTACTAGTATTCAAGTTAACCCCATTAGCTAAGCTAAATTACTTGTGTTAGGAGTGGGTTCACGTCGGTAGTGTACTGGTCAGGATTCAAACCCACGACCTCTTGACCGCAAGTCCAATACCTTAACCACTAAGCTACATCCGCTTAATTGATATTAAAGTTGACTAAGTTGTGTAAAAAAGATAGATCTAAAATTTTGCGCTGCTGCTTTCTCATTAACATAGATTAAAATAATGTACTACGGAATTGTTTATCTTAAAAATATCTACAAAAAGTCCGCGATGGTATGTCTATCTCCTAAGAACCACACACTGTGACCATTTTTATCTATTTATATATTCCAAAAAATATTGGATAATTTATGAAGGGATACAGGGAAGATAAAGGGGAGGATACATTGTGCATTTAATGTAGCTGAAAATTGCTTATTACAACATATCGGTAAAGTAAATATCTTAGTAGATATCAGAGGTTTAAACGAAAGGGCAACGTGCCGCATCGTACCGTACGTCCGTCCCGGGTGGCAGCTGCCAACAGGAGCGGAGCGGGCCTATAGTTAGTTAAATATTGCATATAAAGATGTCCTGTAGTCTAGTCTTATCATAATAATAGTATAATGATTCACTCCACACCGACACCTCATTAGTAGTAGTATCTACATTGTACCCATGCGAAGCCCCCCGGATCGCTAGTATTTATATATGTATATTTTTTTTAATGTTATATTTCAGGACAAAGCTGTCAATAATTCAAGACTCAATTATTACTATTTTTCATGGTTATACGTACTGAACCCCTCAGTACTCTAGTCAGATTCGCACTTGTCCCATTTTCATTATAAATTGTATTGCTCCAAGCTGTTAACGGTACCTTAAACATTAAGCTATGATGTATACGACTTTGTTTGAACTCGCCTTGATTGAAGTACGTTAAAGGTTAAAGATATTTTTTGCCATTCATAGTAATTTTGTTAATAAACGAACTGTGACCCGAGGACGAGTTCAAACAGACAATGACATCGTTGACTAAGCAATCAGTGACTCTACAAATTTGCTTAACTATGCATATTTGACTCGGCATTACTATATAAAACAGTTGAAACTATAGTTATAGTAAAACGGAATGAAGGAATCGTACTGAAAAACGCCACTGACTTTCATCTAAACCTGTTGATAATGTAACTGGTCACTAAGACTAACTTGTGAGCCTAACAACAAAGATTGCACACATTTACATACATAAAAAATCAATTTGATCACAGTACACAGCTCTCTCGCCATACACCATAACATAAATGGATGATAACTATTAATAACATCCCTTTTATTATTATCAACAATCTTGTATATTTAATTTGAAATATTTGTAAGTAAATGCTTTACTGAATGCTATTAAACTTAGGAATATATATTGGTAAAATAAATTTAAATGAATTTCAGAACAGACTAAAATCTTTTATTACTTCTTACTTGTCACACTGAAGCAGCTTAAAGACTTTGAAAAACAAAGAGAAGACCAGTATATCTATGACTTAAGTAAGTTCTGTTCTGTAAAATATTTTCTTAAAGTATGAAAAATGTTTTAAGAAAATTTACCTATTTTTGTAACTACGAGTATGTAATCCATGTCGTAATGTCTAAATACAGAACTTATCTGTAACATTCATATGATATGGTATTTCTAGTCAGTGAGATTTCGGCATTTAAGTATTATTATTCCTTTTCGCTAATGTAATTTATGCAAAAAATTTAACCACAACTTGGTTTTTCGGAGTATTAGAATACAATAAATTATTAAATGAAATCGATTGTGACCGTGTGTGTGTCGAGTGTGTGTGTGTATGTGTGTGTGTTGTATGATGTGTCGTGGTTTGGATAAAATTATTATTACAGGTCAAGGAAATACAGTAATAATACAGGTCAAGAAAAAAACAACTTGCCTTTTTGTTATTATACGAGTATCTACTAGTTGTCATTCAGTGGTCGTATTTTGAGCATAACTTGCATTTAATGTTTAAGAAAAATATATAAGGAAATAAACGTATGCTTGTTTACTGTCTGACCGATAAAAAGAGAACTTGTTGTTGTTGTTGGATGCTAGAACATAATATTAATCCAACAACTAAGATGAATCTAATCACGTGGAAGAAGCTCTTGTGCTCACGTATGCAGAAAAATAGACATACTTTATACTACGTATGCTAAAAACATTATTCTTTTTAGCAGTTGAATTTAAAATGTTAGCTTTACCTACAAAGTAAGTTCCTTCCCTGTTAACATATTACATTTAAATTAGCACAGAATTAGAGACCTCGTCTCACTGTGAGCGGTCGTGTCTTTGGATTGACACTAGAAGTATGACCGCCGAACCCTGGCAATAAGCAGTTTTCCCATACATTTAATGTAATATTAAACAATTACAGTAAACTTCGTATAAAAGTACTAAATTTTGACAAGAGTCAACCGGTTCTTTTAAATAAGAAATGTGCATGGCATCACTGAGTTTCTAGCAAGCAGCATCATAATTTAGCAATTCACAAATGTACGTATTTATCAAAAATAATTTTGTCTATTATATGCATGTTGAATATCTTGATATATTCATATTTTTAATAAAATAATGTTTTATAAGGTTACGGCCCAATTAAATTAAATAACCTTCTTATTTCAAAATACAGCCTTAAACAAGAACTGAAGCCCCCTTTTATTTGTTACAGACACGGTCAACTATATGTACAGACCTATATGTGTGCGGATGTTCATTTGTGAGGGTCTAGAGACAAAACGCTTAGGCCGACTTTATTGATTCTAAGTCAATCGATTTCTCTCAATCTTGGTAAAGACATTAATTAAAATTCAATATTCAAAAACCAGAAGCCAGATTGTGAAAAAGAAAGACTTAAACTTGATGAAATATGGAAAGTGAATAATGTTTTCGTTTTTTAAATTTACCTTTCTTTTTTTCCGTGTTGTTTTAAGTGACAATATTGTGAAAATCAGTATTTTTAAAGAAAATTTAATGTAGAAAAAGTTTGAAAAAATTATCAATCAGCGAGTGAAGCGGTAAGTAATTATGTAATGTTACTAAATAGGATGTCACATCTCTTCACTAGTACATTTTACCCGGTCTCGCCTCGGTGCGTTCGCGCCCCGTCCGCTGTTCAACCAACCCTCTATCGCTAAAGCTATTTTCCAACATTCGTAACATCCAATAAAAATAATGGATAGCTTGAATTGATACCAAATTATATACATTTTCCTCAAAATCATTATAGGACAAATTAACAATAATTGTGGTTTTTGTTTCTCATTCTCATTGAGTTGTATATTTTTTTTAAGCAGACAACTACTGCATTAGGAATACATCCTGTGTGGCGGGGGACTTTACAAACATACATGAAACGGACACAAAGAACACCCAGACTCAGACCAACAATTTGTGCATCACACAAAGTGTCGTCCCATGTGGGGATAGAACTCACAACACTCAGCGTAGTAGTGAGCGGCGTGGTGACCGCTTAAGCCACTACGCCATCCGAGCATAATGGAGGAAGAGGAAGTTTTTTTGTTTAACATCCAAGATTCAATGGCGCTAATGACGAAGTGTCAACGTTCTTCAGAATGACACTGACTAAAACCCCATAGCTTTTTGCCACAGTTCTATTACAAGGGAATGGAATAAAATATAAATCGGTCAACGTGAACTACCTATATACAAAATAGGTTTTAGTCTAGTAGTAGTATAGTAGCCTTTATAGAAATATAGCTACCAAACAAGAAAAGACACTATATATATGTATATACGCGTGAGGAGAGTACGTCACAATACCGTCAACAGTCTAAACCTATTCGGGCGTTGCTACGACCCTGTATACCTACGGTATTGTTCTTCGTTATCTAATGCCGCGTCCGCACGCTTGCCAAACCTAAAGAAGCCGTCACAAATTCAAACGTGTGGATAAAGCGTTTGACTTGGTTTGTGTAGGTTAGCAAGCGCTTGTAGCCGATCCGTCAAGTGTCGGTTTTTTTGTCACAAATCAAAGAGAATTTGCCGCAAGCGCTTGCGACTCGTTCACACGTTTGCGTGCACTCAGTCTCGTCTGTGTACTGGCGGCGCACAGACGTATGGGTCGTCTTGAGTATAAATATGAGTGACTGTTCAAATGAAGACATTTTGAACTTCCTGGAATGTTACCAGGCAGAACCATGCATTTGGGACCCGGGAAATACTGATCACAAGGAAAAAATTGTATTGTATTTATAATAAAATAACTTAAGCCAAATGATATTGCCGCAAGCTCAATGTCCATCATGCTTGCTTCTTCAGAACACAATATCTCACTCGCAAGCGTGTGGTGGTCTGTCAAATCAAGCCAAACGTTTGTAGAGGTTTGGACTTTGCGGCTAGCGGCAAGCGTGCGGACGCGGCATAACGAGTCATCAGGACTACAATAGTCTAGAGTATCTTCTTAACTACTTACATAGTTACAGCTGTTACAAGTATAATGAGATTTTCAACTCACTTATATTGACATATACTAAATGCGAATATGTAACAAACTCAAAGCAAAAACACTTTGTTTATGTTTTTTTATGAAACCTATTTAGTGGTTATATGTTAAATGAAAACGGAGGAGTGTAATGACGCACGTAGTTTTAGTATGTACTGAAAACGTGCATAGGTAGGCCTTGAGAACATAAATAAAGACTTAAAGTAATCACGTTGTAAAATACATTAAATTGCTGTGCAATTACCGAGGAAAAAAATCATAGCTAATATTTCCTTAGGCAATAGACCCTATGAATTAATACATATTGTGAAACCATTAAGTGTTCAATATAGTATTTTAAAAGATATAATGAGCTGTCACTCAGATAACGTTTAAAATAACTTTGCATGAACATAACAAATAGTTTTCGTCAATTTTACTTTCGATAAAATGGGCGTAAACAGGAAATAAAATGGTATTTTACTAATGGATAAAACTTGTGATACTGCCACTGCCTTCACATCGAGTGATAAGGTCTCTTTACAAAACTGAGAAATAATTGTATGCCCTCAGAGAAGGTGGATGGTCATTGTATTTTGACCGTGTCACCAACCGTTAGACCAACAGTCAGTTAATTAGAACAATAATATAATAACTTCACACATCTCACACACGGCAGTCTGGTCCCAAACTAGGCAGAGCCTGTACTATGGTAATCAGGCTACTGATAAACATACGTAAATATATTACAGAAAAATTACACTCATACACAGAACAAATGATAGTGCTCGTCACACAATGATTTGTCCTGGGAATCGAACTCACGACCTCCGGCTTAGCAGTCAGGGTCACCGACCACTAGACAAACAGGCCCGTTAAAAGAATCCCGAGTGTATCATCAAAAAGTCGTGAGCAAAAGCTAGTTCTAGTTGGATAGTTGGTTAACAAAACATACAAGTATTTAATCTGTCAAAACGTAAAAAATACTGAGTACTAATTGACATACTGCGCAGTAATACCTTATGTAACAAGTTGTTTTCTGTAAATATATTTAACAAATGAGGTATTATTATGGGATGTGAAAAAGCAGATTATAAACAGTCACCGTCTGTATTAGTTTTTTGCTCTTAGACAATGGAATTAGTATTTTTTATTGATTTTAAACCAAGATCAACACGTTCTATCATAATAACCTGCATTGATTTGCCCCGTCAGACGTTGTTCAGCTTGACGTTGGAAGAGAAGCACCTCCAGTTTTCCTTGAAATTTTCCACTATCTCTAGCAATTTATCAATTTACTTTTCCTAAAAACCTTATTCTGACTATTACTAATTTCTTCCTCTTCCTCCGAGCCGTTTTTCCCAAACAAGTTTGATAATGGTAATGAATTCTTCTTACAATACTAAAACAATAATTTAAGCAACACAATTAACGTTTTACGTTTTAACTTTTTTTATATCTAAAATGCGATTGTGTTTTGTTTATTTTTTACTTAAGGATTCTTAGTTTTTATATTCAAAATGGCGTTTTTGCTAGCTTACATTAACTTTAATACAAGAAAAAGCAGTTGACTTCAATCATTATAATATATTATTGACGTGGTTAAATGATAATAGCATTAAAATGATTGAATGAATAAGAAAATCTTCAAAGGAGAATGCATAGGAGGATAGAATGATTAATAAACGTGACCAATGCTGTCCAGTTGTTACTCATTGTTTAGACACTTAATTTCTACAGTTTTTAAATTAGACTTTTTAAGTAAGTTCATAGCAAAATCAGAAGTGCATGCAATTTTGACTTAGGGCACTTTCATGCTACTTAGGTTACTTTCATCCTTCAGACTTAAGAACTACTATTTTGAAAGTAACACTAATAAGATAATATTTATTATTGTAGTTCATGATTTCCACAAGAGGGTTATGATCAACGGTAAACAAGCCATGATGATGAGGTGGTGAAGACCAGGTGATGATTCCTGAACCGTTCATTTTTATTTTATTTTTAAAGACAACTCCCGCATTTGGAATATATAACCTGTGTTGTGGGAATATTCCAAAGCGTCCACAAAGAACACCCAGACTTAGAACAATAATTTGGGGATCACACAAAGTGTCGTCCCATGTGGGGATCAGACCCACAACACTCAGCGTAGTAGTGAGCGGCGTGGCGACCGCTGAAATAACTACGCCATCCGTGCAGTTACATTGTTATTTAGAATAGACACCCAAATACACAAAAAAAATTATCAAATCGTGATACCCATTCTTATCCATGCCGTGAGAGAGCCACTCAGCACAGTAGTAGTAGTAGCTTGGCGACTACGCCATACCTGCAGTCGTATGTAATGCTATTCTCTAATTCATCAACTAAGCAAATAGATGCTATGTTTATGTTTTTACACCGTGTAAATTGTGTTTACAATTTCATATTGTATTATTGATTGACGTCAATATAAATATTTATATTGCTAAGGTTTTAATGCTAAGTTATCATGTGTAAATTTTTTTTTCTATTGCACGAGTTATATACGTGCAGCGTTATACAACTTTTCATCTTTTTTATACACATTTAAAAGTCAAAAGTTTTTTACACTTTGAGGCTCTGAAAACAAGCGAACATATACAAGGTCTATGAGATATTGGGAAGGGTTTCCCATTATTCTCTACTTAGTAAAACCTCCAAAAAACAGACCTTTATTAAAAAACAGCGTGTTTTGTGGCTTATAATAAATATGTAAAAGCTGCTACACTGTCTTCAAGTTTTATAACAATTTTTTACAATAATATTTGTATATCTCCTCCCCGATACAGACCTCCTTTCTAAGGAGAGACCTATGTCCACTAGTGCACTTTTAAAGACTGTTGGTGATACAGACCTCTTTATCGAGTAAGCTCCTTCCTGAAGTTCAGGTTGTATAATGCACAGTAAGTGCTACAGTTCTTTGCTAAGTTATAGCATTTTTGGTTACAGGTTATTTGAACTGAACTCCAAGGATTAAAAAAAAAAGTCGTATCTTATTAACAATGAAGTCTCGATTTACACCTCTAATTGGGCAATTGACAGTACCAATCATATCGAACGGATTGTCATATTGTTGTAAATATGTAATCAAAATTAAATTCATGTATTTACACGTCATTCATCATGTTAATTATATTGTTCATCAGATAATAATACTGATTATTAACCATAAAAATTTCATGACTCACTCACGCTGCTGTCAGGGTATTAAAGACCGGCCTGGGGGTGACAGGTGAGGTCATCTGTCACCCTAGCAGAAGCAGGCCGGGGTGGCGGCGAGCGCGCTGCGAAGCGCGCTTGCCTCCAGGGAGCACAGGGAACATGGGGTTCCCACACGGGAGGAGGTGGGGGTCGTCTACTCGTCTGTAGATGACCCGAGGTATGTCGGGGCACCAGGGACTTCCTTTCTAGGGTATACCTGGTTCCCCGGCTATCAGTACCCGAGACGGCGTGCGGTTTTAGTCGGTTCGAGTCGGACATGCCACCGACAGGTGGTATCCGAGGGGATTTCCGCACGGAAAAAAAAAAAAAAAAAAAGGGTATTAAAAACCAGCTTTCACACCTTTGACTACCGTATTACGATTGAGTAATACACAGTTACTGTAACTTACCATATTTTTATTTGTCGATTTTCATCTTTCTTCCCTTTTTGAAACTTTTATTTGAGGTCGTCTTAATATGTAATATTGCACGTCATCTCTTTTTTGAAATATAATTGTTTTCAAACAGGACACGGGAAGAAGCTATGGGAGGGCAAGGAAATTTATGGTAAGGGATAACGCAAGTGTCAGATGGGGCAAAGAGATTTTTATAGAGGGATAAAAGCATTGAGTTAAAACAACACTATATCAATGGATAAAAGGGTAGACGGGTACCTGATGATAACTATCGCCGCCCCTGGACATCTGCAACTCAGTTACAAGTAGGTATGTATGTAGTCGTGCTCTGAGCCCCATCCCTGAATTCAGGGGCCGGGGGGGAGGCTGGGCTCCGGTACCCGCGTGTTCGTCCTGTGTTTTTAGACACACATACACATCAACTTACTCGCAGGTATGTTTGTTGTATATTGCCAATACTATTTCTGCTACTTATTTATTCTTATGAATGTTTTAAAAATTCATTTGCACAACAACAACTCTTGTTATTAGTTAGAGGTCACGTAACAGGTGAAACAACAAGATATTGCAAATGGGATAGCTTTACAACAATACGGAACAACGTCATAGTAAAACTATTCTTATTGAATAACCGAACGTAAATGCTTTCGTAATACAAGGTTAATAAACAATAGCAATATATTATTTAACTTAGAAAGAAGTCAATAATACTTAAGACTGTCTCTGGTAGCTGTCAAAGATGACACATTTTGTTTTTCAGTTAATAATACTGCTTTGAAACTATGTACAACGCATTGTCACTATTAAGACCATGAAGGTAACATTATGGCGAAAACAATTTCGATTATTGTTGTTTGAAGTTTAAAAATTATTTTATTTGCGACTGTTTATTATTACAGTATGACGTATACGAAGCCTTTTATACTGAGCCTTCTATGCTGAGCCCGAATTTTGTCCGCCGTTCTACAAAGATAAACAAAAAACGGATCTGACATCGGACCAGAGAAACAAATGCTCATGGATGTAATTTACTTTTAGTTTGAGTCATTGAGTTACAATTCTCCAAGCAATTTTATTGGTATTTCATCACTGTTTGTAAATGATAAGTGCCAATTTTACTGACTTCACCTTTTTGATTTGACGTGCGATTTAAAACGATTTGTAAATTGCGCTTAATAACATTAATTTTAGTTTTTAAATCTGACAATTACCACTTTATTCGGAATACAAACAATTTATCAGTATTAATTATTTACTTTACAAGTTAAACATGTACAGGTAGTAGTAGTTGTAACGTAGATTTGTATTTATTTCAAACTGGCTTTTGCCCTTGCCTCCGCCCGCGTGTATGTCACTTGCCCAAGTAAAAAGTTCAGCGGTTCAAAATCGGTTCAGCGGTTATTAATTCCTCATACAAACTTGCATCCACCTTTTCATCTCCTTAAATTACGATTTCTGGGATAAAAACTATCCTATGTCCTTTTCCGGAACTATCTCTACACCAAATTTCATCTGAATCCGCTCTCCTCGCGCTTAAACCGCTGAACCGATTCACACACACTTTCTCATTTATAATATTAAGTATGGATTATAAGATAATTTGTTCTACATTAATTAATTTACATATTTCATAAATACTTACCAACTATTATTGCAGGTCAAAAACCTAATACAATAGTGTAACTATATATTGTTTTGTTATACCTATATAATTATCTATTTAATACAATAGTATTAAATAGATAATTTTATAGGTATAAGGGTATTGCTTATGAAACTGACCAGTTGACCCGCACAAATTCATTTGCGAACCAGAAAATCCTTATTGAAAAAAGTTGAACCGACGTCCAACAATACTACAAAGAGCACTAAAAACCTATTCATCATCCAATAGCAATAGCAATATCCATCATCTAGAGTTCCGTTGTTTGTCTCCGAAACTAATCACCAGATCTATATGAAATTTAAATGGGACCATTTCGGAATAAACCCCTTCCACCCCTTCAAAAAAAAAATCGGAATTGATAACCTCCTCCGGTTATCAAATTGATATGTTAATCGTAGTAATATGTTAAGTGTACTATCCTTTGCCAATTTCGTCTACATTCTCCAAAAGTTAAGGAAGGAAAGTTTCTTAAGGAAATCAATTATGACAGCTCTCTTGTCATCAAGATGTGAATACCACTTACTCATAAAAACCCAACTGAGTTCTTAGAGACGAAGTTGGTTCATTAAGTCCATCCCTGAACACAAATGTAAATATTTTCCATTTGAAGAATTGCTGACTAATTTCAAAACACACAAGTAAATATTGTTAACGATCTCACCATAAAGGAAAGACTGATGAATGCGTACTTGCAACTGTGTCAACAAAACAAACATAAATATTGTTACAGAATATAATTGTAATTTAATGACGCAATCTGAAAATTATTCTACTTAAATTGGTGATTTTTGGTAAGTATTCAAAATAAAATGTTAGTGAAAAAAAATAGTTTATGTAAGAAAACAGTAACATAAATTTTTGCATATATTACACGGCCTTATTTACACCATTTTTTGTTGACGGGGGTCAAATCTCCTCCTCCTTGGGGACGCAGGAACCAGGAGTATGTGGTGTTTCCACTAAAAACCACCCGACGGCCGGCCTCAGGCGCCTTACTCTTAGAAGGGCTCAGATAAACTAAGCAAATCTAAAAAAATTGTCACCACATGCGTGCAAAAATAGAGTAATGTTCGGAAATACACTTTTTAACTGTGCAGTCTACCCACATCTAAGCTCAAAGAATTATCCCATTTGGATTCTGAATTATTAACTTGTTTATTTATTTTTTTATTGTGTCCAAACAAAAGTTGAAACTTGTACCACGAATTCGTGATTTTTATACGAACACGTTATTCTTTACAGTTACGCGTATAAAACCCATACAAATACTCCCTTTGATCTTTCGTTGGAAGACTTCCTGCAATTACCGAACGGAATGTCGGATCACCCATCACATATTATAAATGACATCCGTCCCATATATCGCATTATGCTGTCCTGTTCACGATCACGTAAGCATAAGTTCATATTTCTCGACACGTACCAAAAACGGTACAACTGAAAGCCTTAAAGAGAGCCGTGTCGTATTTGTGACGCACGAGACGACCAGGTATGCCAGCCGTGTCCGTTCACGGCACATTCCCACCTCGTGATGGACTACTTATCCAAATACGGCGAATGAATCCAATTTTATTGTTCTTTGTTAAAGATCCATGTCGTTTAATCCTATCAATACCAAACGTTTTTGATTCTGAAGATTTTAATATTTATGTACATGGAGGCCTATGTCCATCAGTAAATGTCTTTCAGCTGAAATGATGATGATGATGGTCTTGAGTATAGGAATGTATTTCCTTTAAATTAACGTATCTTAAGAATATGAAAGAAGGGGCGTATGATGCAAACGTTTGAAAAGATTCCTATCATACACACATAAATACACTCACGCTTAAATTCCCAACGAGGAGAGAGTAGAGGCGTATAAAATGCCCACATTTTGCCATTTGAATTTGTTTTATAATTTTAGTACTTATGGTTTAATTTTATCAAAATTATAATTTAGGAGAATTCAGGACCAATGACTAAATGAATTGCAAGAGTTTCAAGTAAAACACTTTTTTGGATACAAATAAGCAAGCACATGATCCAGGGTATGACCATCATTATTTAGTTGATCAGCATTCCTTGCGGCCACCGTGACAGATTACAGTGACCAGTCAATACGATAAGTTCTGGTCTAATTTTAAAGTGGGTAATGATGTGACTCGATAAGTGTAGTATGTCGATAATTTTTGATCGCTAAATGTTCTACCTTATTTACTGTTATTGCGACTATTTCAAATTCAATTTCAACAATATTGAGGGCAAAAGTGAGTGTGTGTGTGAGTGAGTTGCCTAACCTTTTTGAATTTCTATTCAGGCCCAAAATTGTGTTTATAACATGGTGAAAATTTATGGTCTATTGGCGTCCTACTTGTAGAGTTAGGACAAGTCTAATTGTGAACAACCCATTCTCAACTTAAAATATTTATATGAAAAACAAAATTAAATTTTAATAAACGTAATCGAAAAATGATAAAATAATTTATAAGCTCCCGACTTAACCAGAATATGTAACGAGAGATAATAAACGTAAAAAGCTTTTTATAATAGATTTCCTAGCGGAAAAAAAGCGAAGAAGAAAAGCGGCGGTAGCCTAGTGGTTAAGGCATTGGACTTGCGATCAAGAGGTCGTGGGTTCGAATCCTGACCAGTACACTACCGACGTGAACCCACTTCTAATACAAGCAATTTAGGAGAGCTGGAGGGGTTAACGGCAATACTAGTAATTTCGGTTGCTAGTAAGCCTTTTTAGAAAACAAAATTGATCTCTTTTGTTCTGGATGGGTGACCGGGACGGCTCCGTGGCAGTCGTCGGCTCCACGGCGGCTCATTCCCCGCCCTTGTCGCTAAGAGACAAGGGTACTGGATATGTTGCCGCCGATTGGGGGGGAATCACCATTTATGGTGTATATTTCTCCCCCAACCGGAGTTTGAACGACTTCGAGGTCTTCCTTAACAACTTGGAGGCCTCGATGCGGCGACTAGTGTCTGGGCACGTCCTCGTGCTGGGGGACTTCAACGCAAAGTCCATTGCGTGGGGTTCCCCTGCGACGGACGCCAGGGGCGAAGCCGTCGAGGAGTGGGCGGCGTCGGTGGGCCTCTGTTTGCTGAACAGGGGCTCCACCAACACGTGCGTGCGACAGCAGGGGGGGTCGATAGTGGACCTTTCGTTCGCTACCCCTGCAGTCGCCGCACGAGTAAGGAACTGGTGTGTCCTGGAAGAGGTCGAGACGCTCTCGGATCATTTGTACATCCGATTTGAGCTCTCCCGGTCCCAGGACCCCAGTAGGGGTCACGCGGCGCGGCGCCCTTCCCGCTTCCCGCGGTGGGCTGTCGCCAAGCTCGACAGGGACCTACTAGAGGAGGCGGCCATTATTCACTCTTGGCTGTCTCCGCAGGCCCCGACCGAGGAGGTCGACATGGGGGCTGGTCGCTTCTGCGATGCGCTTACGCAGATTTGCGATGCGGCCATGCCCTGCGTTCGTGGTTGTCGGCCTCCAAGGAAGGAGGTCTACTGGTGGTCCCAGGAGTTGGCGGACCTCCGTGCGGCCTGTGTACGTGCCCGGAGGTCCCTCACCCGCGGTCGGCGACGTCACCGCGGGGTCGGTGAGGAGGTGGACCGGCTTCATGAGGAGTACCGAGAAGCTCGGAAAACTCTGAGGCTGGCCATCTACCGCGCCAAGGATGCGTGTAGAGAGGAGATGCTGGAGAGTCTCGAGCGTGACCCCTGGGGTCGCCCTTATCGTGCGGTGCGTCAAAAGCTCCGCACGTCGGGCCCCCCCCTTACGGAGAATAGTCCAATTTATAAGCTCCCGACTTAACCATAATATGTAACGAGAGATAATAAACGTAAAAAGCTTTTTATAATAGATTTCCTAGCGGAAAAAAAGCGAAGAAGAAAAGCGGCGGTAGCCTAGTGGTTAAGGCATTGGACTTGCGATCAAGAGGTCGTGGGTTCGAATCCTGACCAGTACACTACCGACGTGAACCCACTTCTAATACAAGCAATTTAGGAGAGCTGGAGGGGTTAACGGGAATACTAGTAATTTCGGTTGCTAGTAAGCCTTTTTAGAAAACAAAATTGATCTCTCGCGAAGTCGAAAAATAAATAGGCACGTAAAGAAGTGCTATGTCAACTGATACTCCATTGTTGAAATTACAACCGCAATGCCTATCTAAAAACCAGCACCAATAGTTGATTGAACCCATTAGTGAAAACCGCATCAAAATTGGACTATTAGTTTTGGAGATAAATGACAACATTAGTTTGCACAAACAAACATCTCTCACCCTAAACGCATATACCTTCTCCGTGTCGTCTTGGGTAAAAAAATCAAATCTCATTGATGATGACGGTCTTATGTTTTGTTGATACCCACTGAATATGTAAGCACAAGGTTAAATCCTATGACGTCCTATGACAATCCTTCACGGTTATTGAGCCGTGAAGGGGAGTCTAAAGTACGTCCACTCTGTTTACACTGAAGTAGACTTCTAAATGATTGGTCACCCAAATGACATTGGATGACCTATGATTTCTAGATAGGTACTTCGGGCTTTAAAAAAATTATTTGCGTATTACCAATGACTTGCTTTTATGAGTATTAAGAAGATACTCAAAACCTGCCTGTTATGAGAATTCTCCAAAAACTTCTCAAAGGTTATAAAACATGAAAACTCTGAGCCAGTGCAGTTGACAATCTGAGCCTTGCAAGTTCTGAAAATCTTTAGGTTGTGTTTAAGAAAATTGTGATTTTTATGTGAAAGTTGTCAGCTAAGAACGAACCAACAACGCTTCAACGAGAGCGTACAATATGACGGTGAACAATTGATTGCTCGAAATAATTAATAACAATAATTTTAATAATAACTTTAATAATTTTACTAATAGATTTTAATAATAACCAATATTATCTAACTAACTAAATAATTATTATTGTCATAAACAATCACATCACATCATCACATCAACAGCCTTTAAAAGTCCACTGCTGGACATAGGCCTCTCTTTAGAAAAGATGTTTTGGCCTACTATACCACGCTGGCCAGACATGTTGGTATAGGGTTTGTTTCAAGATTTCCTTCTTTTTACAGTGCTGTTGTCCTGCGTAGTTACCTCAGTCGGGTCTTACGACACCCACGGGGTGTATAGGAGTGGTGAAACTCCGTATTCTTAATCCGTCACAACACGTAAACAAAATTACAACAAAATTTCAAATAAATATTTTAACACGTTTAATAAACTAAAAATAACATCTTACAAGAAACATCCTGACTTCACTACTAACTAAAATTATTTTTAAATCATTCTCTTAACCTGAAATAAAAACTGCTCGGAATCCTTTGACACTAATATGCGAGACAGATGGCATATATTCACGCACTTAAAGTATGCACTCAGTCTGCCCTTCCTTCACGCATTCAATTCTCGTTTGTAGAAAGAAAGCCTAAATGAGAGTTATGACGTAAGTGTGACGCACGCGCCGGCCGAGTATTCGAACCGTGTCCGCTGACGTCACAGGAGTGAATCGTGAGTTACATCGATGATAAAGTGTAACCTCTCTTGCGGTAGGTAAGAAAAATAGACGTGTAGAAATGAATTATGACATCAGTGTGATGCTTGTTTATTATTTGTTGTGTCACAAAATTTGGAGTTTGTCAAGAGGTCGTTGTTTATTGGTTATTTTAATATTTTTTGTGCATTTTAAAAACATCTAACTTCCAAACGCCTTGAAAATAAAGATATTCTTAATAAGCCAAGTAAGTAATGAAACAAATAATGAAATGAATACTTAGTAATTAGTAATTCTAGCTGACCCATTTGAATTCTGAAGTCTGAGGAGATTCTACTAAGAGGGGGGTGGCGGAGGGTGAGATACTTACCCTCCGCCACCCCCCTCTACTTAAATACTTAATCTCAACATACTATAAAATTTTATAATAATAATACCAACACCTCAAGAGGCTCACGTTAGACGGCTGTATCAAGGGTCTGCTGCAAAAGGCAGTTTTGTTTTTACTCGAAAATAGATCCGAGATCTCGCGATATAAATAATAAAGGTATGAATGTAACGGAAAAACTTATATTTAACCAAAATTAGGAAAACTAATACGGTAAAATGTTAATAAAAATTACACAGAATTTTGATGAATATCTGTTTTTTTCTGAGAGTTTCCGGTAATCTACCGGTACCACTTGGTACTGGTACGGGTTTGTTATCGGTACAGTGAATCAAGTATTTAGAATAGAGGATACTAGTTTGACATCTCATCCACCTTACATGACACAGCTACGTTAAACCTTTTCATGACTCAATTTGAAATTTATAAAATCCCCCTATTGGTTAAGTGTGAAACCGGAAATCACAGGGAACTATAAAGTTTTTACATGTGACACTTTACATGTGTCATCAAATAATTATTTCTTAGTTAAATTGATTCATAATTTTATAACTGAGATCAATTAGTTTTGTGCTTGTATTGCAGTAGTTTAGTTACTACTAGTTTGTCTCTACTGAGCCAAAGGGGGGTGCTATTTCTATTCTATTTCGCTATTTCACAATTTAGCCGTCTTTAATAAAGGAAGATATAATATGTTGGATAATAAATGTTTGACAAATATAAAGTCATTACGAAAAACAACTTTTTTCCAAATTTCCAAGTATAATTATATTATAATTTCAAAGTATTTTTTGTGCACAGGCCTCACAGAATTCAAATTAATAATAATAAAATAAAGTGATAATAATAATAAAATAAATTTGCAAAATAAGAATAAGGTCTTGGTTACATCTTGTATATGATTTACATCTTTTGTTATTAGATTCTTATATAAAGCTTATTATTAAACCTAATATAAAACTAGTGTACCTATATTATAACTATTCTAAAAATGTGCAATTGTGAATAGAAAAAGAGTAAAATCAAAATACTACAAATTATTTTCCAAACGGCCCGAGCAAGGTGGGTGACCTGTGTTTCAATTATAATGCAGTTATGCACAACAGGATATAAAGATAAACCGTCCAATTTCGCTCTTAGCTTATTTGTTCATTTTAAAGTAAATGACTTTAATGGCATTAAATGCTATCAAGGCTATTACCCTATACAACCTATCCGACACCAACTATCGCAATACGGCTATTGAAATCGTAATATTGTAGAACAGATCTCCACATTAAGTCACAATGTTTGTTATTTATATAAAGAAATATAAATTTCAACTTACACCGAAGGTAGGTTGTCAAATTTTTATCATAAAAAATTCGGTCAATTTAGAGACTGAGTTAGTGATAGGTCACTATCCACTGAACTGAAAAAATAACTAAATTTATATAAGCAGGTATAGAGAAACCCGTCCTTTTATTGTGGAAAATTTTAGACTTAATTTTAAACGACAAATGTTTTGGCTAGTGCTCGGGTACATATATGGCAGTATGGACATGCGTTGACGTCTTCACTGACGCAGGCACTAACTTATATTGATGAACGATTTGTGAATTGTAATGAAGTGCACGCCGATACCTACTTTATCGGTTGTCGACTCGTAATAACACCTAAATAATTTAACATACTCTAAATATTTATCACGCTGCTGTCACGTCAGATTACTTTATTTATTCGTCGGTATATTGGTGTGTCTGTCCGTGTGGTGACGGATAAGGAATACGGAGTGTCACTACCCCTATTCAGCCCGTGGGTATCATAAGAGCCGACTTAGGGAGCAAATTACGCAGGACAACAGCACTACAAAAAGAAGGAATACTTGAAGCAAACACTAAACTAACGATATTGGTTTGCCTCGAAACCTAAAGTTGAAGTGGTCTTGAAATGAGATGAGAAAATGAGATGCCGACATCTACTTAAGTGGAAATTAAATTATTATTCAATTAGGCGTCTACAAGGAAGACCACGCCCTTAGAGAGTGCTTAGATAGAGAGATGTCACATAACTTTCTTTTTCTTTTTTTGTTGACGTATTGGAAAATCCGTTCGTATCTCCGGCTCCTCAAGGACCCGGACGATGTTATTTCAGGTCCCGCCCGGGTCAACGTCGCGCCTAGTAATGCCCCGGGGAAGCCACGGGATTATCCCTCCTATCGGCCCAATCATTACATGTAGAGGCCCAATCATTACATGTAGCGGCCCAATCGATCCTATCGCCTACCGCAACAGTTAATCTGCTACCAGAGGTCCCCACCTCGGGATCGGCCCTCCAGCTCCAGCAGCTTCAGCGGTCTCTTTCTGGAGCATTACAGCTTTACAGAAAGAAACCACTGCGCCCCAGCACTCTTTACCCGCCAGCATGGCAGCAATGATTGCTGGTGGGGATAGGTCAAGTCCAATTTCGTCGACCAGGACTTAGCATTCAGGTCGCCCACGCGGCGCAATCTTATACGTTATATACCTACCAGCAAGACCTGGACTCCAAAAACTTTGTACTTAACACTTTCTCGACCAAACCGTTTGCTACAAGGTTGAGGTATCGTTGAAAATAAAACGTGCATGAAATAAAAAAAAAAAATCTGCTACCAGAGGTCCCCACCTCGGGATCGGCCCTCCAGCTCCAGCAGCTTCAGCGGTCTCTTTCTGGAGCATTACAGCTTTACAGAAAGAAACCACTGCGCCCCAGCACTCTTTACCCGCCAGCATGGCAGCAATGATTGCTGGTGGGGATAGGTCAAGTCCAATTTCGTCGACCAGGACTTCGCATTCAGGTCGCCCACGCGGCGCAATCTTATACGTTATATACCTACCAGCAAGACCTGGACTCCAAAAACTTTGTACTTAACACTTTCTCGACCAAACCGTTTGCTACAAGGTTGAGGTATCGTTGAAAATAAAACGTGCATGAAATAAAAAAAAAAATCTGCTACCAGAGGTCCCCACCTCGGGATCGGCCCTCCAGCTCCAGCAGCTTCAGCGGTCTCTTTCTGGAGCATTACAGCTTTACAGAAAGAAACCACTGCGCCCCAGCACTCTTTACCCGCCAGCATGGCAGCAATGATTGCTGGTGGGGATAGGTCAAGTCCAATTTCGTCGACCAGGACTTCGCATTCAGGTCGCCCACGCGGCGCAATCTTATACGTTATATACCTACCAGCAAGACCTGGACTCCAAAAACTTTGTACTTAACACTTTCTCGACCAAACCGTTTGCTACAAGGTTGAGGTATCGTTGAAAATAAAACGTGCATGAAATAAAAAAAAAAAAAAATAACACAAATGTAATTCAAGGCTTCTGAGATTTTTTTATACTTATTCTTATATTTTTTCCTTCATTATCACGTCCATCATTCATTCTCTATTTATTATTTGTAACGAAAATATAAAAACTTTACTTCTACTGATTGCTACGTAGTACGCTACGTACTAACTAAGCAGCCACTTATTGGCGTAAGAGCATTAACAAACCAAAAGTGACGCTAAGGAACACGTTTTGCCGTTCGTCGAAAGAATGTGACGTAATATTTTTTTATTATATCAACTTAAAAATGTTAAAAAAATGAGAATTGAGGATTTTCATGAAGACTACTTGGCTGATTTGCCAAGTAATCTTAACATTGCCAACACTAGTTTTTTTTAAGAGGTACTCAAAGACACTCAGTTGTAATACATTCAAACAAAATCAAATTAAGTAGCTCCATGACTGACGTATAGATAATAAAAAAGGAAATGACCACTTATGATGAAGTCTCAGTCAATTTTGACTAAAACGAGGCAGTGGGACAGACCGCTGACTTTTTGGATGACTAATCTCTCAATAATAAAACAGCTTATCTGACTAACGACAATGCAGTGCAACAAAAACCTCGTTAAAAACTTAGAGATGATTCATCATGGCTATCATCATAAATATTTTTATGAGTAAAATAATATTCGTATTCTGCCTTTAAATAGCTTATAAGTAGTCTTATTATTATGAACTGCTGTCGCATTTAAACTGCTGCGACACCATTTTAGTTATATCATACCTATGTGTTGTTAATCGTTTTAAATGCCTTTAATTGCCTGGCAATCGACTTGCTCGTCGACGTGCTTTTATGCCTATTTCATGAAATTTGTTAGTGTTTACTAATTTGCAGGTGCAAAAACTTATTGACTATGCTTCTCGGTCTACCGGAGACGGAAGCTACAAAATTTTAAAATAACAAGGTTTAATAACCCCTTGCACGGGTTTTACTTTAGGAAGGTACGCTACGCTACGCCCCGCACCCCTACGGCTCTTACAAAAACAGATAAAACAAAAGAACAAAAGCGCAATCTTTCCAAATTCGTGCCAGCAAAAAATAATCTTTTGCATCACAGACGACAGCCAAACTTGAGCGTTGCGGTATGTAGCGCCATCTATTGGCGCAAGTTAAAATTAAACACATTACTGAATCACTATGCGCACGAGATGTTAACAGCTTGAGTAACTTTTTGCATCAAACCGAGATGGCGTTACATATTCTGAGAGCGTTTCGCTTTAAACTGGCATTATGGAATGTTTACAAACAAATCAGAGGTTATTTGCGTATAAACTGTGTGATAATAAATTTGTTTTACCTTTACACATAAACATATAAATTACAAACAATATGTAAATTATAGCAACGTGCATGCTTTAATTAACTAAAAAAAACTAAGTAAAACTAACAAAGAAAACAATTTTCACTCACCTTTTTTAACGTCTTATTCAATTCAGAAGGATTTGGCATATAGAAGTCCACAATTCCAAGTAGACAATCATCACAACGGCACACATCACTTGGTAATGAGGACATTGACCCAAAGCTGCTACAGCTGTCCATAGAATCAGTACGCACCAACTTCCCCGTACTCAAAGCTTCCATCTTCGCCACCAGCAGCGACTCCATAAGCGACCTCGGTCTAGCTGGTGAACGCGATCGTCGAGCAAAATCCGGGGACAAAGGTCGGCAATGCTCCAAGACGTCCGGAGACAATGGACGATGGCGCGTAAAGTTTATTGATAGATCTGGGGAGAGCGCGCGCCGCGACAGATCCGGCGATATAGGACACGCGAGATCCGTGGATGAGGTCCGAGTAAGCGGCGGAGTAGCACTCCTACAATGGGATGACGTCATCTTCGTCGCCCGCATCACTTTGAACTTGTTTTTTAATTGGCTATTGCCATAAATTCAATTGAAATAAAATAAAATGATAATGTATTCTTATAGTGTCTCACTCATGTTAGATATTTTTATTGAATTGCTGTTTTGAATTCTAAATAATTAATATTAAAAGACATATTTGGGTTCAGTGTTATAAGTTTATGTTGAAATTCTGGTTATGGAAATCGCAAGGCTTCTCTAGATCTTTGCGAGAGTCCAATAAGTTTAAACGAGCAACGCTTAACTATTTTTATAAAAATAATAGCTTATTGTAAGTGTCTACGTTTAAACGACATCTCCCGAAATGTAGGGCTTCTAATACAAAAACTAAGGACTTCCGTGGAAACTTGCGCAAGACCTGCTTAATAAGGCCCTGTCTCCAAATCCGTTCTTGACTGACGTCTCCTTCTCTTAAACCACCTTTATAAAAATATTTTATAGGTTCAGTAGTTTTTCAGATCGTGATTAGTCGTTTACTCATCATCAGACAGAGAGTATATTTTCGTTTCTATGTGTATAAAGATAGAAATGCGTTTCGCATATCTCGGCGGCACTAACGATTTAAATTAAAGTTTGTATTTAGTTATTTCTATATAAAATCTCTCTTGTTTAAAAAAAAAACAGTTTTAAGCTGGTTCGTCCTAGTATGTAAAGAACGTAAAAGGTATATTTACTATACTATCTTCTCTTCTTTTCTGTTTCCAGTAGCAAAATTAACTTTTGGGTTATCAATAAAAAAAAGTAAACACAATTTTTCAGTCCTAACTTCTTTTCACTAACTCGCTAATTTGATAGTGATAATAACTGATTACCGCTTTGAACCACTGCAGCACTGCTTTTAAAAGAAAATAGCTATACAAATAACCTTTTGTTTACATCTCAGCTTACGTAACAGGAGGTTGTTAGTTAGTCTCAACGCATACAAAATGCAGGCTTCGCACACCTTATCTGGCCACACCTACCTTTGAAAGAGTACACACATGTTAAACTACTGGATAAGACCATCATTTTAAGTTAAAATTACTGGTTAAAGTAGCTAGTATTATTTTTAACTATTAGCCTTAGTTATATACAGTCTGATGTCAGAAATTTATCAGATATAGAGTGTGATGTTAGTTGAAGTATATAGTATATTCAAATGACAACATACGAAATTCGTATGAACAGGACAACCCTGTTCATGTAGGGCTATGGGTTTTATTCTGGTTGGTCATTTTCATTAAGAATTAGTAATTTTATTTAGAATTTTTTGAAAAAAAATTACGCTATTATTAAGACACAGTCACAGTGGTTTAAATACTTTAAATTATGGAAACAAATTTTGGTCTAGTTTAGTGACCTTGAGCCAGCCAAGATAAATAATTGTGCGATGAGCACGATGATGTTTTCTGTTTCTGGGTGTAATTTATTTATATATATATATGTACTTAGTAAATTTATAAATATGCTTATCAGCAGTCTGGTTACCACAGCATGGGCTCTGCCTAGTTTGGAATCAGACGGCCCTGCGTGATATGTGTGAAGTTAGAAACAAAACCTTATTTAAAAAGTTTTGATAATAAAGAAATAAACAATCATTTTCACGCCTGTTCTTTCTAATGATCACATAGTGTGTCAATAAGGCGCCACGCCCCTTTGCGTCATGCTACAATTAGATTAATTAACCACTGATCATCGTACACGCTTAAATATTAGTAAATTTCTTTACCAAACAAACAATCAATCAATCAAACAAAGTAAATTTCTTTACCAAACAATCTGACGCTTCAATATATTCTATTTCAACGACTCTCAGTGGTAATATGCAGTTATATAATCTCGTAGCCACGTTTCCGTCTAATACTCGTATAGCTGCATGTTCTCTGGGCTTCAAGATGCATTATTAATAATATAGGTACTATTTACTTTAAAGGAAAAGGCTGAACGTTGCAGCATTAGCACACAAACGCCTGATTTCTAAACAGCTATTAAAGAAGTCCTTTTTATAAGAAGATAACCGTTGCCGACAATTTTAACCGCGGTTATAGTCTGCTTCTTCGCTCTTCAGGGTAGAGGCGTGATGTTTAATTATTAAAAGGAAAGTACATAACATATCCTTTCACAGGAACTGAACTATCTATGTAGAACAAAAATATTAATTTTAATCCATCAGGTATCAGCGCATTTAACAAAAAATAACTAGTTCCAAATTAATTATTAATGACACATTCTGCATATACTGGTATGGTATCTAATTTCAAATATAATTTTCCAATTAATTATACTATTTTTAAAGAATGTAACAGCTAGCAGAGATTTATAACTTTCTCATTATAAACCCGCGTAAAAACTGACGAGATCCCCAAATTATTTATAGTTTTATTGCTCGATAGTGTATAAATTTGACCACATTTAAACTTGAAAAAATATTTAAACTTGAATTAATGGTAGAAAAAGGGAAATCAATATTAATTCAACCTCTGGGTTTTTACATGCAAGATGATTCTAAATAAATATCTTTTATAATAATGAAATCAAATTAATTACTAAATTTAATTTTATCTGCAGGTTAAACCTCCTTTCTAAGGAGTGGCCTATGTCCAGCAGTGGACTATTAAAGGCTACTGATGATGGTGACTGGTTTATTCATACGAAATAAAATTCATAAAAATGTGCAAAAAATACACTGATTACTTGCTGCATTGAAAACTTTGGCTTAAATGGTAAAATCTCACTGATAATAAACGTTGATTATTATTGACTACCCTTCAGCAATTTGAAACAGCTCTCTATTTAACCGACTTCAAAAAGAAGGACGTTTTACGATCCACTATATATGTATTTTTTTAAGTATGTTCACCGATTGCGGACCGGTTTTCAAAATTCTTATTTTTTTTATAAATGCGCTTTTTCATTCTAACAAATCAAGAGCTTCTTACGATTCTTTGGATTTTTGCCGGTAAAGAAAGCGAGAGGAAAGAAATTTCACATCAAAAACCTTTTTGTCCAAGTTTATTTTTAAAACAACTATAAAATTCCACTTAGCAAAATCGCGCAAATAAATGACCCCAGATATGACATTTTTTTCTTTTTAAAGCCTACTGGCATTAGGAATATATTTCGGTGTTGCGGGGACTTTACAAACATACATGAAACGGACACAACGAACACACAGACTCAGAACAACAATTTATGAATCACACAAAGTGTCGTCCCATGTGGTGTTTGAACCCACAACACTCGGCGTATTAGGAAGCGGTGAGGCGACCGCTTAAACCACTACGCCATCCGTGCAGTCATACTCTAAAGTACTTAGTTTTATAAAATTTTAAAGTACTTTAGCACGCTCTATTCTGTAATAGCGCCTATAATATTTTAATTTTTGAATAATGTTACAATGACAATAGAATACTAGTAAAGCTGTGGACAGGTCATCATATGTGGAAAAGCCAGATCTCACGAGATTGCACTTTACGCCTTTCAAAGCACAGCGGGCGGCAAACGGCCATGTTCAAGTCGCACGCTGATCGGTTCATCATGTTATGTTAAGTTATAACACGTATTTGTATGAGTAATTACATCAGAAAGGAACTTGTAAACATATTTAGAAGTTTGCGGTGCGTACATTTCTGCGAATGACGGCTTCGTGCGGAATCGTGGAATGTTTAATAAATAGTTTTTTAATTACATTAGTGTCAAGGGAAGCCATTGCTTTGCTGTTACTACATTTTTATAATTTATTTGTTTTTTCTTGGGGCATGCACTATCATATAGTTGAAACTGGTTAATATGAAAATAATTTCTTTTTCCCTCCAAATTCTAGAAAACAGTAGCGAAAAAGCTCTGACTTTTACACTTTCTCTACTCATTTTTGTTAGATGTGTGTAATTATTTTTGGAACGCAGTTCCATATCGCGCGTTGCACGCTCTGAGCGAATGAGAGCGAGACCGAAAAATATGTACTTAACAAGACTTTTTCCGTCACTTCTTGAAGAACTTTGTTCCGACCGGGGTTCCATAGACCCCTGACGCCGTTTTTTATTCATTTGTTATAACCTTAATTATCCCAGATCAATCAGTCTTTAATTTAGCATTATTTATTTCATACATAATAAAGATATTTTATCATACATTTTCAATTTAACTCAATTACTCGATACTTTATAATATCAATTATAATAACTATATAGCAAACGACTACCAAAATGCGAAAGGAACTTCGTTCCCACCGGGGTCCGTAGACCCCCCGTGCCGTTTATTTTTATTTTAAACAAAACGTAGTTTATTATGTCTTAAATAAAAAAGAAATACACAAACAAGAGAAGAGTGAAAATTGTTTTGCAAATACCGAACGGATTGCACTTGTGTGGGCAGCCAATTTGTTTTGTTTTTCTATATATTCCAAAACTTAGAGTAAACTGAAACTTTAGATAATATTAACAAAGTAAACTAAGCGAATGTAAGAAGTAAATAAGTCTAAGTATATATTACTACTTGGATAAATGGATCAAAGAAAAAACAAACGATTTCAAGCACGGAACTTACACGACGTAAGTTGAATTCCCACATAACTTATATTTTTAGATAAAAAAATCATAACAACATGTTGGCACTTTGATAAGTGCAAGTGTTAAGAAATAACCACATTCCTTATCATGTAATAATAAGATAACTGTAAATGGCAAATAGTTTTTATTCAAATAGTATTTGCCATTAATGCTATAAAGCAATACAGACTGATTTTACTCCTTAAAATGTGTGCTAAATTATAAACTACCTATCTAGGTATACGGTTTTACTCGTTTTTCGTATATACGTTTCCTTGGAGAGCAACAGTGCTATTCTCCAAGGAAACAGAGCGTACAGCGCGGCGTTGACACATTCTTGACGGGAAGTGGCTCTTCGACGAGCACTTCGTACAGATTGCTCCAAAGCTTGTCGGCGCTACTTCTGCCCTAGAGCGACTTTTGCCCAATTTGGGTAGAGCCAGCGTCGTGACAAGACGGCTGTACACGGGGGTTGTCCAGTCAATGGCACTGTACGGTGCACCAGTGTGGGCGGCGGCTCTGACCGCCCAGAATAGGGCACGCCTCTGGCGCCCTCAGATATTATGGGCGCTAACCGCCGACTAAAAGTCAGTCAAAATAAAAAAAAAAGTATAACGATGAAAACGATGATGAACTAAGTCCGAACATTACCAGTATTAAATCGATCACACAGAACCTCAAACAAAACTAAGTACTCAGAAACAGATACAAGAAATTCAATAACTTTACTCTATATCTCGTTACAAATGTCATCATCTACAAGGGCGATGTCCTAAGATCTCATGAGATTATTGGTGTATATTTCACGCGATATGGCGAGCAATTAGTAAGTAGTAATCTGTGTCGTAACTAATGACGTTTGTACGTAACTATATCTTTAAATGTGCATAGACCATCATTACACCGCATTTTGCACAAAGACCTAAAGCTGCACCCCTACAAAATTCAATTAATAATAATAATAATAATAATAATAATACTTTATTTACGCAAAAATATACATATTCGAATACACAGTTGATAGGAATTTACAATTTTGTCTTTAAGATGTGAAACTCTGTCCCTTAAACTAGGTGAGTTACCTGTATCTTAAGAGACAGTGTTCAGCCTTACAGATTCATCTTATATTAGTTCTGTTAGAGTTGTGTCTTTCGATAGATAATATGCGGTTGGATGTTTATGTGTGTATGTTCGTGTGTGTGTGTGTGTGTGTGTGTGTGTGTGTGTGTGTGTGTGTGTGTGTGTGTGTGTGTGTGGGCGTGCGTGTGTGTGTGTGGGCGTGTGTGGGCGTGCGTGTGCATGTGTGTATGTATGCGTGCGCGTGTGTGTAGGCGCAGAAGATCCTACATGTGCTAGAGTACATAATATAATTTAATGTGAGGCTATTTCCTATTTGAGGTACATTAGTAACGACTCCGTGCGGGAATAGTCTTGTTTCAGGAGCCATTCTGTAACTTTTTGCTTAACTGTATACCTATTTGAACCTAGTATTTTTAATTCTTTGTGTGTTTTTTTTGTATATATGGGCGCCCAGTACATAAAAGTGGTGTTTTGCGAAAGCGGTTCTGTGTCGGACACTTAGTGGTACGTTCCTACGCTTCTCAGGATTAGGGTGGGGGAGACCACTATGTTGCCTTAAAATTGATTGGAGCACAAACAGCTGGCGAACACTTAGCACTTTGCAATCGGTGTACAATTGAGATGTAGGATATCTCAACGGCTTTTTTGACATTACCTTTAGAATAGCTCTTTGTGCTCTCTCCAAACCAAGGAGTAGTGTCTTATGGGTGCCACCCCAAACCGTAATGCAATATCCTGTGACGGATTGACATAACGCAAGATATACCATTTTCAGGGTTTCCCAGTTAGCCGAGTCTCGAAGGGACCTGAGAGTTCCAATAAGACGCAAGGTTCTGTTTATGAGTGCGTTGATTTGTTTGTCCCATTTTAGGGAATCATCTATTAGAACCCCCAGGTACCTCACAGTGTCGGTTTTCGTTAGCGGTGTGCAAGAGCATGGGCCTATTGTATCTGCACATGAGTGTGCTGTTAAGGTAAATGTGTCAGGTGGCTTTGTAGTATGTCGTAGTGCGAAAGGTATGTAGACAGTTTTTGTTAAATTTAGAGTCAATAGATTGTGATTTAACCATGACATCACATGATTAAGGGCTGACTCCGCGTTGATTTTAATGTCCCTCCAGTTAGAACCATAAACGATGATTGCAGTGTCGTCGGCATAAGCGTAAATTTTGCATCTCTTAAGAGTCAGCTTGCAAAGGTCGTTTATGTAAATCTGGAAAAGGGTTGGTCCTAGCACGCTGCCCTGTGGAACACCGTATAGCGTATATTGCTCTTCGCTGAGATATTTCTCTAGCTTAACACACTGAGTTCGGTGCGTGAGATAGTCCCTGAATAGATCCAGTGTGACACCCCGCACTCCAACACGCTCCAGCTTGTTAATTAGCTTGGGAACAGAAACCGTATCAAAAGCTTTTGTTAAATCTAGAAATATTCCTAGACATTTTGTCTGTCTGTCCAAACTTCTTGCAACAAATTCCGTTAAATCGAGAACTGCGTCCTCAGTTGAGACTCCAGACCGAAATCCGTACTGATTATCCGCTATAACGCGATTTTTGTCGAGAAAACATCTCAACTGCTTATTCAGGATTTTTTCCAGTATTTTAGAAATTGCAGAGAGGACAGATATGGGTCTGTAGTTACTGATACAGTTCCTGTCCCCCTTCTTAAAGATTGGGTAGACAATCGCTTTTTTTAGGGCATTTGGGAATACTCCTCTTTGAAGACAAAGGTTAAAAGCATACGTGATTGGAGGTACTAAAGTTTCCCGACATTTTTTTAGAATAGTGGATGGTATCCCATCCCACCCAATGGCACAATTGCTACGTAGCTGTAGAATTTGAGATTCTACCTCAGACTCATCAATGGGGAGAAAGCCCATTGAGTTTGCAGGAGGAGAATTGGTACTTCTTGAAGTCAAGGATTGGTTAGAGTGGTTTGTGGCTGTGATTTTAGAAGCTAAGGTTTCACCTATGTGTGAGAAGTAACTAGAAATTTTATTTACCGAGGATTGAGGATTTTCGCACAAATTTAGTAGCTCACTGGGGTTATCACGGGTTTTTCGCGTATGAGTAATGTCCTTAATAACTTTCCATAGTTCTTTCGGATTCTTTTTTGCTTTAAGTAACTCATTGGTTTCATAGGCTATTTTTAATTTTCTTAGGAGAGTATTACAATAGTTGCGATATCTAATGTACGTAGTTTTAAGAACGAGATTTTCAGGGGTCTTTTTAGTTTTGGCGTGCATCCTGTCTCGATTTTTAATGCATTTCAATAGTCCAGGAGTAATCCAGGGTTTTATAGTGCGTTGTTTTTTTGGGATATTTACTAAGGTTGTGTGTTTTGATATGATGGATGAAATGGTTGTTATTATTTTATTGATGGCCTCGTTGGCATCTACAATGGTATACACTTGACTGAAATCAGTTTCTTCTATTTCTTTCTGAGCACCCTGATGATTTAATCTGGATATGTAATGCAAGGGTTTCCGAGATGTGTCACTACTCTTGATGCTTAAAATTAACGGCTTATGGTCGGTTATGGCAGACTCTAAAATTACGGTGGTGGAAGGAAAATTAGATTTTAGAAATATATGATCTAGGCAATTCTCCTTTCGTGTGGGTATTAGATGGGTTGGGAATAATTTATGGGTTGCGTTTAGAATTAGATATTCGAGACTGTAATCACTTTTATTTCCGTGCTTTATATCAATGTTTATGTCTCCTATGAGAACAATATTTGAATAAGAACTTAGTTGGTGATATACGTGATTTAGACTGGTAAAAAAAGCATTATGATGGTCTTTTGTATTGTATGATGGAGGTCTATAGACTGCTACAATTGCGAAATTTGTGATCAATTTCGCATACTAGACAGTTCGCGTTTTTTAAATCTGGTTCACGAATGGAGCACTGTAGACCCGTCTTTACAAAGATAATAACACCTTCGTTTTGATTTGAGAAATTATTGGTGTGAAAGGATCGGTATCCGTCCAAAACTGGCATGTTAGTAACTTTACTCTGCCAGCACTCGGTTAAAACAATTATATCAAAATTAATTTTTGTTATTGTCATAGTTGTCAGTAAATTGTCAAGATTTTTGTTTACGCTCCGTATGTTCGAATGTAATATGTTTATGTTATTTTCAAATGAGGCAACAAGAATTGGTGCAAGAATTAAAGCCCCAAGATGCCAGTCAGAGGCTTGACTTCGTAAATCAGGCGATTAAGCGCTTTTCAACGTTTACCAACATCTTGTTTTCGGATGAAGCTCATTTTCATGTTAATGGACACGTAAATAAGCAGAATTGCCTAAAGTGAAAGTATGGGCTGCGATGTCGGCGCGAGTAATTATCGGCCCTTACTTTTTTGAAGACGAAAGGGAGCGTGCAGTTACAGTGAATTCAGAGCGTTATGTGGAGATGTTAAACGACTTCTTGGCGCCTGAACTGTAAAACTTGCCTGGCCATAACTAAAGAACATGGTTCGGAACGTCACACACGTTCAATACGTCTCTGCCACGAGTTCGTGAAATTTTCTCAGGAAAATTGATCTCCAGGAGAGGTGACATAAATTGGCCTCCACGCAGTCCTAATTTAACCCCTATGGACTTTTTCCTATGGGGTTATCTTAAATCTAAAGGTTACGCGAATAAACCGACTTCCCTGGCGCATTTGAAAGAAAATATCCGTCACGAAATGGCAGCCCTCACTGAGTCCACCTGCAGAGCCGTCATAAGTTATTTACTGTTCGATTAAATGAGTGCCGCGAACGCGAGGGTCTACATTTGGACGATAGTATCTAAACTTGTCACTTAGATAAGAGTAAAAACTTTATATTTTCGTTAGTTTTATGAGTATAAAGAGACGTTAAAAGCTCTATAAAATCACTTACCAGTCATATTCTGTTTATAAAGTGTAACTTTTAGACTAAATAACATTATTACTATTTTAGGTTAAACCTATTCTTGTATAGATATAGGTAGTAACTGAGAAGTGGTAAAAATCGGGTAGTATTATGATGAACCCTACTAGTGGAAAGAGTTTAAGGTTATAGGTACCGGCACCGATCTTTGTTGGGCAATTAAATCATAACGTCAGCCAGTGATTGGCTCAACGATATTGTCGCTGCTCCTGATTCGTTTTCTCGTACTTAAGTTCGACTAGTATACTTCCGAGCAAATTAATAGGGTCTTTTTTTTATAATTTAATCCAAGAGCGCTCAAGATTCGTGCCGGTAACTATAGCATACATACAACATAGTCGACGCTGTAGTTTGATTTTAATCATGTAGCCTTTTTTTAAAATCTAATTCTTGGAGGTCTTTCCAAAGTGTTTTAACTATACACTGACAAGAAATTACTTGCAGTAATTTCAAGCATACATTCTTTTTTATTATTGGCATCTGTTCTTTATGAACAGCGATATCATATTTAATTAGTTATTTAATATAGTCTAACCTTGTAACTATCTTCATTAATTTAAGCCAATAAATTATTGTATCACACTTCCAATCATCGAAAACTAATCGTTGGGGTTTTACAGTTAGGTAATTAAATCGTGAAGCAAATATACAAATACCATCAGCTTAAGAATGATTGAAATGAACATCAATAATATCTTGACATCTAACAAATTACTGTTAAAATGATTTTGGTATGGTAATCTATTAAATAACCATCTTCTATTTTATAAATACATTTGTATATACACAAGCTAGTTTATTAGATATTTATCGATCAGTAACTATGATAAGAGTAGGCAAGACTACAGCACTGCAGAGAGAAGGAAAACTTGACACAAACCCTATACTAACCCGTCTGGCTAGCGTGGTATAGTAGGCCAAAACCTCCTGTCTAAGGAGAGGCCTATGTCCAGCAGTGGACTGTTAAAGGCTGTTGATGACGATGATGAACTATAATAAACCTAGCACCGGATTCAATCCGATTGCATGTCATTTTGTAAAGTATCCTATTTTTCTAAGAAAAGTTAGGTACATCGCGCTACGATCCTCAGGTGCTCCTGCTGCTGCATCAGCTAGCAGCCACCATAATCATCTAATATTCTGGTAGTGAAGGATAGTTGTTTGAAAGAATGTAGGAGCAAGTAACAAAGTAACATCTTGGAAAATGAAAAAAAAGGGATTCTTTTGAAATCGCTCCTCTTCGTTCTCTTTTTATTTGAAATATTTAATTGAAGATGTTGCGAAATTGTAGGTTTATCCTTTTTTATGTAGAATGTTTCAATTATTTAAAAAAAAGCGGTATAATCAATGGTATAAAAGTATTCACCTATCATAGTAAATCTGTTTCTCTCATATTCTGTCTATGTGTGTTTAATGCGTCTGTTAGTATTATCTTTGTAAATTTCCCCGCGACATAGTGACTATTCTGTAGCTTGATTATCATTTTTTATTTATTTATTGTAATATTAGTAACAAAATCGGTACGCAAGCTTTATGATACCACATAAACTCATTCGAGTTTCCAATGTTGTTTAAACAATGGTACAGAGACTCACCATACGAACAACACAAACATGAAAATTCATAGAAACAATGTTTACGTTATCAAAATTCATTAATCAGTCCTTTACCGTCAATGGAGGTTATTCTACAGTAAACAACAAAAAGTTTAATTGACGGAAATGCACTGCGCGGTTGGCGCGCTTGCAGCTAATTAAAGCTTACTCAGAAACATCCATATTATTTCGTGAATCATGCAGCTTCCATTGAATTTATGGCATTTGGAGGGCATAAACTAACCAAAAACATTTGGCTTTCCCGTACCCAATAGAGATAAAATTGTGCCAGGGGATTGTAATCGAAACATTTATCATCGAATGACAATCGAGCAACTTTATCTTAACTGAAAAGTAAACCCTATTCTAGACTCTATTCGGGTATCGAGAATTTCGCCAAAAATAAACCCAATAACTGGCTTCGGTTACATTTTTATTCTTCATCATCAATTTATTACCTTTATTTTATGTTTAAGATGCAAATACAAACATCGATGTTGGCAAGACAAATAAGTAAAGGTTTATGTATCTTACGGTACCTAATGTCATATTGAAAAATACACAATACAGAAATCTCTAAACACTACATTTCTTCCTTCCTCAGAGCCTTTTTCCCACACTACATTGGGGTCAGCTTTAAGTCTTCTACGATACGGCTGAAGTTCAATTTTATACACAGAGCGACTGGCATCAGACTTCCACAATCCAAGTACTAGACGCTATCCAAATTCTGTAGAAAGACTTATGTCGGACTTAGACTTATGTTAGGGCTCCAAGTACCCGTAACTATTGCACACAGATGTTCATATGGTAACCAGGACCTTAACATGCTCTCTGAGCACTTACAGCACTTACTAACAAAAACATTGAACTGCACAGCACTGACTCCTATGATACAGGTTAATCAACCTAGTTTAGGAGACAGAGCACCTATCAAAATGTAACTTTAATGGTTCAATAAACTTGTTTGTTTGTTGTTTGTTTTGAATTGAACTTAAAATTACTTTAAAGGAAGGAGGGGTATATTAGTTACGATGTCCTACCTTGTGTTGACTATCTCAAGTACAAAGTAGAAAGCAGAGTAGCAGGTCAGCCCCACTTTTCTTGGGAGAAAATAAATTAATGGAATATTATTTTCATTACAAGTTTTTCTTCTTCGTGGCCCTAAGGACCTAGAGAAAATTAGGTTACCTAGAGAAAGTCTTTCAGGCTACGCCCATGAAAAAAAAAGTCACCGATTAGTGTGACTTTCTCCACTCTTAACTAGAAAGATATGAAGTAAAATAACTGTTGGCCCATGCCCGCATTGTCATGACAAAATTGTACGCAATGGTACGCAAGTCGCTATAAAACATAAAAGCACTTCTATAAACAACTTAACACAACCACGATCTAAGTCATTATATTTAGATTTTACACGTTGAATGTTATAAATATGAAATGCCTACAAACATATTCATGTATTCATTGGACGCAATACGGCAATATATCAAACGGGTTATGACGATGAATTGCAGTCTATAAAAAGCATTTTACGTCTCACGACATGTATCGAAAGGTCACAACAACAATGTTTTATATACATTTTCTTTGTTGCTTTTCCTTAAGTGACATTGCTTTGAATTGTACATACATCTCTTACATGCGTTTGAAAAAAATTCAACTTCAGTAGCCATCGATCCATATCAGGTACCCTAGCAGTATCATCAAACTAAAGTCTATTAACTGTCAAAGTAATGGTGAATATAGTCGTATCGATAAATAAAAATTCCGTGTCGGTATCGTTTCGTTTAGCTAGAAATGCCTTTGTAGTTTAAGCCAGGTAAAATGTAGCACGTCATAGAAGTTAGTTATTGCTTTTACCAGTATGTTGATCAAACTATGCTGGACAATAAAATAAATGGTACATGGTAGGCTTGAGTTTGCGAAACTATCTTATGTGGAAACATGAACCGTAAACTTTAGAAATTTATAAACATATGATCTAGTTGGTCTCGGTTTTTCAAATCAGAATTGAGGCGTAAAAGCTGTTTTGACTAAGTTCAACAATATTGTGTCTAAAGCAGAGGGCTAAAGGTGCCAGTATCTTTTAAATTGCAATTACTAGCAACAAATTAATGTATATATTCAACCCTATTCTAAAAATAATACCTACCATAAAGCCGTTGGGTAACCTGTAGGTAACTGAAATAAATTCTAGTAGAAAATTGTAAATATTTTTTTTTAATTGGAAGCGGGCTAACTGCTCGTTAACGTTAACAGATATATTCAAACTTAAACCTGTGCCCAGCTTAGCTCTAGAGCAACGGATTGAAAGGAGGACCGCGAGGAGAAAACTCATTGTTTTTTTATTTCTGTAATGATGTTAGTTTCCTTTTTAAACTAGAAACCAGTAGTTTTATTATAACACATTGCGTAATGACGGCCTACCTACTAGGTACGCATTACGCATTCTATTACTAGTAACATTTTTTTACCACGAATTATATCTTGTACACGGACGTGCTATTAAACACGCGTTTTATGAATACGAATTCGCGTTTTATAATATTTACAAGAAATATTTCGAGTCACGTAACACATTACAAATTTAAGGTATTATTTCGTCTGTGGTTTAACGAGACCACCTACCAAGTATACATATTTATTTAGTTTTAAGAATTTCTTTAGTCATCGAGTTTAGTTAGTATGTACTAACTTACTTCGATCATTAACGAAATTATTAAAAAATTTAAAGGCCTTTTAGACGATTATTAAAAAAAAATCGTTACAAAATTTGGAGCAGAACTTTTTGAGTTTTTGAAGCGTAGCCAAATCAATTTAACATTTTTATATGTAAATTATTATTTATCTCACTTTTTATGCGTTTTATGAGCAAAAATATCACACGTTAGATATAACATTTGAAAAGACAAGCAATAAAACCCTTAATTAAAGTGTAATTAAATGACACCGACTTTTTTTGACGACATACTTAAGTACAAATTTAAATGAACCGTCCATTCACATTTATATACATCGAACAAATATTTGCCTGTGTCTAATGTTGCCATAAAATAAGAGTACAAAATGATGCCTTAACAAATTTGAGTTTAAAATAATGAAGTTAAAAGTATAGTATAGAGTATTAAGTCATAGGCAGTCAGCCTCGATGGTGCAGTGGTAGCGTATGCGACTGCTGTGCTGAGGTCTCGGGTTCGATTCCCGAGTCGAACCTAATGTTTGTATGATCTGCAAATATTTGTTTCGTAGTTTAGGTGTTTTCTATATTTAATATGTATGTATTTACAAAAAAAAGTATATACCTATTCTATCAGTCAATCTAGCTTTCACAGTACAAGCTCTGCTTAGTTTTAAACTAGATGGCGTTGTGTGCAGATGTCCGAAATATTATAATTATTATAGGTGAAGTTACAGGTACTCATGGGTGTGACTGGTCTGCCCTTTTTTTTTTCCGTGCGGAAATCCCCTCGGATACCACCTGTCGGTGGCATGTCGGACTCGAACCGACTAAAACCGCACGCCGGCTCGGGTACTAATAGCCGGGGAACCAGGTATACCCTAGAAAGGAAGTCCCTGGTGGTCTGCCCTATACCATAAAAAAACACAACTAAACTAATCTAACATTTCCATATACGAGTATTATTGTACCAATCAATGGTTCTAGCAGAGCTGTAGAATAACTTAAAACATTCTTCTAAACCACCTTGATTACGAGGCACATATTAAAATACACTAAGCTGGTTTAAACATCTTTATTTATCTAATGTAAAACAGTATAAACACATGCAATAAAATATGTTCACGCTTTAATACTTAATTAAATAATTTATATTCATCACACTTGCACTTCCGATGTGGGTATATCTTTTATTTATTTAATATATGTCTAGACTTTGCATGATAAATATTTCCGGATTAAAAGCGTTTATTTGCTTGTGTTATATGAAGGTTAATAATTTTACTTGCTCTACAGAACACTCATACTTAAGCCATACTGATACTTAAATTTGCTTAAAGGTGTATGTTCTTCATGGTAAAGAGGAAGAACGAACAAACGGCTTACCTAATGGCAAGTGACTACCAACCCCATAAGTATTATCCAAGTATGTAACTCAAGTTTAGATTTAGATTTCTTTTTAATAAAAAGACAACTCCCGCACTAGGAATAAATCCTGTGTCGCGGGGGACTTTACAAACATACATGAAACGGACATAAAGTACACCCAGACTCAGAACAACAATTTGTGGATCACACAAAGTGTTATTCCATGTGGGGTTTGAACCCACAACACTCGGCGTAATAGGAAGCGGCGTGGCGACCGCTTAAACCACTACGCCATCCGTGCAGTCGCTCATGTAACTCAAGTGTAACAAGAGGATTACCACCCTTGAAGGACCCGCGGAATTAGGGGGCGAGATAAGTCTCCAATAAATTTAATCGGTGAAAAGAACGAAATAATTGCTTGGCATCGACTTTCTGTGAGGTCGTAGTATGACTCTGGTCGAACCGTCCGGTGTGTATTTTGAAGTCGGTTATTTAAAAAGAAAATTAAGTTATTAAAAAAAAATAACTACGTCAGTATATACGACGAAAAGGTTGCAGCTCGGATTCATGACGACACATAGTTTGAGTAACAGGAATACGACTTTAAAACATCACTGAAAAGCATGATATTATAGAGGTTAGGTACTATGTCAATATACGTCGAACACAATAAGTCTGACGAAGCCTTTCTCCTACAACGTAACGGTAGGATCGCTCTTTTCCTCCTGAGACCTATAATTTTAAAGTCATAAACATATAGGTATAAATGAAAAGTGGCAAATAATTGGCCATAATATATCGATCTCGAGCCTTTTATAATGGCTTGTATCGACGTGAATTTAAAATAATTATACGTTATTCAAATTGTGTAATAGTTCAGATTAAGTTGCAAATTATCTTCTCTGAAGATTTATTCTCTTCTACTATAATCTACTGTCCGTGCCGTGACGGATTAAGAATACGGAGTGTCACCACCCCTATTCATCCTGTGGGTATCGTGTGAGCCGACTACGAGAAACAGGCAGGACAAACGCAAACTACGCGGGACAACAGCCCTGCAAAGAGAAGGAAAACTTGACACAAACCCTAAACCAACCTGTCTTGCCAGGGTGGAATAGCAGGCCAAAACCTCCTTTCTAAGAAGAGGCCTATATCCAGCAGCGGACTACCAGAGGCTGCTGATGATGATAATTATAATCTATGCTTTTAACTATGTAATCAGTATCTTACTGGGGATGGTGGTCTGCAAAAGACCCCCTTTACAAAAAAATCGTCTTTCAACCTAACGATGAGGACCAGGATAATTTAAAGAAGGGCTTAAGATAAGTCACTAATTTAAAGTACCATTTTAATCATAACGTAAATAATTAAACAAATCCTATATACGCATGTGTGCACTTTAAGGAAGCCTTAAATATTGAATCTGCCACAGAAAACAAAAACACATTATTTGTGTGTGCTTCTATAAATAATAAGAGAAATTAACGAATTCTCAAATTTAAACAAACTAAAATGATTTCTGAATAAATATAAAACAAGTGGAATAATCGACTGTTGTTCGATTTTTTTTTAAATCAGCATTGTCTAAACTTACTAGGTTACGAGAGTTACAACCTAGTAAATTTAGACAATGCTGATTACCGCATCAATTAAGATTTTGAGGACAATTTCCTCACATTTAAAGTTACGTTTATTTCTATTTGGAATATCTAAATCTTTTAATAATAAGTTGGCAATGGATTGCACAATAATTTAGTGAGACATTCTCGATATCACCACTCCTTCAACCAGAATTTCATTGAATCAAATGACCGGAATGTAATAAATTGTTTTCGAATACCTACCTCGGGCATCTTCGGCGCAGTGATAGTAAGAATCACCTTGCAAATCGACTACAAAAATTAAAAGCATGCGAGTAAGACTCATATGGATTGATGAGGATTATAATTTTCATCTTTCTGTAGAAATGTCAAGGTAACATTTAATAATATTTCGCCAAGTTACACAATAAGTACAGATAATTTATGCAATTTGTAAAAATGTGTTATTTTATAAAATTTATATTTTATAGTCATGTAAGTAAGCGTATTTAAAAACAGTTTTATTTATCATTTTAATGTTTTACACATTTCAAAGCTGTCTGTTTTCATTCATACAGCAGTTTTGCAGACTACTTGACTATTTCGTTACCATACCCACGGCATATGCTCGGGCTCACCAGGCGTTTTATCTTATATGGAATTTAGGTTTATATCCTGGATATATAGGAACCTGAAATCGCAATTTCAGGGCCTGGCTCCTGCGTCCCCAAGAAGCCAGAGATCCGAAGGGATTTTCCACCCCATCAACTAAAAATAAAATGTGTGTGTTTAACTATTTTAATCTTTGAACAGCTTTAGCCCTTTTTAAAACTTAGGTACTTATCACTTCGAAATTTGACTCTTATCATCAACATCATTACAAGTTTTTAATAGTCCACTGCTGGACATAGGGGCTCTCCTTAGAAATGAGGTTTTGGACTACTATACCGCGCAAGGCCAGACGCGTTGGTTTGTTTCAAGTTTTCCTTCTCTTTGCAGTGCTGTTGTTCTGCGTAGTTAGCTCCCTTATTAGACTTTTACGAAACCCACGAGGTTGAATAGGGGTGGTGACATTCTGTATTCTCAATCCGTCACCACACGGACATTTGATTCTACTACTGTGCTATCTACAAAAAAAATACACAATTTTCTGATAAACAAGTTTTTCATCTGCGATATTTCCAAAACGACGTGACCTTCCAAGTGTGACGTTCACGTGACCTTCCTTCTAGACTAGACAGTACTTTAAATGCCGGCAATGTGACTTAAGTTGCAGGTGAACATGGGCGGCCTAACACCAGGTGACCCTGCTTTGCCCCTTACACCATAAAAAAAGCTTACTAAACAAGCCTTTACATTGCAATATATTTTGCTGTACACAGAATAAATAACACCGTTAATTTCAACATTGAACTTATGTTGTTGTAATAAATACTTCGATTGAAAGTTAAATCAAGTAAAAAGTATTCTCAGAATTTTACAGCACATTTTAACGATAAACTTTTATAAGACTGTCACTCACACCATCGCAAGAGAGTGAACATCAATCATAACTAATTATGTCTGTAGTTTTGAACCAGTTCTTGTTTATAGGGTGTAAATGTGGTATTACAGTGACATTAAATATCATAACGCTTGATTTGACTTTATGCTTTCTAAATCGACCTCGTTAATCGATCTCATGTAATTATTACTATTATATTTTCTTTATATACTATTATACAATACAAATTTATAAAGTGTATTTCAGTAACACAATGATTAAAATCATTTATCTTTTCTCTAGCCTCTAACTATACTCGTATATGAATAATTGGAGGATTTTACATAAATAGGTTAAATGCCATTGGCTCCGGAGCTTGTACATACAAACCGGATACAACGTACGCAAATTACATGATATAAATAATTTGATTTCCACTCACGAAAATATTTTTTCGAATGAATGCATGGATATAATAATAATAATATTGAACCACATTCACACAACGCCATCTAGTCCCAAACTAAGCAGAGCTTGTACTATGGGTACGAGACTGCTGACTAGTAGCCATAGTACTAGCTCTGCTTATATCTGAAATAAATACACATTATACTTTTTTTGGAAATACCCAGACCAAATCAAACATGCAATGCTCATGCACACAAATGTTTGACTTGAGCGGGATTCGAACCCGTGACCTTTGTATTAGCAGTCCGTTACACAAACCGCTACGTCGCCTAAATTTCCTAACGCGATCATAAATAATATAAGTATTCAGTTGCCAAGAAATCTCAGTATTACTTACCTACTTACAGTAGGGTGGGTGATTACAAAAGTCGTAATAGATTTTGCACTAAGTATTTATTTGTATATGTATGTCTGTTTATTAGTACGATTTTTTTTTTTATAACTTTACACATCTCACACATGGCCATCTGATCCCAAACAAGGCAGAGCCTGTGCTATAATAACCAGGCTGCTGATAAACATACTTTTATGTTTCTAAATACATACATAATATAGATAAAATTACACCCAGACACAGAACAAATCATCGGACTGATCATACAATTATTTGTTCTGGTTGGCAATCGAACCCACGACCTCCAGCTTAGCAGTCAGGGTCACTAACCACTAGACCAACAGGTCCGTCCTGGATTGATAGTATTAACATTACACATACATGTCACTTCGACTCCGTCCGACATTAACGATATTTCAGAAACTTTTAAGCGATAATATATAAGCCCAGTCGGCCGCCAGCTTACGTTGTCGTAGCGGCTCCCTCACCAGAATTATTTTCCAAATTAACAAACTGTGATAAACATACGGTGATGTGAGTTTTATTTAAAACAAAAACAAACAGAATTTTGCAAAGAGAAAGTAAGAAATATCTTGTACTTAAAATTCATTTCAATCGTATATTTCAATATGCTTACACGGAATTGACTTTTTAAGTGTCATTTTGTATCGTAAAAGCTTTCGAACTTTGGATTAAAGGTGTCCAATTACCTTTAAGAATGTATTAATTAGATAATGTTTAAGACTTTATTTTGAACTCATTACAGTTTATTTATAAATACTACATTTCAGTTCCTTTCATTCAGATTTTTTGTTTCTCAGCATTTTAATAATAATATCTACATGTAAGCAGGTAGGTAATTGGCTAACTGAGCCGGTATTAGGAGACAAAAGAGTACACTTCTCTATTTACAGTGTACGAATAAAACGTATATTTATTTATGTGTATTTATATATGTATATTTATGTAGATATGTATGTATGTATATGTGTGTATGTATGTATGTGTGTAATTGTATATGTTGGTTAACACTATATAACTACAATTACAACTGTAACCTCAGTGCACCTACCTCACCAGATTTCTACACCACCCAAAGGTTGGCTAGTAGAGAATGCCCAGGGCATTTAGTCCGTCGATGTATACTAATGCATAAAGTTGTACGTAAAGAATAAAAGAGCACATGGTTCTCTTGATAGTAAGTAACTGTCAAGAGTCACGGGTGCGTTGCAGCCCTGTGAGTACCTCCCCCTGAATCAGAGGGCCATTCCTCTCAATCCCGCCTGGTAACCTCACTCACGCCGGTGACAAGCAACGATTGAATTGCTTAACACCTTCTGTAAGGCCGTGGTGTCACTCCGGTTGAACCTGGCCTATTTGTGCAGAAACATAGCTATCCCACGGTCACATTAATAACCGTTGAAGGCAGTACCTTAACGGTCATTAATGGGACTAAATAGTTTGGAATACAAGCATAGCAAACATAGGACCACGTTTCGCCATTCAGTATTAATTACGGTAAGTACATATTATTCGATCAAAACATTTAGATGCTTTATCTATTTATGATTCACAGAACAGAACAGACACTAAAAAAACAAAACAGACCACATTTAACTGAAGTCAATCTATCCATCACACATCCAAACCTCTTACACTCTTAACTGTATAAACAAACAATTAACCAACATCATTACAACATTCACGCAAACTATTAACAATCCCATTATCAATTACTACCGGATAAATACAAGAGTTTTTTTGTTCATCAATAACGGTGTATACCCCAAGGCGGTCTTATTCTTGAACTAAAGTAAGTATACATTACCTTATCGGTACTCAAATCCATTACACTAATTAATTTTGGACTGTACACATTCATCATTGGACTCTTAACAACTGATATTAAATGCTCTTACGAATGCGTGGGCTCTGTACAAGTAATTATAGATAATAGTTTAATTGGTAGTTTCATTTGTATACGTTAATTTATGAGTCCAATGCGTATTTGGAGATATAGTGATTATGATTTCACGATATGTGCGGGTACTTGTATTGATATTTTCAAACATAAGAGGGTAATAAAAGATCTGCAGATTTTTATAACAATAACGGCGTTTTAAATGGTGTATTTTTTTTAGGATAGTATACAATATTTAAAGACTGCTATCTAATACTATTTTTCAATAAATATTAATTATTAATCTACGAATTTTGATAGTTAATCAAGTGACCAGGTGAGGATACCAAAGAACTTTTAAATCCACTCATAATTTTTACGAATACTCAATTACAACAAGTCTAAAGGAACCCTAAACGCTAAAAGTATTTAGCTAATTTACACAGCTGTTCCAATAGATTGACACGGACCTGCAAATTGACATACGAAAAATAGTTTTGTAACAAGAACATTAATATAATTGGTCAGTAGTTCAAGATGGCTGATAACACCTACTTGCTGTTTGTTATTATCTCCTCCGATCGCTGGTGCGAGCTATCCATCAAGGTGTGTTGTGTCATAAATATAAATTTTCTTTAATTTCATTGTCGGTTTGTTTGAACAGCTTAAATTTATCACAACTCTAATTTAGAGATATAATAAAATTTAAATATTTGACGTTTTAAATGGAATTGTAGCGCTTTCTCAAATAAATCATTGTCGGCACATCGCTATAAAATTGATATATATAAATTGATAGTCATAATAGTAACGCATCATTAGGTGAGAGCTCCAATTTTATGTATTTGAAAAGACATATTACTTTTAATTATATTTTATGACCAACGAGAAGACGTGTCACCTAATTAAAAGTGACTATGACTACCGCCGCACAAAGCAATCAGCAACTCAGTAGTCACACGTGCGCTCGTTAACATTTTTTCATTGCGATTACTTTGGGCTATCAAAAATAAAATATCCAATATATAAACCTAATTAACTTATAACCTAAATAACAGTCGAAAAATCTTAAGACGAAGAAAAATGCCCAATAATAAATAAGAGTTAAAATGTACGCCAGATTAGGTTCTATGATGAAATCTTAGATGTAAGTGCCAAAGCTAATCAAAATATTGACGACAAGGATGCCATGAGACTTTTTACAAAGAAAAGTGAAATCGTCAATCAGAAAAAAAAAAGACAAAAGCGAACGGGAAGATGAAGGCGATTCACGAATCATACCAAAATGTTGTTACATAAATTTAAAATTTTAAATCGGTTCGTTTTAAAGTCTGAGAGCGCTTGTAAATACCCTATAAAGGTCAACAAGTAATCCATACAAATAAATCTGCACATTAAGTAAAAAAAACTGGTAGTATTTTAGTACAGTGCATAGCTAACATTACCAAATCAAGTAGGCACGTATCATTCGAACTTACCAATATAACAGGGTTGGCAACCAAATGACAAACAAACATGAAGCCAAACAGATCACACTAATATTATATAAGCGAAAGTTTGTGAGTGTGTGTGTGTGTGTGGGTTTGTTAACTCTTCACGCTCAAACGGCTGAATCAATTTTGTTAAAATTTCGTATGGAGGTAGTTGACACCCTGGATTTACACACAATTTGTATCCAGAAAATATTTATTATGCCTATGGGATTAGCGTGGAATAACAAATGTTAAATTAATATAAAACTGGCCTCAGGGAAAATAGTCACATAGTTTAGAGGATGGGGTGTCTGTTGTAAGAAGAAGAAGTCATTTTTTGAGAGTGAACACACAAAACAAATTGATTATAATTAAACGATTTAAAATCATTTTTTTGTTATATCCAGCTCAGCTTATTAAATGCAAAGATTTCGCGCGTCCATTGTGGTATGTACACAAATATAATTATTTATAATTTACGTTGCAGTGGCTTCATTAAGTCACTTGAAGATGATTATACATTTTCGGTGAGATGAAGTAAGTAATAACTTTTAAATAATAATAATAATAATATATCCCACACACTCACACACGGCTGTCTGATCCCAAACTAAGCAGAGCCTGTACTATGGTAACCAGACCGCTGATAAACATACTTATATATTTCTAAATACATACATATTATAGATAAATTACACCCAGACACAGAACAAATGACCGTGCTCATCACATAATAAATAATAATAATAATACATGAATACTTCGTCGATTCATGTCAATCAACACGGAAAACGAAGATAAAATATTGTCTTCAATTTTCCGGAAGCCTTAATCAAGTGAAAGCTGTTTTACCCATCCTCAATGCTTTAAAAAGTAAACAAAATTTCAAATCAGCGTTTTCCTGTTAGTTTCTAGGTATGTAAAGATAAAGGTAAAGAAAAAATAAATATGAAAATAGAACTTATATCTTTCTTTCTTAAAAACTGCTTTGGCATAAACTCCTGTATAAAATCTAGAGTTTTTTTTTCTTTTCTTTTAATACTTAATGGATTACTTACTTCTTGGATTTAATACAAAAGACATTGTCTGGCAATCTACTTTAGGGTGACGTAGAAATTAGTAAAGTAGGTGCATTAAAAAGTATACAACTCAAAGCATGTGAAGAATAAAATAACTAAAGCGACTAGGAGTACGAAAGCGTGCCACCGTTCGTTGGGCTACATTATACTACTTCTTTGCGATTTTCAGTTCTTATTCAGCATCTTGTCCGTCAATTCAAGTTGAACCTTAAATTACCACAGTTACCAGAAGTATACATCTCTTTGCTTAGTCCGCACCGTCAAAAGCAGACCCTACACACTAGCCCTAAAGTGAACGATCACAAAGACAAGACAACATAACAAATCACTCGCAACTCGCATGGCCATAAGAGCTCACATGGGAAAAAATATTCCACGCCAGATCAACGTCTGTATCGATACTATAAATTCTTGACGAAAACTGTTCGCTCTATACGAAACAAACCTATACAGTGTTTATCGTATATTTTAAATAACACGCTATTCGAAGATTAAATTATATTTTTAATATAAAATATCTAAGTACACTTAAACGAAATTTAGCTGACGTGGGTATTCAGATTCAGATTTAAAAAATTTGGGAAGCCAGGTTTGATTGTAATTACATTAGATACAAAACATTGTTGGCATTATTAATATTATTACCATTTATAAAATACAATCTCAATCATAAATGTCCTGATCACGTAAAAATAGTCAGCAAAAAAAATCTTCGCAAAGTAAATAATACGTTGTTAGAGTTGATATTATCTTTTAAATTTATTACCTGCACATGTATGTAAAAAACTTGGATATAACGAGTTTAGGAGCCATTGTGTGTCTACAGAAACATGGAATGGACATTAGTTAATGCAATTTTCTAGCCCATATAGCCTAAGGCATTGTCTGTGATCGACACTACTTCAATCACAATTTTTTTAATGTATAAAAGGAACATAAAATTGATGATGTATCCAATTTTAGGTCAATCCATTTTTGATTTGTTATTAAAATAACAGTTATTTTGGTTATTTAATCGACTGCTTTTTAGAATACTTGATTCGGTTTTTAGTCTGAATTTTAATGCCTTACCACTATATGGGAGTTAAAAATCAATTGATATTTGACATACTCAAAAGAAACTGGCATGCTACTTAAGAGTAACTTATTTACATATAAGGCATACTTACTTTACAATCATTTATTTATTTCACGTAAAAATAAACAATGTCTCTCAGTTAATTATTCTCTCGAGGATCTCTCGCTACGGGCCGTAATACGCTCCATGACTGGTAGCGACAGAAGTTTTACTGCGGTTGCATCCTTCTGGAGGGAGGGCCCGGGAGGATAACCTTCACTCGGACCCGATTCGGCGAGCTTTCATGCCCAAAGCTATTCCCGGATCCCTCCTATTTCAGGCGTAGAGTGGCTCATATTTAGACTGAGAATTCACTATTTACAAATGGAAAATTTGCAAGTAATTTTTAAAGTTTCATTAAACATTGGCGATCTCTCAGCAAGCCATGTATCGAACTCTTGCTTTGACATTTCCAAAACAAGTCGCTAGTCCCAGAATAAATAGTTAAATTACAACATCACACTCAAAGATACTTTGCTTGAAAAGTAATCTCAACATACCATAAACGGATAAAGACAATCTTATTAAAACAGTATCAAATAATGGACAATACGGAAAAACTTAGTGTAAGAGACTTACCAGAAGGGACTTAATTCATGTATACTATTTTTAAGAATCTTTAAGCCTATCCTTTACATTGTGGCGCTAGTATGAGTGTGAGATGGATGAAAAACAATATATCTTTAATACTCCAAACAGCAACAGAGCAAACTCCGCCTTACGAGCAAGCTGTCTTAACGGGGAGTACCATGTCCCGCCTATACAAATTAATATTCATTTAAGTCAGTCAATAGTAACAATTTGTCGTGTCACATATTAGACGGATATATTGCTGCACCTTAGATGGATAATTTTACTTTATATTGTTGCCTTATATGTGTACTGTTATTTTGTAATTTAACGTTATGGCATTTTAACTTTGGCTATTTTATATTTTAGTCGGTTTGACAAGTGGTTTAAAACTACAAATACGCAATGTTTAGAATAATATAAGAGACGAATATTTATTTCTCTCTTATATTCGTCTCTCCTACGCCGTGGTTACTAAAACTAAGGTGTATGTTTAGTTTTTTAACGCAGCAACATAGGTTTCTTAACATACGACATATAATTATAATTCCTCTAATTACTACTACTTTCAAGCACAATTTAATTCAATCTTTTTTTATTTCATAAAATTGATTAGCACTTGTAACTATGTATTTATAATTCGAAATCGTAAATTAATTTTTATAAGTATGTATACTTGTTTTTTAGATTTATTACTCACACAAATTCACAAAATGGTGCTGTCAAATGTGAAATTTCAGATAATTTTGGCTGCCTGCATCCACTCATCACACATCATCTATAACCGTCGGTTTCCAAAATAGTATAGTAGAAATCGAGCATGCAAACGGACGGGTGCTCCTTCAAATAATTAGAGAGTCATAACAATAATTACTGTTTTGTTAAGCCTAAGTTAAAATTAGGCTACAAAAAAAAAGTAATATTGAAGAAACAAAATTATAAGAAACTGGAACAGTCAGAATGTAAAAATAGAAAGTTAATCAAGCATACATGATGATGTATAAGGGTTTATAATTCATGAGTTCTCAGTACTACGATTAATTAACGATACTTATTATGCATTGCATTCTTTCTTTCTACTTTTTCCTACCTACTTCCCACTGGGAAATACCGCGACTGGTAGGAAAAAATACTAAGAATGCTTTAAACAATCTTAAGGCAAAATATGTAGGAATCTCATACGGCTGGTGGAAAATAAATTAATTGTTAGTAATTCTTAGCTATTTACTTTTTGTCTAGAAGCTGCCAACAAGGATTCTTTAAGATCTCAGCATTTGTAACAGTTTGATGTACTGCTTTTTAGTAAGAATACAAAGCAATAATTCATGAATGTGGTTAATTTGAAAAAAAAAAAAAACGAGTAATCGATTCTGTATTTTTTAAATCAGACATACTCCTGTGAAAAAAATCCCCTATTATTAATTTTAGTTGAGCAGGTTCGCACCTTTTTCAAATTAAAAAAAAATACATAAACTAAATCCGTATCCTAACTTTTAAACTTTCGCGTTCCATGATAATTAATCTTATTTAACGGGAATTAACGCGATCTCTTATTTAGATAGAACTTCGCTCCAACACCTAAACGAATACCGTTCGAGAATGTAATCAGTAGCGTCGAGGAATCGATTACACGGAACAAAGTACCGCCCGGCGATGCCGATATCCTAAGACAGGACGTTGCGGTAATATTACGTCGGTCAAAGCTTCCGGCTAGTAATATCACTATCGAAGAGCGTCAAGCACTAAAAAACATTAGGGATAACCAGGATATTTTAGTGCTTAAGGCCGACAAGGGAAACGCTACCGTAGTGATGAATACAACTGATTACAAAAGCAAAATACTTGAACTGTTGAGTGATAATAAGGTTTATAAACCGGTAACATACAACCCCACGGCCAGAGTAACGCGAAAAATACGATCTCTAATCCGAGACAATGAGGACCTATTTTCAGAAGACGAGTACAACAGACTGTACAAACCAAAGTCACACCAGCCACCGAAATTATATGGTCTGCCTAAGATACACAAGCCTGACGTACCGCTGCGGCCGATTGTAAGTCAAATTGCTTCTCCTACTTACGATCTAGCAAAGCACGTTGCTTCAGTATTGCAACCACTTATAGGCAAAACACCGTCTTTTGTGAAAGACTCACGGCACTTCATACAAATCATAAAAGATCTGACGTTGGAACCGGATGACGTCATGGTGAGCTTTGACGTGGAGTCGCTTTTCACCAATGTTCCAATAAAGGAGTGCCTAAACGTCGTAAAAGACCTACTGAGAGACAACGAGCTGCCGTTAAACTATATGGATCTACTTGAACACTGTTTAGATGGCAACTATTTCCTTTTCCAAGGTCAACATTACCTCCAGATTGATGGTGTCGCGATGGGAAGTCCTGTAGCCCCAGTACTGGCCAACATCTGGATGGAACATTTTGAAGAGAAGGCTTTAAATCTCGGCCCGAATACCGTTAAGCTATGGAAGCGATACGTGGATGACATTTTCAGTATCGTCAAAGGAAACAAACAAGAAGTGGATCAATATATACAACATCTGAACTCTATTCACCCCAAAATGAGGTTTACATATGAAATGGAGACGGACAGGTCGTTGTCCTTCTTAGATGTTAAAGTAGCCGTGAGATCGGATGGGTCCTTGTCACACTGTGTGTACCGTAAACCTACTCATACGGACAGATACCTACACGCCACGTCTCATCATCACCCCCGGCACTTGCAATCTGTTATGACTTCACTCAAAAACAGAGCTTACGATCTCTGTGACCCTGAACATTTAGAACAGGAGCTAAAACATGTTCAGGAGGTACTCAAAGGTAACGGATATCAAGTGAAAGGAGGACGGAAGCAACCGAAAATAAGACGCAAGTATCCAGAAGTGAACAGGCAACCGGCCTATATGCCTTATGTCAAGGGAGTTACGGACAAGATCGGGTCTGTACTAAAGAAATATTCCATTCCGACAGTATACACACCAGGCATAAAGGTTCACAACATCGTCGGCACACCGAAGGATACATTGCCACTACAAACTCCGGGTGTTTATAAAATAGACTGCAGCTGCGGAAGCTCATACATAGGCCAAACTAAGCGGACTATTGCAGAAAGGGTCAAAGAGCATATCGCTGCTGTGAAGAACCGACAGACGAGCAAATCAGCGATTGCAGAACATGCACTCGATGCAGGCATCAACCACTGGATTGAATTTCACCGCACGCAAGTCCTCTCCACCGAACGTCACTTTTACTCAAGAGTTGTACGTGAAGCGATTGAGATTAAAAAGCATAAAACTTTCAATCGGGAAGATGGTTTTAAATTATCTACAGCGTGGAATCCAGTGTTAAAAAACATACCACCTCGCTTTTCTGCGCAATCGGTTAAACACCAGAATAGGGACTCATCGGTTTGCTTACAGAATAGGGACACTGTTAGTGTGGTATGTGACGGTACATGGCGACACAAAAACAATATCGAAAATGTGCGGGTAGATGAAGAGCCTTCTACTTCACGGATTCGACGACGGAGGGCGTGCGCCGATGAGCCAGTCAGCCTGTGACCACGGCTGGTGCAACCTGGTCGAAACGTCAGGCAAACCAGAGGTATGTAATACCCTAAATAAGAGATCGCGTTAATTCCCGTTAAATAATATTAAATCCGTATCCGTTTGTATCCGTAATTTTTCAACTTTATATTTCATTTCCATTCTTTTTTTTCCTTTTTTTTCCTTTCATTTCATTCCATCTATTGTTTTTCTAGTGTTATCATTATTACAAAATTAAAGATCCGTAGTGGAATCAAATCAATACGGGGTTACTGGTTAAGCCGAACTAGATACTATAGGGGGTTGTAGAAGCCGTTATTGCTAATTGATTTCACTATGAAATACTATATCGCAAACCTAACAATTTTCAAGATATTGAACTTTCAACATTTTTTTAAGAAAGAATTCGAAGTTTTGCCTTCAACATGTTTTTTAAATTATTTGTACTATTTTTTTGTTTTTATTTTTACTGTTTTTATGTCGTTGATACGTTGTTTTATAATTTCGATTGTCAAAATTTTAGTTAGTTTAACAAACTGGGCCGAAGTAGATGATTGGCAAAAGCAAAATGCATTAAATTTGTGAATTTCTTTTTTTGTGAAAAAATATTAAAAAGAAACTATAACAGTTAAGTTGCTTATGAGTTAAAAAACATGTATGTCTTGTCAGCTATCTAACAAGGTATAATAGTCTAGCATAGTTTTAGAATTCATTAGTACCTAATGAAAAACTTTGCTTGTATTTTTGGATTGTTTCCTTTTCTATTCGTGACATAAAATTGCCAACTTTGTCAACAATTTTTTTCTAAATATTGCTCTACGAAAAGAAAATTACAAATTATTTCATTTTGGTATTTTCAACCATCTACTTCAGCCTAGTTTGTTTAATTAACTACAATTTTTATAATGAAAATTATAAAATAATGTATCAACGACACAAAAACAATAAAAAAAGAGAAAATGAGGATAAAAGTTATAAAAAAGTGGTAGGTAAAATTTCAGTAATTTTTATAAAAAATCTTAAAAGTCCAATATCTTAAAAAAGATATTTCATAGTGAAATCTATTAGTAATAATGGCTACAACAACCCTATAAAGTATCTAGGTTGACTTAACCAGTAACCCTGTATAAATCCTTATACCTAAACTGATTTTTCTACAATAGAAACTAGAGAAAATTAGAATCTATTCTATACATTGTCCATTTTTTTCAATCATAAGAAGCGATCATTTATTGTTTCAGATCGTGCGTCCTACTCAAAAATGACGATATTCTCAGAATATAATATAATACTATAATATTATATAAAACCATATATTTTTCTTGAAATAATTTATTCAACTTTTTCTTACAACATACACATTCTCCTATAATAAGGCAATTACTTTGTCCTCCAAATCACTTGTGTTATAATCTACTGATCCTATTTACTCCTGCTCTTATCTTGGGAAGTACTTCCACCGGTATTTGGAAGTCCGTTTTCCGTGAGCCCAGATAGCGCATTTCCGATTATAAAACACCGTCGCAGCGACTATGCTGGTGTGCAATATTACATCTATCCAATGAGCCAGCAGTTCGGTGCTGCCAGCATAAATCCTAAACGGTAAAATACAGCATTAATATCTTTGAAATGTTCGTTTCGTCTTCTAAAAACAAGAACAATGAGAAGCGAGAAAGATAAGTGCTGGTAAAGGACTTAAGTTTCGTCTCTTCAACCAGCAGGCACCTATAGTTCTACATATAATTCCTCCATCTTACCACATCTACATAAGTTTGAGGCTCATAAGGTCTAGACTCACAACCATACAGCTACTTCTATGCCATTTAGTTATATGAAACAGTGTCGAACTGTAGAGAAAATTGAGATAAACAATGAATGAGATACACAAGAGCTATCGCATAACATGATATAAGAAACTTAATTTGAACATAACATGACTTTTCCCAAAATGCCAGGTCATTTTCCATACGTAAACACCAGAATACTTTCAATAACTTGCTGAATAAGATTTTTTAACGGAAACGTCGGCATCTCCTTCAAGATCATATCAAGCGAATGCGACATTTCTCTGACAAATAAAAGAACACGTACTTAAGTAAAATGTTACAAGTTGTTGAAACTATCTGATCTCCTGTAGTGCCTCTCGTAAATCTTTGGAATTGTGAATAACTCAGGACGTTGATGCCACTTATTTTTAATTTTTCCCTTATTTGGTTTGAGTTGGATTTAGGACGAGATCATATATTTGAAACTACGTGAGTGAACTTTATTCAAACCAAATGTAACAGATTCTGTATTTCTTAGTGTAAAATAATCATCATACATCAACGTAATCAAGCTATAAAATATAAAACTTGTTACAGTTGAATTCGGGAATGGTATTAATGCAATAAATCAGTGCCTAGAAAATAATCGACTTTAAAATTAACATCTTATGATGTAAGATTTATTAAATTTTATGATAAATATTTTTATATACTTTCAGAACAAACTAAATGAATGAAAGTATTTAATTACATTTAAGTAGGGGTAGAAGGAAATGTGACTTTGATTTTCAATTCAACCATTAATGTGTAATAAAGTATGTGGTATATATATGTAATAGACATAAGAGGTAAAATTTCTAATTTCTTTCTAATTGGAACTATATTTTAAATTTATTTTAATACCTCGACTCGTTCGATTTTTTCGTTTAATGTTTTTGTATTCGCAGATGTTTAGAGAAAACATTCGTAAATAATAATTTTGTTTGTTCTTTTCACATGCATATTACATTAGATCACACGGTGGACTTTGAAATATATTAATTCCGAGCAATTTATTGGCCACACTAGTAACCCTGACACTGTGACACTTCACTGGTATTAAAAAAGATGAGATATCCCTACGATCCAACTGTTTATAGTAAATTTGAGTCCTTTACTAGATGCTACTCCACCGCTTAAATACCTGAATTATGAAAGTAAGAGACACTCACACAACTAACTAGCTAACTATATAAAATATTCGTCAAATATTGAGCCGCTATCTTGCATTACGCAGTGGAATATATGGCGAAGCAGTACCAATAAATCAATCAGATTTATGTGACAAATGTCAGAAACTAACAATTTTTATGAAATTGAAGTATCAAAGACTCACTAACTTACTCCTGTACTCATAATAAAACGGATTTACCTGCATTGTATAAAAATATGTCGGTTGAAATTTAGAAACACACACGCTGAAACACAGTGTGCAATTTTGCTAGACCTACAAGTCCAATACAAAGCATGTATTTGACGTTAACACAAGTGAATACGTTAAGCAATTTGAACCTATTAATATTATAATATTAAAATAACACTAAATATAAACTACATCGGATAAATGTTTATTACTGTACGAGGTTGCGTTTATAAGGTATAACGTGAGTTTTTTGTTTGGTGATCACGTTTTGCCCATTTCGGACAGTCACAAGAAAAAAACAATTGGTAATAAAAAGGCCTGACATAAATCATCCGATTAACATGCTCGAAGTGACGGCAAGTATTTTTCATGCCCTACTAAAATGCCAAACAAATTATTGGCCAACAGATTTTAAGCCAACCGTTCAGTACGGATGATAATTATTCTTTGTTTAGCCATGAAGATTGAAAATTCATTATAATATTAAAACGTATACACACTCTAGGCAGAATAACCATTTGCTTAGATTATATCCATAGATAGGTTAGTATTTGTATTTAAACACATTTCAGAGTAACTGTATATTTCTTGTTTTATATATATTATTTAATAATTTTTTAAATTAGATTCCACATTTAAACATTATCTATACCACAGGATCCAATGAAATTAGGTACCAATAATAGAAATACAAAGGGCGATTTTTTTCTCTTAACCAATTGTAAAATTATTTGACAAGCTACGAGTATAGTTTATTTCATCAGCACATCCCATCCACCATGCATGGGTAAATCTTAAAGGCTCATTCATTTCAATAAACCATAAACGACTTGAGATAGTCAACAGCAATATGCATTTAAACCATCCATTAAATAGGAATAATATTGTATGTAAAAGAAATTAAGTACACTAATATACTGTCTGTTGATAACATCTTAGTGGCCTGAGTACTCGTATTTTAAATTAAATTAGTTTTGGTCCAACATTTTGGATAATTTGCACCACTTTTTGCTGCGTTGACAGTTATGCTGATGTTGAACGTGATATTGTCATATGTACCTAAGATATAAATTCAGTGCTGTTCGTCAGTAATTTTGCCAACCTAATTGGCTTAGTTGTGTATAAATGACATTATCTGTATAAGTTTTTAAAGAAAAGATTTTTTTTTATCTGTACAGAAAATTCCAATCGCTATGAATGCTTTATTGAACAGGAGTGAAAAGGTTTATATATACATGCGATTATCGCTTTACGGGCTCTGATTTAGATCAACAGACATAGAGGTTGTATTACATACCCGATTAAATATCTTATAATATACAGATAAAATAACCAAAATAACCAAAATAACCAAAACCAAAACCGAAATTTAATCGAAATTTTTCCAAGCAGAATCTCAGACATTATCATTTTTATTATCTTGCGTTTTTTATTATTTAATTTTGGAGTCGGTGCGCTGTGTAACATTATATATTTTCGGGAATTATTTTTTTTTACAACTCCCGCATTAGGAATATATCCTGTGTCGCGGGCGACTTTACAAAAATTCATGAAAGGGACACAAAGAACACCCAGACTCAGAACAACAATTTGAATCACACAAAGTGTTGTCCGATGTGGGGTTTGAACCCAGAACACTCGGCGTAGTAGGAAGCGGCGTGGCGACCGCTTAAACCACTACGCCATCCGCCATCAGTCATAAGTAGTAACTACGAAACAGGACTTGGAATAAAAATTATTTAAATAGGATTTAATTCTATCTATATCCTTAAGGAAAATACACTAAGAAATTGTTTTTATGAAACGGATTGTATATTCATCGGCTGAAGAAACTTGCATGGATTGTAATTATTGACGTCAATATCTGACCCCAAGGAAACAGTATGTGGAGCAATAACCCAGGCATAAAAACAGCCTTCAGAGATGTCTTTGCTCTAGATCTTTTACACTAGGGTTTATTATAATCTTTTGTTACAATAACCTTTTGACTTAGAGGTTTTTCATCTACGTAAACTATAAGCAAAAGTACTATAAGCAGGTCTCACTTTTATTTCCTAAAAACACGAATATGTTTGCATTTTTTTGGTGTTGAAAATATTAAATATTTGTTGAATACCCGGAAGAACAAAAATATTTGAGTATTTTCAAGGATACGATATAATCTACGATATAATCTACGATATAATCTACGATATAATCTACGATATAATCTACGATATAATCTACGATATAATCTACGATATAATCTATATGATGAGAATCATCAGCATTTATTTTACGGCATTCTTTCTAATTTTGTTTGGAATGTGCGCAATGTACTACATTGACAACAGATTTTACTGATTCCGTTTATGGTTGGCTGCCTTCCTCATGGAACTCCTCTATGGGAATGTAATCTTTTCTAGAAGAGACGAACAAATAAGGGAATGTCCTTTTTTAAGAAAACGAAACTAGAGACGTCACTTCAAAATAAGAAAAAATATAAATATATAATCAAAGTCACGATCCTTATGTATCCATGGAATATTCGACTGTCATGCCAAATACTTCACCAAGAGAACTCCTAATGATCGCACATGAATTTTAATAATAATAATATCTAAAATTAACTGTAAGAACAAAGACACCAAAATGTTATTTAGAATGAGAATCCCATTTGGCTGATTATTTCAGTTGGTAAGTTATAAATTAAATTAGTAATACTCCATATGGCATGTCCAGTCCGTCAAACTTCAAAAGTTCTTGTTATTTGAAGAGTTGAGTCCAAGTTGCAGCAACGCAAAGGTTAAAATGCTTGTTTCACCTCGCATGTCATGCAAACCGACAGATAGACGGATTTCAGTGACAGTTAACAAGTAAGTTACGGCTTGTAGCTAAAGAGTGTTATTTTTACGACACTGAGTACGGAACTAATAAAAAAAGAGTTAAATTGTGCAAAATATAATTTACTAACATGACAGTGAGATAAAAAAATCTTTTTTATAATTAGGCAATACAATCGTATTTTTTCCCCAATTAAATTCTAATATTAGAGATCGTTCTGAACTTGGTCAGGTTTTTCAAGTTTTTTTATTAGTTTCAAATATTTTCATAACTTTACTGTATCAACATAATGTCCTGTAACAATTGTGGTAAGGTAGGAGTAATGGCTATCGTTGAAGTAGTCTATACAGCGAGATTTATGTATATAAGATAATATTGAATTACCTAAATACACTAGTCTGTTATATGTATACATTAAATGGGGTATATACCTATATTGTACTACACGCCTAGGCAATTTTGAACAAGGTATTCTTCGATTTAAAAAAGAGAATGAAAAATCGACTCCATTGCATTTTAAATCAAACACATCGACATAAAATTACATGAATTATTCAAAGCCTACACGAATCGATAAAATTCGACAACAGTCATTGCATTATTACGCCCAGGTTTATTGTCTCGCAGATATTACACAACAAAAACAATTGTTTACAAATTGATTCCGCCCATAACCCGCAAACAACATTACAAATAAAAACAGATGTTGGGAATAATGTATCACGTGATAAAAAGAACGAAATAAAAATTTAAAGCTTTCGTAAAGAATGTAGTGAAAAGGAACTTCATAGTTTTGGTTTGCCTGATTGTGTATTAGGCAAGCCAAGACTATGTAAGATCTAAGAAGAATTTATTGTTTCTCTTGTGTATCGAATTATCATAACCTTCAGTTTTTTCTAAAAAAATATATTTAAACACCCACAAATTTCACCGGTCTCCTTTACTCTGGCTGACGAGAATTTTTTAATTTGTTCATAGCAGTGTTCATGAATGTATGAGTACATAGATGTGTTTCGCTGAAAAACAGCTTGTTAATACACAAAAGTCTAGCAATTTTTAAGCTTTGTGGTAAATGAGGAAAATTATGCTATCGGTGTTGGTAGGATTCTATATACGCGTGAGGATAAGGTTGGCTAGTTGAGCCAGCCTGGATCCTAGGCGGAGGAATGGAGCGTACTTATGGAAATAATATTTTTGTAATGTAGTTTCATAAAAATCTTTTTCTCTATGGAATCCATATCCACGCGGCAAACTAACAAACAACTGAGTATTGATAAATCCACTCTAAGCATACACTCTAACAATTTAAAATTTGTTTACTTGACTAAATAGATATACATTTTGTTTAGGACACGTAATTTGTACAAACCATTTTGGACGTGACTTAGTCTAAAGCTAAAGATCAGAGGTTTCTGATCTGTTTTACTGAATAAAAATTTACTTTAAAGCTACATTACAATTCATTATCTGTAACCATTTCTTTTGCTGGTCACTGTAATGGACGTGTCCTATAATTTGAAGAGTAGGTGGAATCAAATGTCCTGGGAGACAGCTTACAAATTGCAGACCAAGGACTATACTCGTATATTCTCATCAACATCATTACTGAGTATTACTTTGTGGAACAGACACATAAATCTTGTACCGGCTACTTTAAATTGCCAACTGTGAGCTATGATCGCTTATAATCAGCAACGGTATATAAGAAAACCTACCGTACCGTGTAATACGTACTGACAGAATCCGTGAATGTTTCAATGCACAGAAATACATTGAAATACATAGACAACAGGTAATCGACGATGTACTTGTATGAAAATTTAAATAGTGGCATAAAACTCCCTTAGTTAATAACAACCACAGTGACTGATTCATCATCGCCATCATCATCATCAGCCTATCGCAGTCCACTGCTGGACATAGGCCTCTCCCACTGCGCGCCACTAAGATCGATTTTGGGCTTCTCGCATCCAGCTCCTGCCAGCCATCTTACGCAAATCGTCACTCCACCTGGCCTGTGGGCGTCCTACACTACGTTTTAGGTTCTGCGGCTAATATGGCCAGCAAACTGCCACTTCAGCTTGCTAATTGAAATTGAAATGTGTTGTGTGTGAAAGTTCAATGAAATATATAACAACACTGCTGGTGTTGTTATATATTTCATTGAACTTTGGTGACCTTTCGTATCCAAAGAAAATATGGTGCAGATTAGCATGGTTTTCCATAGCGTCAAACTAGCTCAGGAGTTGGGTGGATTTCATTCCAGCAGATATCTGCCTAAACTCCGTTCTGTCGACTCTGATCACTTTTTTATCCTTCAATTTTCATTTATTTCACTGTGAGGTACTCGTATACATAATACACAGGTTTCATTGCATATTCTGCTTCGGCTGTCGGTGTTCATCAAAGCTGTCTGAATTTGGGTTTGTGGCGTGTTCGAGATTGGTATCTTGTATCTCGAATATTGCCGAAAGGAGACTTAATTTTTTGTTGGATAAGATAAAGTTTTGAAGCTTTTTGCACTCTGAAATTCGTTCACTTTTATCGTACAATTTTGATCTAAAAAAATATGGAGCGATTCTTTTTCACTTGAAAATTTACTTCAGTTGACAGGTATAAGTATAAGTGCGTAAATTGAGTATAAACTAAGTTATTTTATTACCTTTACAGAGCTTTCGCACACTCTAATTAATTGTGTAACAAATGACTAACGTTAGCGAGATATAACGATTTCAAGAATTCATTGTGTGACAACATAACTTCTTCAAAAAGTTGTACACAATTTAATATTATGTGAGGAGTTACTACGTGAAATACAGTCTGTGTCGTTTATCTTGTGTCACAAATGTCACCGCGCACACTGACGTCACATCGGACTCGCTTATGTTGTCCTATCAGGCATATAATGTAGTAGACATTAAAGTACTGGAGCCAGCTATTAAGCGCGCCGGGCCTACTTATATAGAAACAAGGACCCTATGAGATATTAAAAAAAAAGTCTAGTAAGAAATAAATGGGCACCGCGGCCTGCGAAGTTTTTGTATTCAGTAAATACACATCGTTTGACGAGAAGATGCCACGGTTATTTAACCATGAAGGGAACATTATTTCTTATCAATCATAACATAAGAGTATGTCCATACAATATTCAGTAGGTACGTATTTCATTATACGCCAAGAATGTATTCATGAACCGTAACCAGTTATCCAGGTACGACAAAAACTATGTCCTCCAACTTTTTCTCGTCAATTTTCGGTTATTATGCTCAGAATAAAAGTTACAAGATCTACTAAAATAAATTGAGCCAACGAAATAGTAATAGAGTATGAAGACACACACAAAATGGCACACAAGGAAAGGTCCTGTAATTTCGAATCTTAACCGTTCGAATCTCCGGCACCTTGGGAGCAAGTCACTAAAAACAAACCCGACGCGACACGACGGCCGGCTTTAGGCGTACTACTCTGCCAATACTTTGTGACTTTGTTTCACTTCTAAACCTAAAGATATTTATAATATTTGTTTAAAATATGATTCGATTTCTATTCACAATGTATCTAAGACTCATAAACATACATTTTGAAAGGTCACGATCTCGGCAATGTTGTGTACAAATGTTGCACTGAATATAATCATGTAAGTGTCCAGTTCGACGGCCAACTCATTAATTGTGCATATGATTTATATGAGCGGCCTGTGCCGTGTAACTGGGCATTAATATTATTTAACATTTTCACATTTGTTATTAGGTCAAGATAAGTAATTATACGTATAAACGCACGCGGATTGGAAACCTTCTACTTGTGTTAAATAATTATTAAGTTACCTTTACTTAATGTGTAAGTTTAAACTTTACATATATTGCTTTGATTCAAACAAAAATATTTTAAACTTATTCTGTATTAACATATTATTAATAGTGATCTCAGAGTGATATCTTTCTCCTATCTGGTATTATAATGAAATAACCTATTTAATAAGCAGAAAGTAAGTATACAAATTTAAAATAAATTAATCTTATGTATGGATTCATTCATAAAAATTGTTAAGGGCCACTTAAATAATTATGAGATATATATTTTAGTATATATTTTTAGTTCAAATATATTTTAAATAAAACGTCAGTCAATGTTGTTAAGGACAGTCTTACATTTACATAAAGTTCGTCAAAAGAAGTTTCCAAAACTTTTGGCTAAATAATCATTGAGATTTTTTTAAAGAACAAGTCTTGTTTTCTAACTAAATTCAGTCGATTTAACATAACCCTATTAATATTTTATTTTTAGTTTTATTTAGTCTATTCGTATCAAAGTAAGGGTGAAGTTAAATTGGCGGCCATAATTTGAGATTTGTGTGTTGTACATCTACCTATATAAATACATACAAATAAATAAAATTGAAGTGTCTGTTTGTAATGTCAAAATAATAGGTTTTTTCATGCTCACACGGTTATTTGCACGATACCTATGCCTAAAAACCAGTTTTTTTTGTCTGTCTGACTGTCTGTTTGTTCTAGGTAATCTTCTAAACGGCTAAACTGATTTTGATAATATTTTACTACCAGGTCTATATAAGGAGTATTTTAGGCTATTTTTTCTCTCAGAAAAACCGTTTAAAATTTTGCCCGGTCCGGGAATCGAACCCACTAAGGCAGTGCTTTTCAAATTCCACGCCAACGAAGTCGCGGGTACCAACTAGTTTTTAATAAATGAGACCGGACAAGACTACAAAAGGGGCTTAAAAATTTCTTTGCATTAATTGCATGACAATAGAGGTCCTAGAGATGCTTGAAGATTCATCTTCTTCTCCTAGCGTATAATCTTACGGCACATATTTCTACAGCCCGTTTGACAACAAACTGACACCATAGCGTATTGATACATGGACTAGGGCAGGAAAGCGCATTTGCTCATGACGAGCTCATGGTAAATGTAAAAATAGGATTTAGACAAAACACAAACCACCACAACTTCCAAGGACGTATTTTTTTTAAACAATGTGTAATACGAATATGTATTCTGTCTGAGGGATCAGTCTCTACAGGACTGCCTCGGTGGTTCAGTGATAGCGTATACGACTGGTGTGCTGAGGTCTCGGTTTCGATTCCCGAGTCGGAGTTTCGGAGTTTGGGTGTTTCCTATGTATAATATGTATGTATTTACATAAAAAAAAGTATTTAAGTATTATATCAGTCATTCTAGCTTGTATAGTGCAAGCTCTACTTAGTTTAAAACTAGATAGCGTTGTGTGTAAGATGTCCGAAAATATTAAAGGGTCTGACTGAAGCTCCGCCTTTAGTAATTACCTTACGTGTGGAATCGAAGCAACTAAAACCACACGGTGTGCCACTCTGCGCTTGAAATAGGCCTAGCGCTTGCCTGCAATAGTGCTGGGACCACCTTCGGATACTTTCTCTATTTAGGCGAAGACCGGCACACGTGGACATCGATTCAATTTCAAATTGGGTCCGAGTGGAGATCATCCTCCCGGGCCCTCTAAACCGCCTCCTTCTGCGAGATACCGTCTTAGCAGATCGATGCGACCTGAATAAAACATTTTTCACTACCGGCTATTGAGCGTATGACGGAAGGTAGCAAGAGATGCTCTCAAATGACCGCAATGAGTCTCCGACGCTGTGACGCCCAAACCGGGCAAACTGCCAGCATGTGCTGAGCCGAGTCCTTACTGAAATAGCAAACCACAAGTATTTGCTTACCTCCTTATATGTAATCTAGTTACTGATGTCTAAAGACCTGTGCAACACATTTACATGTCATCACCCCTTAGATCACATTTGTACATCTGCTCACCACGTTCATAACCTATGTTTACGTTGATACCGATTCCGCCAAATTTATTCATTGTATATTTTTTTAAGTGACGTAAAACACAACGTGTAAAACATGAGAATACATTTAACTATGTGCTTGGATTGAGATTTTACCTGACAATTGTAGTTATCCTGAATAGTATTTATGACTGACTGCTAGCTAGCTGCGCCCCTAAGTGTCACCGCGATTTACCAGGTAAATTAAAATTCCTATCCACACATTACATTTTAAAAAGTACCATATATGTTATTCCAGAGTGTAAGCTACATCCATACCAAATTTTCCAGCCGTGTGAGCGTGAAGAAGTAGCAAATATACAAACACACACACAGTCACAAACTTTCACACTCAAAAATCTTAGTTTGACGTGATGAATGATGTACTGATGGTTTTTATATTTCAGATTATTTAAAAGGTGATCAAAACTGTTGTTAGCTATAAGATCAACCGTCGGTTATGTTAAGTGGAAGCAGCAGTTTAAAAGCTCTTTTAATATTTGTTGAAGGAATTTTAGAGAACTTTAGAGACGTGGTAATTATTGAATAATGAGACTTCAGTATGCCATGTAAAAATTTACACGAATTTATTCCCATTGTAAAGATAACGGAAATTTTATTTTAGTAAATATGTTGCATTGCTCTGTTTAGAGTAATCTAGAGATACTTCACAGATTAATCAACAAAACTGAAACGTTTGCATGGGCAGTCATATTTTTGATATTAGATGGATCTGAATGTTGGTAAACTAGGAAAACGGATAAGAGACGCTTACTCGTAACTGAAATGCAAATGTTAAGATGGTTGTGTGAATAAATACATTAGAGGAAGCCTGAAAAGATCGCCAGTGGAAGAAACTTTGAGGAGCAACAGGTGGCCCTAGTATATAAGTACATGGGATGCGTAGAGATGAGCAAATTTAGTGAAGTAAGGTTTATGAATAGAAGTTGGCGGATAGACGACTAAAGAAAAGATGAGTGGCCAGCGTAAAAGAGGATATGATTAGGAATTAAGTAATCAGTTAACGGGCAAGTGACAGCGGAGAATGGAAGAAGGAAACTCATTGCGCTGACCCCAAATAAATTGCAAAAATTACATATTATTAGGTTCTTCAACGGATTGAAACATACTTAGTTTTATATATACATATACCTAAGTATTCCTCAGTAAACGGTATCTATAGAACAAACTGGCTCTCGATGGTAATCGATTAATCTATATAAAAAGAGTGATCATCACATCAACAGCCTTCAATAATCCACTGCTGGACATAGGATTCTAATTAGAAAGGAGGTTTATGCCTACTACACCACGCTGGCCAGACGGGTTAGTATAGGGTTTATGTCAAGTTTTCTTTCTCTTTGCAGTGTTGTTGTCCTGCGTAGTTTGTTCCCTAAGTCGGCACCCACGGAATGAATAGGGGTGGTGACACTTAGTATTCTTAAGCCACCACACTGCAATAAGAATACGCTAAATGTTTTTTGTTATTTTTAAATAGCTAAGCGTAAAACTCGAGAACTATTCTATTAGGCGCAAGGGAGGGCGCTAACGGAGAGAAGAAACGGAAAAATTGAGACAAAAATAATAAAAATAGCACTTTGCCCATAAAAACCACAGAGTAAATTAAAACAAAGAGTATTTCATTTATAGTATATAGTGTATATATGTAAGTTAGATTTATCCTAAATTAATAAGTTTAATATAAACAAGTCAAATTCTCTGTTTTCTCTTGCACCTACAGCATCATTTTTCTACATCACATTAAGTTAAATAAATTAATTAAAACACCTGTCTCTAGCTGTCAAATATTTGAGGTCAATCAAAACAAAACAAAGGCGCGTTAGGATTATCTTCAATACGGCTGTATGGATATTAATCTATGCCTGCCCAAAATAAAGTTCGAAGAAAACTAATCATTCTGGAATGCGTTTTATTAAATTTTCAATTTTTTTCTATTGGACTGCGAGAGGCCAATAACTTTTAATAGAACGAAGTCCTTCGGGGCTGCTAGTCGATAATCGTAATCAGAATTAACGCATTAAAACGAAATAACTTTTATATTTTACACAAATATCTATCTGTACTTATATTTACATTATTCAATCAATTACCATACATGACTGTACAACTGGAATGAATTGACTATTGTTATTCTTAGGACAAGGTTCGTATGAAATTGGTTTAACTCCGAAACTAGTAGTAAAATAATTAAACATAGGGATCTATACTCTGTATTTATTTATTACACATCTTTGATAGTTTTCACCAAAGTCTTAAAGGGGTGGTCAGATTTAGATTTTTGAAATGTGGTAAGTGTGGTAAGACTTTTTTGTATTTTTTACATAGAGTGGATAGTTAGAATTCACGATGATACAAGACAGATGTTACTGCAATCAGATCTAAAATAATCTAGACTTTATAATCTTTAAGGATTTTTTTTATATTATCTTGCCGAACTAAAAGTCAAACTACGAGCCGGACAACGCTTTTAGGATTCGCTAGAATTAGTATAGATAAGAATAGTTGTAACAAAAGAACCGAAGTTTTACCCATATCTCTCCACATCAATTAAATAATAATTATTGCAAATATATTTTGGACAATTTTTTCATAAATATTACAAATCTAATCTAAGTAATTTTTTTATAATATTTTGTATTTTATTATTATTTATAAGACAAATATTTTCTTAACTGAGAATTAAAAAGCCACTCATCAATTTCACACTCGACAATCAAACGAGTTTCAATACCGATGCATCGATAAACGAGATGTGGTATCGATAAACCGTTCTGGCAATTAACGTCACAGAGTGCGTGAAGATCGATCTACAGATTACTTCAATCATATCAAATCATTTTCAAATTGGACAGGCTATAGCGTGTTACAAAAAATGCTGTTTGTTTATTGGCCAGCTGGCTCGTTGGTCCCGGGAAACAGTTTTGTTAGTCAAGTGACATACTCGTAAGTTAACGGTTACCTTGAAAATTTTCTGTTAGGAACTTTTCAATAAAAGATCTGTCTTGAAAGAGGCTCAGCAGACTGAACTTACACCTATAACGTGTGATTAAAATTTTACTAATAAGTAGCTATAGATCTATTAGTGTTTTACAAATAAATAAATAAGAGTTTGCTGTTTTTCGTAACATCTACAAAGCTTTAGGCTGCTTTAGTAATGAATTTAAAATTTAAAAGAATTGTAATAAAAATATTGCGATTTTGATGCCATTCTAAGATTGTTGTTGAAAATTTTATTTATATGCCTTATATTACCAATAAGTACGTTTACGGTAACTACTTAGTTTTATGAGGTTGGTACACGGATTTCCATTTTTAAATGGAATAAAAGTTTTATTTTTCTTATTTCCTTACAAATCTATAGAGATTAGTTAGGAAATAAAAATAATAATACTTCTTAGAAACTTTATAATGAAGCATAATTGATGTATATTTATGTATTTAAAATGTCTTTTAATATTAATATTCAGACAAAGGGTTAATTTCAGGAGCAATAGAATGAAGTTATGACAATAAATACCGCAACGTCTGCCGCCGGTGCTTATAGTTACTTCAGGTATAACAAACTTGCATTACGTCAATCGGCATTAAAATGTAACACAAAACCGACACTGGCTGTGCGCACTGACATACGACCCGATAATTAACGATCACTGTCAGTCGTCAATATCGAATCATTGCACTCTAACTCGACTTATTTACACATCACTAACATCGAAAATTAAAATTCCGAATTCGATTATAGCGTAAATCGATGCGTGTAAACGGTTCACGGGTTGTACAACTACTGGCGGTGTAATATACGTAGTGTTGTGGCTTGCACGACTCGCCCCACAGCCTGAATTAATACATCGGGTATTAATTCACGATTTGAGATAACTCAAGCTATGGGACATTGACGCTTTTTAGCGAATAGGGACATTCGTGACATGACAGAGTGCTTTATTTATGTCATGTCATTTCAATATAACAGTAAATTGAGTTTTGATCGATGGTCAATACCGTCAATTAGGGGACGAAATGACATACTGACTGATGGATCATTAATGAAATTTATCACTTCCGGCAAGTACATTGAGGAAAGTAGAATGAAATGCCTTCACATATTGGAGTACAGTCAATTAAAAAAAAATTTGGACAAGTGCGAGTCAGACCTCAGCACCAAGGGTTCCGTACAAATTCATATTTAAATATTATCAATAGTTCAGGAATCGAGCAAGTCTCGCAGTTTTTGCCGTGCTTTGCCCTTTATTCAGTTTCAAAGACCTATAACTACTTTTATTATTGTGCTTAAGTCTTAAGTCTAACTTAAGTCAAATTGTACCTTGACAATTGATTACGCACTTAAAATAAAGACTTTATTTTTAATGATTTAATTACAAATGTATAGTTTGAGATTTTTCCCTGTACTTGTAGTATAAGATGATGTTACTTGCCAAATTTTATAGTAGATACTAGGTCAACGGAAAGTACCCTATAAATTTTAATTCCCTTGAGAGTGTCGAAATATGCATTTTCGCGGCATTAACGGCTGTATCTTTTTTAACGATGCGAAGTTTGAATTTCAAATCGATACCTACACGCCTTCCCGAGAGAAAGGGTCTTGACAGACAGACGGACAGACAGACAACAGACAGACGGACAATAAAATGATAATAACCTATAAGGGTTCCGTTTTTTTTTCCTTTTGCGATACAGTACCCTAAGAAAAAACAAGATTAGTGTGACACAATTATGCTGAGCCATAATAAAAGAGTGATCAGGAACTGCGCGGTTAAATGTTCTACAGGCTCGAACAATTATAGGTCTATTGTTCCTCTATTATATTTTTTCCGCTTATTGGTTTTAAATTTCGTATATTAGTGTCTAAATTACATTAAATTATTTTTTAATTCTTAGTGGCAGCATAAAATTCGTAAACGCACCTGTTAAGATGGATAGTGTAATTTTTACTTTATGTAACCACTGAAAAGACTATCATACGTGTTGCCCAAGACTTTTAGGTATAGGAAACTTATACATTCCTATGTCGAAACCCAAAAGAACTCGATAATTAAAAGAAATGTAAAGCATTTTCACCTTAATTAATACCGCAAAAGAGCAGTTCCTCTGACCTCTCACCCCTTCAATAAAATTATAGCTGGATCATCCCCCGCTAAACACCAAAGCATCTAAATAAATATTTTATTTTTTAATACTATGAACATTTCTGTACCATAAATAGACTTTCTTAAAAAGTACATCTTTTTCCTGTTCTTTGATTGGTCCACATCACAATTGATATTCTTGCTTTGTCCAGGCTGAGAATCCTGTGTAATGTTGCAAATTGAACCGACACAAATTGAGCAGACAACAGAAAAATATAACTGATGACTGGTTGTCCACTTAAAGTTTTATCTACTATTCTACTTCTTGTCAGCAGTTTTGATCACTAAGAAGATTTCCAACAAAGCTCTTAAGTGGTCCGAGTATTTAACAGTGTAAACTTGTTTTGGGATTATAAGTTATAGGATTAGAAGAATGATAAAAAGCTCGTGAGGTATATACAGGTCACTAAGTTAATTAAGACTATGTTTATGGTTAAGACATTTGAGATTAAATGTTAGAAATCTTTATAAAACCTTATTTCTCCTAATTGCTTGTCCTTTTCAAATTTGGAGACTTTTTCCAAACCAATCACACGGCAATTATTTAAAAAATTAATTCGCAAAATTAATTAACTTGGGTAAGTTTCTTACTCTTACCTGTTCTTGAAATTTTAATTTAACCAAACAGTGAATCATCCATCCACCATCATAATAAAAAAAGAAAATAATAAATGACATAATTCTGAGGTAACAAGCATTCAGAAATACTCGTACAACCGAATTAGGGAACTCGTCTCGTTTTTGGAACTGTACTAATTCTAAAATAAATTTTAATAAATTTAAAAAAGCGTTCGGTGCATGTTGTCAATATCTAGTAGAAAAGCGTTCTCAAATTGATTAAAATTAATTTTCAATTTTTTTTTAGTTTTCTATAAAAAACGTGTTTTTAGGTTGTATAAACTATTTTTTTTAATTAGTGTATTGACATCGTTCCTCGATGATATACCTCGATGATATATGTTTTTACAAAGTTTAAACGAATTCTGACCGTTTAAAGTCAATCAAAATCACGCCCAAAGCAGTCGGTTACAAACAAACATACAGGTGAAGCTAATAAAAGGCGTGTAAAAATTCCTTTACAATTCTAGCGCATTTGTAGCTACTCAGGCGCACACAGCGCGGCAGCGTCTGCGTCGTCCGGAGGCACGGCAAATAAATCAAGCGTTGTGACACCTCATATATTATATCTCCCGTAACTGTTTTAAATCGGCTCCATGACTAGTTATTTCAAGCGATATGTCACTTTATCAATGGCCGGTGTAATCATAATATATATAATGTAGTCAATATATTACAAACACAAAGAATCCCAATACATAATTTGACATTCTTGTACTTTGTACACTCGAGTGCAATCATCTGAGTTACATTAAAATCCCTGAAATTATCGAAAACTAAAAATGCTAAGATAAGGAAACAACATTTTTACCTTATTGTGAATCGGATTCAAAGTTCTTAACTGTATTTCTTAAATCGCACGAGAAGTTTAAATCTTAGATGGAAGTTACGAGCAGTTAATAAATTAATTTCATGTTTAATTTAATAAATGCTTGTAATTTTAAAGAAAAAGAAAATTTAAAATGATGTCTCAAAACAAAATCTTGAAAAAACCAGGTACTATGTGAAATAGATATTATGCGTTACTACTCGTACTTTACTATATTCTTATGTATGACGACCAGATGGCGTAGTGGTTTGTGTAACGGACTGCTATTCCAACGGTCGCGGGTTCGATTCCCGCTCAAGTCAAAACCCATTTGTGTGCATGAAATTTAATGTTTGATTTGGTCTGGTTTCTATGTATAATGAGTATGTATTTACAAAAAAAAACGTATATATGTATTTATATCAGTTGTCTAGTAGCCATAGCCAACCTCTTCTCTTGGTAAGAAAAACAAAGTATATTTATGTTTGCGAAATCTCGTTTTTCATATGCATCCATAAGTAATAGAATTCTGAAGATTAAAATTGATACTTGCAGTACTTTAAAGTTTAAATATATTTTAAAATATTGCACTTATTTTATAAAAAGCTTTCCTTTTTGATTATAGCAATTTGAATTGAAATTTATACCGTCTCAGAGTATCGGAAGCATTCTCAACTACTTCAACAAAACGATAGGCGGTTACCAGCGCTTAAAGCTTGAGGCACACATCGGGCAGGATTTTTCAAGGAAGATATGACATAGTGGCAAATTTAACACCTACAAAGTATAATATTTTTATCCGATACTGCAATTACATACATCGGTTGCAAAGGGTATGTTTAATTTTTTAAATGGTTAATCGGCACTCCATGCTAGGAATCAATAAGAAGCTCATAAAATATTCATTATACCATTTATAAATTGAGAAAATTGCTTATAAATGTTTGCGTTCATATTGATATCAGTGAACTAGTTGGAAGAAACTTGACATGTACTAATCGTTTGATAGAGTTTTAACGAGCGATAATATAATCCAACTGTCATAATACAAGGACAAATATAGTTGAAACAAGTTTGTTTTTTATTGGATTTATTGCTCCATTATTTGAATGATAATGGAAGTTCTATGTTCGACTTCCAAAGCAGGTTTTTTTGCGTGTCTACAACTGCTCATTGAACTTTTTCAACGTGACATTTTCCGTTACGGTAACCTATGGAGGCTGACAATTAGAGAGGACTTTGAATCTCTATACTTGTGTGTGTGTTTAAAAATTTTAAAGAACCCATATTGTGAGCCTGTGGATACCAGTCGGCAGAAAGTCATTCCACAGCTGGAGCATTTGCAGGAGAAAATACTGTGTTATTGTAACGTGTTTGACTATTTAGTCAAACACGTTACAATAACACAGTATTTACGTGGTTACTCACCTTGGTAAGTAAGTAAATTACTTACCAAGGTGTTAGGATGAATGCATTGTCGCATGTTGTGGTTATGTGCGGAGTATTTGATAAATTAGATCACTTAGCGTGTAAATTATTTTATTTATTTGGGAGGATACCCTCCCTAAGGGTGATAAAATAAGATATAGCAGAAATAAACAGTTTGTTACAATTCGTTATTACGAAGTCGGTGATATTTTTTAAAGGTTTTTATGTTTAAAGATAATCTAACGACAGCTATATAATGCTTTAAAGCTGTTTAAATTTAACTTATCACATATTCGATATTTTGATTCAAGTTTCATTGGTGGAATAAAATATTATTGTTGTATAGTAAGATTGTATTTAGTTACAAGAACCTGTTATAAATTTATAGCAAAATATATAGTGACATTGCCTGGAAAAAAATGTGAGGCGCTTTAAGTATATTTCGTAAGGAAATTAAACAGCATTTGTAACTTGAAATACCACCTTACAGCTTATATTTCTAAAGGTCTTTGCTATTTAATTTTGCGTCTTTTCGTTTATTTTTATGTTTTTCTAACACATTTTTCAACATACTAGGTAAATGCCTATCTTTTCATTCACGATAGTACAGACTAAGAATGTTCAGTTTGAAAAAAAAAACTGAGCATGAGCAAACTGAGCACTTTCAATAACTTGCCACGAATCGATTTTTCCAAAGTACTTTTTGTTTAAACTAATACTTTTACCCGTATTATCCCGGTGAAACAAACAAACAAACCCTTTTTTTTTTTTTTTTTTTTTTAACGTGTGGAAATCCCCTCGGACCGTCACCCCTCCGGGGTTTGCGGCGGGGTGGTGTGTCGGACTCGGACCGACTAAAACCACACGGTGTGCCACTTTGCGCCTGTAACAGGAGGGATCCGGGAACAGCTGTTGTTAAGACATCCGGACCCCTCCTAGCGCCAGCCCGCTCCTGGTGCGGGCTCCGTCTCAATGTTGATGTTCCTCTCTTTAGGCGACGTCCGGCACACGCGGACGCCGCCCCCTCGCGGCTGGCCAAACTAATGCGGGTGGAGGGGAAACCCACCCCGTCCACCCGCGGCCACACTTAGGGCGGCATGAGGCTGTGATAGGCGGGCCTCCGCCGCCCGGTTCGCCGGCGGCGGATCGGGTCCGAGTGGAGGTCGTCCTCCCGGGCCCTCTCCGCCGCCTCCTTCCGCGAGATTACTACCTCGCAGAAGGTTGCGACCGCGGTAAAACAACTGTCGCTACCGGCCATGGAGCGTACTGCGGCCGGTAGCGAGAGATCCACTCCGATGACTGCAGTGAGGGCCCGGCGCTGCGCCGCCCATGCGGGGCAGACCGCCAGCGTGTGCTGGGCCGAGTCCTCACTGCAGTCGCAGTGGTGGCAGGCGGGACTCAGTTCCCTCCTAGCGACCGAGTGCAGGTACTTTCCGAAGCAACCGTGCCCGGAAAGCACCTGCGTCAGCCGGAAGGAAAGGGTCCCGTGCTGCCGCCCTGCCCACTCGGCGATGACCGGCTGTAGAGCCTCCACGGCGGCGAAGCCAGCGCGTGGAGTCTCCAGCCGGAACGACCAACGAGCCATCGTGGCTCGGCGAGCGGCTTCGCGCCACTCGCGCACATCCTCGGGCGGAGGGCGAAATCCGCTCTCCGCCCGGGAGTCAGCCACTCGCCGTCTACCGCACATATTTCACAGCACGTCACAGCAGTCTACCGCATCATATTTCACACATATTTTATAACACAGTCGTAAGAGGCGACTAAGGGAGCAAACTACGCAGGACAACAGCACTGCAAAGAGAAGGAAAACTTGAAACAAACCCTATACCAACCCGTCTGGCCAGCGTGGTATAGTAGGCCAAAACCTACTTCCTAAGGAGAGGCCTATGTCCAGCAGTGGACTAGTAGAGGCTGTTGATGATGATGATGATGATGATGATGATCCCGGTGAAAAACCAGCCAGTTAATTTTTTTCAAATATAATGTAAATTTGCGCCACAGAATTCTGTCTTACGAAATATTTGCTATCAATTTCAATTTATTAATCTATCAATTTTCGAGTTTAATTTGGCAATTTAAAAATAACAATTTGATATAAAAGTCACGATTTTACCTACCACTTGTAAAACTGTACTTCCTCCACGTGGTTTACTATTATCATTAGTATCATCATCATCATCTTTCTGATGGATGGTGTAGTGGTTTAAGCAGTCATCTCGCCGCTTCCTAATGTGCTGAGTGTTGTGGGTTCGAAACCACACGGAACAACAATTCGTCTGATCAACAAATTGTTGTACTGGGTCTGTATGTTCTTTGTGTGTCCGTTTCACTTATGTGTGGTCTTTTAAAAAAAAAACTTTCAACGAATAACATGGTCTGAAGTGTTCAAATCGATAAAAAACATTATGTATAAAAAGGATGTTTGTAAATAAAAGTTAGTAACTAGCACATATTTTCTGCACTCTATAATCAACTTTAAACAAATGTTTTATGGATGTTATTATGTTTTTTTTATAAAGATACATTCGTCACCAGGCAAAACAACAACAACAAAAATACAAACACATATATGCCATACTATCCACATACATACGTGTATAGGTTTTTTCACAGCATTTGTAGTCAATGTAATGAGTATCAATTTTGGCTAGTTTATTTGCCGGACCCCTGCTTGATTCATCGTATTTTTCACTTCTGCATCATGACTCGCAACATAATAATCTTAAAAAAAATAATTGAAAATAAACTATGTATATTTAAATTCACGTGTCATTATGTCACGTGCTTGATTTAAATAATTGAGTATTTTGAAACAATTACCAACGGTGTTTAATTTCTTCATGACTTGAATGACGCAGAAAACTATAAAATTAAAAAGAAAGAATTTTACACCCAGCTTTGAAATGTAATCATTTGCAAACGGAATAAGGGAAGAAGATAGTAAATTTAGATAAAAACGGGTAGGGCGAAGTATCTAGTTTCGGATAGAAAATGAGACTGACACTTCTCGTATATCCGTCTTGTAAACAGAGAGGCTACTAGAACAGGGATATCTATTGGCCTAAATTATAACCATACCTCTTCGCAACATTCTGTTTAAAATATCTATTCTTTCCTTCTTTTTTTTCCCGCATTAGGAATTTATCCTGTGTTGCTGGGGACTTTACAAACATACATGAAATAGAACAACAATTTGTGGACCACACAAAGTGTCGTCCCATGTGGGGTTTAAACGTAGTAAGAAGCGACGTGGCGACCTCCTTAACCACTACGCCATCCGTGCAGTCTCTATCTATATAATCATCTCAGCCAAAAATGTCCACTGCTGGACATAAGCGTCCCCCAAGGCGCTCAACAATAACCGGTCTCGTGCTGCCCGCATCCAACGGCTTCCCGCGACCTTCACCAGATCGTCGGACCACCTTGTAGGGGGCCTACCCACGCTCTTGCAGTACATGGTCGCCAATCCAAAAAAATTTGGCGTCATCGACCGTCTGTTCTGCAAGCAATGTTCCTCGTCCAATCCCACTTAAGTCAGGAAATTTGCCGTTCAATGTTAGTAACCTTGGTTCGTCTCTAAATATCATTCTGAATTCGATCACGCAAAGAAACTCCGAATATATATATGTACAAGTAAGGATAATGCCAGCTCTTATAACTAATATAACTACTATAAAATAATAATCTGTTAATACAGCTATTGATATAAACAAGATAAAATACGTCACAGCGTATATAAACACTTGCACACAAAGGAATAGTTAATTCAATAGATGTACGTCAATTGACAGATTTATACTTACATCATCTTCTCGTCTGATGAGTATCATTATTAGTCATAATTATTGTATAATCTATTTACATGAAAGATTAAGTTCACCTTAACCTGCAGATCAGCAGATCTTCAAACTGTTTATATTTTAGGAGAAAGTATTTGGTATCTTGAGTGGGGACCGCGTCTAGGCAAACTTAGTGTAGGACGCCTACAGGCTAGGTGGAGGGACGATCTGCGCAAGATGGCTGGCAGGAGCTGGAGTCGAAAATCGATCAAGTGGCGTGCATTGGTTAAAGGTCCATGTCCAACAGTGGACTGCGATAGGCTGATGATGATGATGATGATTATGGCATTTGTGAATAATATATTTTTTTAAACTAGTTTAGTATAGTTATTGTAGGTGTGTATTAATTTGAGCACTATGCAATGGTTAAAGTCATAAAGTTTTCGGTGAGATACTAGCATAATTTGTGTGTAACAAACGGTTTTCCCTAGTATAGGTGTTTTCCTTTCGATGAATGTTTGTCGACTAAATTATTCATTTTATTTGTCTTTATTGTACAGGAAACAATTCGCAAACAAATAAACTCCACAGGCGACAATTGACACGCACGCACGCAAAACAATCGAGGTGCCCTGTAGACCATACTGAATGAAACACTTCAAGTTCATAACAAAGTACAGGACAACGTTTTAATGACCATATCCCATAACTCATTTCTTTTATAGTAAGTATAAATAAGATCCAATGTTGGTAAAAGAAGGAATTAATACTACTAAAAAGAGCCAACTATATTACTCCCAACTTCAAAATATTTGACACAATACAACCACAAATATGTACTTCAGAATATATACTGAATGAGCTGCTGCTGGAAAGAGACAGCTGTTGTTCCCACGTGGTGAAGTCGAGGTCAGTACGCGCGTCATTCGCTCATGCGTTTTGTCATTGTATGGAAAGGGCTTTCGAACAAAGGAAATTTGTTTGTTACCTTTGCAGGCGGTTCAGAACTTTATCAGATTTCATGAAGGTTTAAAATCGAATGTTTATTATTTAAATGTTATGCTATGACCTAATTCGATTTTTGTTGTATATTTATGGAGATGTAAATAAAAGAGGTTTATTCACTGTATCCATAAAGAAGTTTTTTAGTTACTTTTAGTATTACATTTTATTATTTACTGTAGAATGTAGATAAAAACACACATATTGTTTTGAACCATACATTTACCTTCATTGACGTATCATCTTTAAGTTTTTTGCCTTTCACAAATACTGGCATACAATCCCTTACCGGAAAACCTATGCAGTACTTTTTAATATGAATGAAAAAGGCTTAAGGTAAGTATCTGCATATGTGTAATAAATAATCTGTGTCTATCACTGCACGATATGCTTCTAAACGGATTAATCAATATGGGTAGTTTTTTGTAAGGTATTCAACAGCTATACAGCATAGCACTTTATCAGCACCATAGAACTACCTTATTCAGGATTGTCACCTGTGGATGTCATTATACATACCCCCTACCATAAAGCTACAGGTATTAAAAATATTTATTTTTAATACATAACGGTGTTGGGGTTTATGTCTACCCGAGTCTCATTATGATTTACAAACTAAATAAAATGAAAGAAATATGTCTAAAACGATCAATAAATTTTATTAAGCTGTCACAAATAGATTTAGTTCATATCAAATAATTTATTAACGAATCTAAATATTCAGCTCATATTTTCTATAATAACTTATACCATCGTTAGTCGACATTCAATATTGTGAGGGTAAATTTATCAGAAGAAAGAATTGAAATTACTGAATTGGAATTGCTGATATCTCATCTTCTGTATGTAAGATTGTATGTTTACAATTAACCAATATGTAAATTGTATAAAAATGAAATATTTTTACAGTCTCAATATTAAATGCTCAACACGTGGAATAATTAAACCAAACCAAATAAAGACATTTCTAAATAAATATAAATAAGAATTATAAACAGTTATGGAATGTATTTAATTCATAATAAAGAATTTATTTTTAAAACTTACGCTATTAGAATAATCTCATTGGGCAAGATATTTTGGTATAATAATATCACTAAGTGAAAATTAAATTAGGAATAAATGTTTTTTTGTTTCTAAATTAAACAATGATATGTTGTTATTCTTTGTTATTCTTGATTGTAATAAAAGTTACGTAAGTTAAAATAAATACAAAACAGCGTACATCCACTCTGACATTTAATACTTTTATGGTAAATAACATTTTTATAATAACATCAACAAAAGTAGCTAATACATATCTTATTATATTAATTTATTATTGCTATAGATTTAAACAACAACATTACTTTTTATTATTCAACGACACATGATTTTTTCATACAAAAGCTCAAATGTTAGATACCTCGACTTGTAAAACAGTTAACATCAAGCAAAAACCCGACTGCGTGAAAATCGAATACGTAAATTCACGAATTTAATTATATTTTATATCTTTTTAGCATTTCTCGTCCCAAATTACATTTAAATATATTAGTTGTGTATATTTTTATAAAACATTTAGTATGATTTTTGTAAGATCTTGGAGGAAATAATTTTTTTAAACCATATAATTTGGCGCCAATAAATCTGACATTTTTTTTATAATTTGCCTATACCAGTGTAACTTTCACAATTAAGACAAATCTAACGACACCTCAAACGCTAAAATCCATCAAGATGTTTAGGCTGAAGGGAGAGTCAAAGAAATATACATAAATACACAACATATACTCGAAAAATAATCTTCGTGGCGTAGTCGGGTAATAAGCTTCACGTTTATAATTATTTCATTTGCTACCTATTAATATTCATTTAAACTAATTACTTCATATTTCATCCCCCATTATTGAACGTATTACATATTTTAATTGAATTGATTCATTGTTTAATATCAAGATTATTGTAAAATAAGTTTGAATCTTACTCTCTTTGATTTTTAGTATTAATTAGTTTTAAAACAAATTTCTCAGTATTTTCACCTCAGAATATCAATTTTTCAGGAGCAATCTCTTACACGTCTATTTACAAATATAGTGACATGTAGGTAAATGTAAAACGATTTAGCGTTAAATATGATTTTCATCAATTTTTTTTAATTATTTGGTATTTTTATGCAAGAAATATTAATGTACCTATGATATAATACAATAATATATAATGACTCTACCATAATTTTACGTCAAATGATTTATGATTTATTAACAAGAAGTCACGGTTTTTTATCAATAATATGTATAATTAAACATCAATACAAATAGAAAATAATGATTCAAGTATTTTTTTGTGATGAACCGCTGAACATTTAACGGGTGTTAAAAAATCTTCTAATCACAAAACATAGTATATAATAGACTCAATTAGATAACAAATAAAATTTAATGCAATATTATTATGGTCAGAGATGTATTGAAGCACTTAACAATTACATAAAACACGACTTTATTCCGTTCATTATATTCATAATTAGTTTTGAGATTTTTACTGTACCTACTTACCTACATAAATAACTTTGAAACGTACACAACATTTTTAAAACCGCAAATATCAAATTTCCCATACTAATTAATTTTGTAATTTTTTTGGATCCGTACCCACAGGGCAAAACGGGGCCCTATTACTAAGACTCCGCTGTCCGTCCGTCTGTCTGTGTGTCTGTCACCAGGCTGTATCTCATGAACCGTGATAGTTAGAAAGTTGAATTTTTTACAGACGATGTATTTCTATTGCCGCTGTAACAGAAAAATATTAAAAACAGAATAAAATAAATATTTAAGGGAGCCCCCCTTAAATATTTATTTTATTCTGTTTTTAACAGCCAGTTTTTAACCCATACAACAAATGTGATTTTTTTACTCGTTTTTGCTCGATATTGATAACGGCAACGGGTAGACGCTTGAAATATTCACAGAAGCTTTAGTTATATATTCACTTTAAAAATAAATTATTAAATTAAAATAAAACAAATATTAAAGGGGGGCTCCCATTCAACAAACGTGATTTTTTTGCCGTTTTTATAGATAATGGTACTGAACCGCATTGGTCGATTTTTTCAAAATACTAAACAGCCCAAGAAGATAAATAACAGTATATAATTTATTTTTCTATGAATTAATTAATTATATTTTATTATTAAAATTATTTATTAATTTATAAAGTTTATTTTTAAAAATTGAAACGATGTGATAACTATTCACCTAATACGTTGTTACAGCCTCTACTTTTTAATTTAAAAAACGTATAAGTTATAACTACTCACAACTCTCAGAATTTGAATAATTTAAAAATACTTCTGCCTAAGTCGTTAAGTTTTTCGCGTATACGCCACAGAACGCCATATTTTTTTTAAATTTTAAAGTCATTGATAACGTGATTCATAAATCATTATTTATATAGTGAAGGAATATTCCTTGGCACTTCTATATTTTCTCATCTGATCCTCAAAATCAAATTAAATAGTACCAAGAGTCAATAAAAAATGTCTACACATTGAAAGCTTTAAGTGTCGAAAAGATTCGAGGGAGAAATCCAGCTCTTCTTGTCGGTGTCCGGCGCTCGCAGATCGCTCAGGAGTCAAGCGGGCCCTCAATCAGCGTTTATCATCTGGAACAAGGAATTTTTACTTTTAATTTATCTCAGATATGAGGTTAGCAAAGGGTCAGAAAGAGTCCTGAGCGACCTGTTTGAAGAGAACACATTTTTAATTGTTTTTAAAACTTTCGCCTTATGCCCTTCATATTAAATGTATACATTGGGACTTAATTCCGAGAAGGGACTAAAAACTTACTATTTATCATGGTTATTAAGTCCCAATTTATACATTTTACATGAGAGCAATTTTTTTTTACTCGTAATTTGAAACAGTTTCAAATATGTAATACATGCAATTTATAAATTACGAATGTATTCGGCTTTTAACTACTCTTTTGTAACTATTTAAAAATACCATCGGTAGTTCTTTGTAGTAATATTAATTTTATATCCTAAATGTACTGTGATTCAAAAACCTAACAAAATCTGGTAATATGCTATGTACAAAATTCAGAAAAACATGTATAGTTATTAGTTTAATTAGGTATCTGTTACAAAACTGTAAAATACAAATAAATACGAGTACATACACAGAAATACCAACGTCATTCGAATCTGGTATTCAAATGAAATATATCTATTGTCAATACGAGATTAGTTATGTTTGTGCTAAGTACTTCACTTTTTATGCTGATTGTCTGAAGTTAGTAATGGTGTCAATACGACTTAGTAAATGCAAAAAACAGCACAGACAAATAGTACGATATCTTATTGTAGAGACGTATACCTACGATGTATATGGTATAATACGGTATATATGGTAAGGAAATAAAAATACATTGCCATAAAAATATTTTATCACTATACATAGTATAATGAGAGAAGAATTAATCCTGGGAAAGTAAACATCCTTGACTTTTACAACGTATTTTTCTTTTAAAATTTACATAAGTACAATGGAATGAGGAAGATTTACTTGCAAGGAGTGCTTTTTGACAGCTTCGCGGAACTTAAATGTGCATCATCGTCAAACTTGTTTTTTGAGTAAAAATCAATAAATACTCATAAAATTGTAATTAATTGCGACAATTATACATCGCTGATACATGAAAGAAACAAAGAAATGAGATGACTCAGAATCTCATTTAGAATCATAGAAAAATACCCCTGCATGAGTCAACAATAGTCATCAGTGAATGTTAGCCTTAGCCTAATACTACTTCGAGGAATTAGCGCTCGAATTCTGCTAATGCCTAGTTAGTGATATACACGAATGATGACCCGTTAAGTTATTATTATTAGAGAGAGAAAGACTAAATAACTAATATCTAACTAAATAATCTATACAAATAAATATAATTGAAGTGTCTGTTTGTAATGTCAAAATAATAGGTTTTTTTCATGCTCGCACGGTAATTTGCACGATACCTATGCCTAAAAACCAGTTTAAATATTTTTGTCTATCTGTTTATTCCGGGTAATCTTAAAAACGGCTTGACCGATTTTGATAATATTTTACTACCAGGTAGCTGTCTATATAAGGAGTAATTTAGGCTATTTTCCCTCGCAGAAAAACCCTATAAAACTTTGGACGGTTCGGGAATCGAACTACTAAGGCACTGCACTTTTCAAATTCCACGCGAACGAAGTCGGCCTACCAGGTAGTAAGACATAAATTTGAACTATAAATATAAACATGCGTATAATTAACAATGCTATGTTGAACATACATATATACATAATTAAGTAATACATGTTGGTACACGTATTACTAAATTGATTGCCTGCCTTAAGTTTATGCCAAATGTTTTTTGCAGTAACTAAAAGCGTTAGTTCCACCAGTTTAGTTTAATCTGTGCTCCCGTACGCTATGTTTTCATTTGTTTTGAATATAGACTCAATTCAGTAAGAGATATCACCTAAACTTAAGTTCCGTGATGACAGACAGTTTAGTTGAGTAGAATATATTCTGTGGTAAATAATTATAGGCGTACTAAAGACTTTAAAGCATATCGGGGTAAAAACTAGCATATGTCCTTTATCAAAAATCAAATTATCTCCATACCAAATTTCATCTAAATCGGTTCAGCGGTAATTGATTCCCCGTACAAACTTCCACCCCCTTTATACCCCTTTAAAGGATAATTTCTGGGATAAATCTTAAGGGATAAAGTATAATCAACAGCCTTTAATAGTCCACTCCTGGACATAGACTTCTTCTTTGAAAGGAGGTTTTGGCCTACTTTACCACGCTGTCCAGACGAGTTGGTATAGGGTTTGTTTCAAGTTTTCCTTCTCTTTGCAGTGCTGTTGTCCTGCATACTTTGCTCCCTTAGTCGGCTCTTACGACACAAATGACGGATGAATAGGGGTGATGGTACTCCGTATTCTTAATCCGTCACCATACAATTTTAGAAATACAGTTTAGAAACTGAAATCAATTTATCGCAAATTCTTTTATTATATCGAAGACATCGATTTGAGCAATCATTCGATATCAAGCACACTCAAATTAACTTTTATTTCATTGACTTCATTTAAATCAAATAATAATAACTTGGCATAATTTCTCACATATGGCCATCTGATACGTGAGCTTGTACTATGGTAACAAGGCTCTAAATACATAATACATACATTATGACATTAAAATTACTTAAATTTAATTGATGAGTAAGCAGTTAACTCCGATACCAATTCTGACGATGTTGTCAACTATAGGTACACCCGAATTTTTAAACGCGCTGGATTTGCCAATGTTGCTACCTCACAATCTTCTTTTAAAGGTCAGATCGATGATCAAGCTATTGTGAAACACAAAACACCCGCACATTTGTATCGTAACACCAATGACAGTGAAAATAATGAAACTATTTCAAAGAAAAAGCATTATGGAGAACACTTTTTAATAATGCGCATCCCACTATTCCCATCTTCCGATTGACATACCTGCCATTTGAATTTAAATGACTGTAGCTGCAATCAGGTTCGCTTGCTTTCACTGTGACCATAAACAGTTATCAGGAACAGTCATTGAGTATTTACGTCATCAATCTATAAGCCCATGTTTCTCGCTGGTACTCCAGAATTTGAACATGTAAGATAAGTCTTGGGGTTGCTACATTTCAACAGCTTGTGACAGCACAACGTCTATCGTGTCACCTACTTCATTACAAAGAAATTTTAAACAAATAAAGCCATAAATTCTGCAAAAATGTCCCTTTAAAGCATTATGGCGTACTTGTTTAAAATTCCTTTGTTTCGTATGAACATCAGGCGATCTTTAGTAACTCTTAGGCAAAATTAAAAGAACATGATAAAAATGACTAAATGAATCACTTTTAAATACTCAATATAACCTTTAGATGCGAAATCGTTGCGATATTTGTATGTGGTATGGGACCCTAACGCTAACAGTTGAAAGGAACAACTAACTATTGCATTGAGCATAAAATGTGCACACACGTGCAAATATTTAACTGCTTATATAGACACACGCTTGTATGGATATAAACGATTTGACACTTGCTCAATCCTTCTAGGGCTGACACTTTTTATAAAGCTGTTTTATTTTTATTTGCTGGAAGAAAACATTGCAGCAGATTGTTAATATTTCCCATCTTCATCCTCTCTGTTCTTTTCATATCTTACGAATAATCTTTACATAGGACAATCACAAGTATTTTTTATGTAAATTATGATGAGAATTATCTTATAAACTAATTAACATTTTCATGAAATTACCCATTACGCAGAACAAAAACAAATTACTTAATTATAAATACTATATTACATTGTACTATCAACATTATTTTCGGTGTAGACATCCATTAATTTAACGCCTCTTATTAAATTATTCACACATCATAAAACTTGTTGGAAACGACAACCCTGCGCTTACTCCCAAGCACTTCATACACACACATACATAGCTCAACCGGTCGATTGACGTCAATGATGGGTGGGGACGTCGAGTGGTATAAAAAAATTAAAACTATCAGTTTACTACGGACGGAAAACGACACATAACCATAACAAGCTATTGTTCCCTGCATACCCACGTATCAACAATCTACGGTATTTATTTACAAGTTGATTAATGGTATGATGCTTTTTGCACTCAATAATATGAGATTTAAAATGATCCTATTGTTTAATTTCATTTACAAATACAGTCGTGATAATATCATAACATTACATCAGATATTTAGAATGAAAACTATTAAGAATTTCGTTAATTTTGACAATGTGCTTTGTGAGACGACAGTATTGTTCGATTTTATGTTGACTTCGAGGACGAGTACGAGTTACCGTTATTGTAATATTTTTATTAAATATATAAATAGATATACAGATTCTAATATATAATTAGAATCTTTTCTTATTTAGTTCTTTACAAACGAACTCTGAACAAGATAATACACACGCAATATGATCAATGCAATAAATGTATACACATACTCCTGTCTTGATAAAATTTAAATTGAATTAATTTAAGTCTTACCTAGCAATATGAGAGATTTTCTTTAAATCTTCTCGATTTTGGCACAAACTGTTCGAATTTTGCTGATTTCGTTATTTCATGGTACCTCATGAGACATGGAAATTATTTGGTACTATTAAGCCTGATGACTATGCTAATGAAGTTACTAAATAAAATAAAACATTTTATAAGATTAATATATAGTGCACCAATCAAAATATTGTGGCTTAGCTTTACTCATTTAAAATACCAGAGCAGTTTTAAATTAGTATAATAATATAAATGAAGATAAAAAACGTAAATTAAAAAGATAAAAAAGCTCAGATAAATAAAAGAATCACATAAATTCTTTAGGTGGCTTATATTTCAAGTTAAACATCAAATCATGGGGTCACACCAAAGTGATATTTGAACACCAGTTCTTGACGTCAGCAATGTCCGTGAGATGCTCTGTCATAGCATAGCACGATACACGTAATGTTATTAATTACTTATACGTATGGTACGTGTTCGTATTACGACAACCTCTAAGTCAACCAAGCCTCGGTAGTCCATAGTGTGAGACGAAAGCTCTTGACATAAAACGTTGCAACGTATTGAACGCTCAGTTTACGACTGTAACATTACTTATGTTAAGTTATGGTACATTGTATATGTATTACATAATATCTTCCAATAAAGATCTCGCTAACATTTGTCAATTACTGTACTGTTAAAGATTGTCTCTGTAGTTGAGTGTTATGTGAGGCATTCTATAAATAGAAGCTTTACTTCGAGTAAAAAGGAAATATCAGAATACGTTAAGTGCATGTGGAAGCAGGCAATTGTAATGTTAACACTAACTCTGATGTATGTTGGGTAACTGTAACAGTTGGGTATGCTAGCTGAGAAACGGTATGGTTGTAATAAGTAGAAGTGACGAGAATTGTCTAACTGTCACGCACTGCTATAGATGTTTCAACATGTTGAAAGGATGCCGTAGTCGGTGTAGGTCCACCAACACCGACTTGAAAGACGAAGGACAATGATCAGATTAGCATTACTGGACTAGTTAAAAGCACTCATAACCGGTGAGCGTGTGTAAAGGGCATGATGAATGTGGAAATAGACGCGAGTATTTCAGGATTGTATCCTGCGTAGGTACCTCGGGTGGAAAAGACACACTATATTCAAATACGAGACAGCCAGACAGAGACAATACTGACTAGTACTATATAAAATTTAAAGTTATTGTAACGAGGAAACTGTCGAGGAAAAATTTATTGACGTTCCAAAACTACCGACGGGAAATATTCCCACTATTACCAACAATTGTCAATTACACAGTGCCGTGTTGTAACTAATATGTTCACGCTCCAGTTACCCCATACAATAACATTGGACACGTAAATGACGGATGCCTACATCCGCTTTAAACACAAACCACTGACATATCAAGAAGCCCACGGATTATAGGATACGAAGAGTCAAACAATGACACCGACTTGTTAATCTATATCACCAACATGGCATTACATCCTCATTCATAACTGATTACTGTTGTTAGCCTTAAGTTTATATGTGCAACAAAAATTATTAGGTACTTCTCGTAATGATTTGAAAAAAAGTGTTAAAGTTGGTTATTTGTAAAATATTATAATATACAAAATACCTTCTAAAGCTCACAGTTTGATAATAAATAATTGTGATATAAAAAACGAACTATTACTGCGTGAAACTCAAAATTAGATAAACCCAAAATCCATGTAGTTGGAAAAGAACAATTCGGACAAAAAGAAAGTAAAAATACCTTTGGTTGATTTATTTTAAATAGGTTCTTACGGTTTTAAAAAAATACTAATATTAGTCATAAAACAATAAAGTGAAGATTTATATAGTCTATAAAATAAGTAAAAAAAACACAGTAAACGACAGAAGACAGTATACGGTTTTATTTTAAATAATAAAATATATACCACCCATCACACTACTGTCCTAATTAATCATAATAAATAAAATCAATACATTAATAATAGCATTTTCCAAACTAAAGCAGTTTCAATCTGGATTGTATTATTTCTAATCGCATTGTAAATATTGTAATACAGATAAATCGTAAATAAATCAGCAACCATTTTGTTATCATAAATTTCCATGATGATAAGTATATCACCAAATATTACTGGTATTAATTGGTGATTATATTTATACACAGCCAATTATTACGGATAAAAGTATTACAGTAATATTAGAAATACAAGGTTTTTGTATTTCATAATCTCTAGGATTTAAAAAGTCATTGCTAATATTATTATGTCATTGAATTTGCTCATTGTGTTATTGGAATCTTGTTTGTGTTTAAATCGAAAGGAATAATAAATTCAAAAGGAATAAAATTATTTAACATAATGCGCAGTTAAAGAAACAAGTTTTTTGAAGAAACATAAACATGCTTTCTTGTATGATCGAAAGCAAACTTAACGAAAAACAATTCGTCTTTACTTAGTTCAATTACGTATGTGTCACAATCTCTCATTAAAATTACTTGATAGGTACTTATCTGTCGAATATACACATTTATTTAAAAGTAATTATAAACGAAGCGTTATTAAAACGAATTTAAATGCAAATAACTTAAACAACATAATATTTAAATTACGATTTTTTTTTGTCGTTTGCCATGTGTTCAGTGCATTTTGGAATAGCTTCAAATATCTATAGTAAAAAAATGTGAAACAAGTCAAGACACTTGACACAATTATTACTTTTGTCAAGTTTAAAAATAAACGATTTAACGCCAGACATAAATAATCTATTGACGTCACGAATCTCATTTAAATAAGGATAACTGAAAAGGGATCACAAAAATGGAACTAAAGCTAACTAATTACTGTGCTCGTGGAAATGACGAGGCAACATGAAATTCAACTACATTTTGATATTTGAATTTAAGTTAACCTTTCTTACATGAATTAACATTTAAAAAATATTATTATCATTTTGTGTTTTGAAATGGGTTCTTTTTATAAAAAAAAAAACAACTTGAAAAACTAAAGACTTTTCCAACCAATTCAATCCTGAAATGTCAATTTTCTAAGTCATCAACATTTTTTTTAATAATAAAAGAACCACGAGTTGATTTTTTATTAAAAAAAAAAAAAATGGCGTTACGGCTCAATGCCTTAAGACTGCTGAAGCTACATCATAACAATTGTAAAAAAATATAAAAATTCAATGGTAACAAAAAAGAACTCACCTTTTTGGGCATCGTTGGTGATTCGACGAACTCTTCATCATCCCGGCTGGACAATGTAGAGCATGACGAGCATGCTGAGTCTGCTGATAGCGACCTTGACCTCAACCAGTTCACCTCTTCTTCTGTAGCTCCCACTGCCACTCCATCTGAATAGTCGCTCACAACTACACTAGGTGTCCTCACGCATCTCCCTCTGATTTCAGCGCCCTCACTACTCCTTCGTCCCAGTTCCACCACATGTGCCTCGATTAATGTCCTCTCTCGTCTGGGTGACATCGTGTCCGGTGGGGGCGTGATGTCACGAGGATGTGAATGCCTTCGTAAACGGGTCTCTAACTCAACTGCAGAATCATCGCTAAGATCGCGACTACGACGCCTGACAGCAGCTCTGTCATCGTCATCCGAGGACGAGATGTCTTCGGATGGCGAGGACGTGCGTGGTGGCCGTAGGTACTGCATCGGACCGGGTTCAAAACGGCGTAGCAGCTCTGAAACGCGCGGTTGTGCCTGTCGGGTAACGCGGCCGATCGGCGGCGCGCGCGCGCCCGCACTGGCACTCGTCCTGCGCGGCGCGTGCGCCTGCATTTGCTCTGGTACACGCGCTTGTTCCGATGGTACTCCCGCGCTCAGCTTCAAGTAAAACAAACTGTGGCTCAGAGCCTTTTCCCGCAGCACACGGCGGAAGTCTTCTTGCGCCGGTTGCTCAAGGCGTGGCATTGTGGCTGCAATTTTAAAACAAGAAGGCTTTACTTTTTTGGCAGCAAGAGACTAAAACTTTAAAAAAAAGTGTGTATAAAGAAGTAATGACGATGTAAACGCATTAATGTTCTTCATAAAAAAATATGTTTTGTTTTGGGCTTAGTATGTATTTAAATACAAAGAGAAGACATACCTACATAAACAGAGCATTGTTAATTCGCGTCAATTTGCTAATTAAAAAAACATTAAATACCAACCTTGTGCTATATAAACGGGTGCTCGAAAATGTTTCAATAATTAAACATTTCAGTCTTATCTGAAACAAAATAAATAACGTTTAGAATACACATTTACAGCAGGATGTTGATAACAATATTTAAATACATTGATTAAAAAGTTGAAACCATTATTTTTCTAATTATTTACTATTTATCGTGTGTGTTTTAGGACATTAATTCTTATTAGAATAGCTTAAAGCTTTAACAAGAAGTATCAACTGATTATGCTGTAGTAACAAACCTCAGCTTTTGGTATATATGCCAATATTCTACATTTTGTCTAAAGTCAACCACAAATACATTGAATTATAACAATTTGCATAGGTATCTATGCGAAACCTATGCATTGAGGAATACTGGATATCTTAGTTTATTTTTAAGTTTTACATAATTTGTGACTTATTTTGCGACAACGAATCCGACTTCATCTTTTAAAACTTGAGATTTAATGGTTCAATTTTTGTTTTATTATTTATTGTTGCTTTTGATTGATTAGGTTTTTGTAAGTCAATTTCTGTCTTTCATTTTGGAATAGTTTTATAATTTAAGTAAAATATAAATACTATGTACCTATTATATATAAAAAAAAATCTTTATACTATCTGTGAAAACAGCATATAGGAAACGCAGTGTTACACATCGGCATCGACGCATAACAATACGCAATAAACGAAGCACTTTTATCAAAGCAGATTATCTGATACTAGTGTAATATAGATAACGAGCTATTGCCAGTGACTTCGCTTGCGTGGTTAATTCTAACTTTAAAAATGACGAACTTCCATAAAAACGTTTATTTCTTATTTTACCCCCTTAGCGGTGAAATTACCAAAAATCCTTTGTTAGTGGGTGCTTACAACACAAAAAACATCAACTGCCAAAATTTCAAGTTTGTAGCCACAGCGGTTAAGGCTCTGCGTTGATGAATCAGTCAGTTAGTGCAAATCTATACTAATATTATAAATGCGAAAGTGTGTCTGTCTGTTACTCTTTACGCTTAAACTGCTGAACCGATTTGAATGAAATTTGGTATAGAGATAGTTTGAGGCCCGGGATATGACATAGGATTGTTTTTAACCCAGAAATCATTCTTTAAGAGGGTAAAAAGGGGGGTGGAAGTTTGTATAGGAGTCAATAAGCGCTAAACCGATTTAGATGAAATTTGGTATGAAGATAGTTTGATTATTGAGGAAGGACATAGGCTCCTTTGCACCGCCATAACCGACATACACGTATTGCCATTGTTGGTTTTGATTGATTGGGTTTATGCTATTCTATTTCTGTCTTTCTCTTCCAAATAGTTTGATGTTTTAAGTAAATCGTAAAAACTATGGATGTGCTAGTTGTGAAAACATAGCATATGTATTACACATCAATATTGATGCATAACAATACGCAATCAATTCATAAAGCACTTTTATCAGAGCAGATTATCTAATACAAGCATAATACTCGTATAGATAACAATTATTTTTCTCAAGAAAAACTGGCCTAAGTATAATTCGATGTTCTTTTCGTTTTATTTTGCATGTCCATGCAATGTCCATGGCGTGGACCATAATTAAAATTAGGAAAAGGACCAATTAAATGATGATAGACGACCAGCATATAAACACCTCATTTCATTAATAGTCCTCATCTATCTGTTTGTTTGATGTCACAAGTCTCAGTTGGGAAAACGAGAGTCAGACTTCAGTAGCTCGAAAATGGCAAGACCACGTACATATCCCTTTTGTCATTGGTACCTACCTCTTTCACCTTGACATTCACCCCACAAATAAAAATATCCGGCCTTCGTACTTTCACATACCTGCGAGAATAGGTTATTAAGAGCCTTTTTTAATTAGGGGCAGAAGATTTTATTTAGACTTTTAAAAATAAGTTTTTTCTTTTTTATCTTTTTCCAGATTGTGGTTTTTATATTCAGAGGATCACTTCAATATCATTATGTTTTCTGTGGCAAATAACCATGCACCACTTCAATTGCGATAACCAGTAAATTGGTATTTGAATTTAATTCATAGTTAGCATTATAATAAAAAAAAATAGAAAAACGGAGACTGTCGCTTATGAAAAGACTTCGGTAAGTGCCAGTTATTATTTGATTATATTTAATCTAATCCATTTACAGTAATTCATGACGTATTTGATGTGTCATTTTTTCCTTAAACCCAAAAGAAACAATCTGTTCAATTTGCGGTATTTCCGGACCGATACGACCTTTAAACCTTCAAGAAAAGAGCGTACTCCTTCCTCAAGGGCTAGCAACGCGCTTGTGACTCCTGAGTTGCAGGCGTCATCATAGGCGGCGGTAATCGCTTTCCATCAGGTGAAACAACTGCTCGTTTGCCCCAAACCATGATTTTATTACATACTATATATATATATATAGTATGAAAGTGTAATTTGAGTGAATTTGTAAAACATGCGTAATAGGTGTATACATATGGAAATCTGTACATATATTTATTCCTCAGTAAAATATAACTAAGTACACCACATGGGGGAAATCTTGTAAAGACTAAAAAACCCTTATCTATTTATCAACTAATCATCACGATCCCTTCTGCAACACGTAAATTACTCGTATGTTAGGATAAAACGCTGTTTTATTTTACAATTAGGTTTGATCATTTTTGTAAGCTGTATAAAAAATGGTTATGTGACTCAAAAGAGGAAAGAAGAGTCTGACGATTTTTATGTTTCCTAATAATAAGGAAGTTTTTGAAATGTGAATACAAACAAAAGGGCAATCGCTTAATAAATCCATTAATTTCTTACACAATTTTCCCCATTACATTTAGGTACATTTAAATTTAGAGATTTTACCGTGAATACATCACAGAATTGTGAAGAACATTTGAATAACGGGAAGTTTGCTTTATGATCACTTTACCAAGAACTAAAGTAAGTAATTTGTTAAAAATTAATAATCACTAATTAGATTGAAATGAGTCATCTAATTAAAATACTATTCTTGGGATATACAGATGAATCATGAAAATGCAAGAGTCTAACGCCATCTAGTATTATCATTAGGTCATCAATATATACATATATTAACTGAGCTTCTAAGCTGCAATTCAAATCCTAAAAGTGCTCCCAATTTCGTTCAGTATTTTTTGTCTGAGACACGTACAAACTTACAAACAGACAAAAAAATATTTATTTTGACTTCTATTGCTTATACCGACGTTATTTTTTTAATTATCTATAACGTTAGACCCATTAGAACCAATAAAATCGATTGAATTTCAAACAGTTTTTTAATTAGTTGAATACAGACATTTTTTATTTTGTTTCCAGTCAATATGTAGCAATTCCTGTGATTTCTTTCGTATCATATAGCAGCTCAAGGCACAGAATAAGTAATAATAGGTTTCTAGATTTAAGTAATAATAGTATATTTATGTAAAGTAACATAAGTCTGAAAGTAATACAACCATGCTTAAATTGTTTAAAAAAATATATATTTCGCATAAATATTGAAGTATTCTCATGTTATTGTCATCAGTTTTATAAAAAGAAGAGGTGTCCGATCAGGGAAAAGCCCCCAATGAATTTCTTTTTTCTTTAAGTCGTTTAGAAATCCCTACAAGTTAACACTTCACCGGTGTTACATCATCATCATCAACAGACTTTAATTATCCACTGCTAGACATACGAGTAGGTCTCTCCTTAGACATAAGGTTTTGGCCTAATATACGAGGTTGGCCAGACGGGATGGTATAAGGTTTGTGTCAAGTTTTCCTTGTCTTCGCAGTGCTATTTGTTGTCCTGCGTAGTTGGCTCCCTTAGTCGGCTCTTACGTCAGTCACGGGAGTCCGTGTGATGACGGAATAAGAATACGAGGATGATACGATAATTAAGTTACATACGACATACCAATGTCGAACCGACTAAACCCTCACGTTATTCCGTCACACGTGAGACTATGTCAGTAGACTCGGGTATTCCCTATCAAGGCAGTTCCCGAAAACCCGAGCAGATCTTGGGAACCACACAATTGTGAATTTGAATAAACTGTACGGGTTTACTATACGGGTCAATTTTCAATTCTATGGTACATTTTTTCCATTCATCTTGCATATTAAACACATAAAACAGAAGCAAATATTATTGTAATGTACGTCGCGTATAAACATGTGTGTACAATTTGTGCTAATCTATGGGACTGGTATGCACGTGGACAGAAACTATAATGGCTTTGAGTAAAACATAAAAATATTTACACACGCACACAAATCTGAAGGCCAAAGACCGTTAAACTAATAACGGACTGGTCTTTCCCTGATGTTTGCTGGCAGTAACCCGCTCTTTGGTCACTGCTATGCTCCTAAAGGTCTCTGCGTGATATTAAAACGTCAAGGAATCTCAAGACTTAAACTATCTGGAGAAAGAAATGTCTTGAAGTTTAAGAAAGAAGAAAGGCATAAATAGTTTTTACATAGGTATGACTTAGTTCGCTTTTCGTCCTGAACAAATAGTTGTGTGACAAGCACAATACTTTGGTTTTTATTCGATAAATTATATTATTTATGTAATGTATGTAAAATACTATAGTATAACTATGTATTTATTAGCAGTTTGATTAAGTATATGCTCTGTCAATTTGGTTTCAAGCCGCCAGATATGAGGTGTGTGAAGTTATTATTATTAAATAGGTCAACACCAAACAAAGTCAAGTAAAGAATAGGTAGTATTTTTTAAGTCTGTGAGTTACAATTTAAACAATTTTGTAAAGCTAAAGTTAAATATAACAAGCTGATACGGAACTTTTTACTGTCCTTGTCCCATACAAGGAACAAAGAGTTTAGCAACGAGCGGCTCTGCAGTTAAAAAATAAACAATGAATATTGGGTATTTTCTATCGATTGTATTGTAAAAAACTATTAAGTAACAATTAAGTTTAGAAACGGGATGTAAAATCTAGAGCACTTACAATAAATTAGAAATAAACCATGGAGTTGGCAAACAGTCATAAAGCGTTAACATAAAACACAATAAAAAGATACATCGTTACACGCTCTGAGCGAATGGGAGCGAGACCGAAAAATGTGTAACAAGACTTTTTTCCGACACTTCTTGCTATAGTACGGATTTTAATGCAGCTCAAGAAAAGTGATTCCAGAGGAAGGTTCATATGTATGAACATGCACTTATGTATGAAAATCTGATAATTTGAAAGATTTGTCGCAAAAAGCACGTTACGCTTACATTGCAAACGCTTTCAAAACCTTACGAGATTGACCAAAATAATGTACTACGTAATGGTATATGTTAAAAAGGTCTACAAAAATATATATGTATAAATCTATCTCCTAAGGATAAACCACAGTAACCATTTTTATCTTTTAAATATTACAAAAAATAATGGGTTGTTTACGAAGCTATTTTAAACTATTTTATTTCTTATCCAATTAAATACGTTAAATACGCTGGGCATTTAATGTAAATTAAAATTGCATATCATTAAAATAATAATTTTAGAAGATATTAGAGGTTCGAAATGCGGGGGCAAAGCCTGCTCCGTTTTTGCTGGACTGTACGTCCGTCCCGGATGGCAACGGCCGGCAGGAACGAGGCGGACCTATATAATTATATTTCATACCTATAAAGATGTCCTATAGTATAGTCTTATCAACGTCTACCAAAAAGCGAAAACTTAAACTCAAACTATTTTTACGTCATAAAAAAATTGTTTGAAATCGTCTTACCTAGATAAGTTTTGAGATGGTTGAAATTTGAAAATGGAACGGATCTGCCATATTGCATTATTAAAAAGAAAAAATTACTAGAAAATCAAACACAAAAGGCCATTTACAGCAATAAAAAAAAAATAGAAGTATTATACTGTCATCATTTCCCGCTTTTTCGTCTGCTACAATGGATCTTAAACGTGAAAATTTGCGGGCTATGATCATTGAGTTAAAAGTATTATATCAATGGCTATGATATATTACGACTTCAAATGTTGTTTATCTAATCTTTAAGTTTAGGAAATTAGTTCAGAATAGTATACTTCAGTTGCAGTGCCAAAAGTTATTAAAGCAGTGCAGGAGAGACGACCAAAGACCGTGCTCCGGGAAATGATGCTGCACCACGACAATGCCTGTTCACACTCTCCCCTCAGAACAAAGGCGTTTATTCAAGAATCGGGTAATGAAACCCTGCCTCACCCGAAATTTGGATAGAGAGTGATGGTAAGTATTTTAAAAAAATATTGTAGTATAAGTATACATATTCACTTTTTGCGTGTCTCAAAATTTACATAGTGACCTATTTATGTAGACTCTAATGTCATAGATCAAACCACACACTAGCAACAATCTCTGTTTTGTCTAATATTTAGCAAAATAAATATAATGAAAGTATACCTATCGAAAATCTATTACATATATGCCTGTGCCGATCTACAAACGCCCGTTTCCAAGGGGTTGAGCCTAATAAGAAGAAAGGACAAATAAACTCACGGCCACTCTTTTTTAATTAAAACATAAATATAATGGCATCATTAAATATACCACAACATTGCAAAAATATAGAGAAGAAAAAATAAAAATAAAAAATGGAAAACACACTAGCCCACACTACATTTTCACTTTTCTTGTCTTCTATGTAATCCACGATTGAGTAGTAAGCTTTCGAACATAATTTACGCGTTATTGCGGATTCAAATTTGTTTGTACGTAAGTCTTGTATATTATTATGGCTTTTATTATAAAATTGGATACATTGACCTCGAAATGACTTGTTTATCTTTTGGAGCAAAGAGGCACGCAAGTACAACAAGTTTATTCCTATTTCTGGTATTTATAGAATGAACATCACTTCTTTTCGAAAAGATATCTTTGTTTTATGAACATATATTACATTTTTATACATATATTAACATGACACTGTCATTATGTTTATTTCTCAAAATTTCTGTCTTAATAAACAACAATTGCCTAAATTATAAATTGATCGAATTGCTCTCTTCTGTAGCACAAAAATAGTTTGAATGTCGGCAGCATTCCTCCACAGTGGAATATCGTACGACATTACAGTATGACAATCACTGAAGTAAACAAGTTGTGCTGTATCAACATAAGTCAATTTCCTAATTTACCTTACTGAGTATGCTCCTGACTGTGTCTACTCCATAATTTTACTTGTAATTGTTCCTCCATAATGTTAATTTTACATGTTATCAGGCTCTTCCCGAATTTGCTCAGATAGATTCTGAATGGAATTTTTGTACAAAAATCAATAGGTCTGACCCTACGCATATAGACACACATTAAAAAATATAAAATTAAAATTAAAGCTAACATATTTTTACATGAAATTAAAGTTTGGTTCAAGAATTTGAAGAATGTATCTTATAGATACAGTTGTGGAATGCAATGTACAATGCAATGCAATACCTAATAGGTACATTATGAAATCTGTTAGACGCCTCGAATCTGCTAAAAGAACTATTTTGAACCGACTTTAAAAAAAGGAGGAGGTTATCAATTTGGATGTTTATATTATTTTTTATGGATGTTCGGCCATAACTCTGTCATATGTATATAGACGGATTTTTAAAATGACGAGTTTCGGAGACAGACAACGGATCTCTTCAAGAAATGACAGCAAATCAACCGCAATTGCTGCTAGGTTTATAATGCTCTTTGTTAGTATTATTTGAAGTCGGTACAACGTTTTTTAAGAAAGATTTTCATGTTTAGATATATTTGTATTCGAATTCATTTTTCTTTTTCTTTCTTAAACCAGAACTAATAATCAATTTTCGTTGTCTATTGTCATTTTTATCCAACTTTAAGTAGCCTGTAAGAAAATACTTACAGTGATTATATATTTATTATAATCAATATTAAATAGCATACAAATAAAGTTTTTTCTTATGCACAAATTTTCAAAGTTCAAAGGTATACCATCAATCATATTTTTTACTTAAATGTAAATAATAACAGAACTACCGCATCCACGCAGCGAGTCCATTACCCGTGTGACGTCAAGCTCAGCCTTGTGTCAGCGGAAGGGCACTACGACACGCGTTAAAATAGCTTAATTTAGACAATAACACAAATAGCCCACCATCATATCTCACGGATCAACTGTTTATTGAACTGGTTCACTAACACAGAAAGTGTTTATTTTTACAAATAGATCTAGATATCACCGTGCGTTACAATAATTCAGGGAGATAAATAACATTTGTGACGATTCCGATTATTCCGAAGGAGTTTTTTGTTGCATTCTCAATCCAGTGATAACCTGAAATTAATATGAAGTATTTCGCAGTGGTTAAGGCACTCTGGGCGGTTAATTTAAATTTAATATGTATAGACTGATTTGATTTTATCTATTAAATCAAATCAGTTATTTTTGTTAATTCTTCGTTTTCATCAAAAGCCTTTACTACTATATATATATACTAATATATATATATATATATATATATATATATATACTAATATATATATATATATATATATATATATATATATATACTAATATATATATAGCCACTACTATAATACGCGGGCCCGACGGGTTGGTATAGGGTTTGTTTCAAGTTTTACTTCTCTTTGCAGTGTTGTTGTCCTGTGGAGTTTACGGGATGAATATGGGTGGAGAAACTCTCTATTCTTAATCCGTCACCACTCGGTTATTCTTTCTTTTTACCAACATGAAATACCAATATCAAGTTTGAACCATGGCGTAGGAAATAACGTACAGGGGATTTGAGCTACCTACTTGGATCGCCAGTTACCTACAGGAAAAAAAACGAGCGAGGCTTAAAGTAGTCGCATATGATGTATTATGTCTGACATCTCACTTCGGAATGATTTTTTGTAAAGAAAATTGTTTACAAGTGAAAAAATGATAAACTTTTGAAAACAAAAAAAAACTTTTTTAACAGAGAACTGGTTTTAAAATTTTATTTCTTTTACGTAGAAGCAGCATTTTCCAATTTTATTTACCAAATGGCGAGTATAGTATTTTTTTACGGTGTAAGAGGCAAACAAGCAGTCGAGTCACCTAACGGTATCTACGAACACATGCATTCAATTTTATTGTGTTTCTGGTTGGGTATTTCTAACACCTAGCGGAATGCGATGGCATATAGGTACCATATGTTTACCAAACATATGCAAAAGTGAATAAACCTATACACGTGTGTATGTGGATGGTATGGTTTGTACCTAGTGTTTGGTTTTCCTGGTGACGAATGTGTCTTAATAAAAAAACGTAATAACATCCATAAAACATTTGTTTAAAGTTGATTACAGAGTGCAGAAAATACATGTGCTAGTTACAAACTTTTATTTAGAAACATCCTTTTATACAGAATGTATTTTTTCGATATGAACACCTTAGATTTTTAAAAAATTCTAAGATGAACATTTTAAACCATGTTATTTACTGATAGTCTAACGACAACTCCCGCACTAGCAATATTTTCTGCGTCACTGGAGACTTTACAAACATACGTGAACGGACACAAAGAACACCCAGACTCAGAACAACAATTGGTTAATCAGGAAACGGCGATGTGACGCTTAAACTACTTTAAGTGATTAAAATTATATAGCAGCATGCATGCATGCAAGTCGTTTATTGCACGGAATAATAAAAACAAACATTTTTTTCCGAACATATTCTGAACGCTTTCGCCGTATTCATAATTTATTTGGAATAAATTGGAGTTATTAATGCATTCACGCAAATGTTCCAGATAGAGTTACTTGATTGTTGTGAGTCTCGCCATAATTGTGATAAAAAATACCAAAATTTGGTTCAATGTTGTAATAAACAATAGAGAATTCACATCACATCATCATCACATCAAAAGCCTTAAATAGTCCACTGCTGGATATAGGCCTCTCCTTCAGAAAGGAGGTTTTGGCCTACTATACCACGCTGGCCAGACGGGTTGGTATAGGGGTTGTGTCGGGTTTTCCTTCTCTTTGCAGGGCTGTTGTCCTGCGTAGTTAGCTATTTCAGTCGGCTCTTACGACACCCACGGGATGAATAGGGGTGGTAAAACTCAGTATTCTTAAGCCGTCACCACACGGAAAACAGAGAATTGATCTAGATCTCTAAATTTTTTTTTTATTTTTTTTTACTTCTTAGTGAAGTTATTCTTAAAGAACTGTGATGGGCCTCTTGGTCTAAACTCAAGTGTATAGTGATCCTGACTACTTAGCCAAGTTCTTGGGTTCGATTCAAACCGAAGCCAAATAATTGTGTTATGAGCGCGATCGTTTGTTCCGCGTCTGGGTGTAATTTATCCATAATATGTATGTAATTAGAAATATTTAAGTATGCTTATAAGCAGTTTGGTTACCATACCATACATTTGGTTACCGTACCCTTGCCATCTATCCTAGCGACAAGACCAAGACTAGTGAAGATACTAAGTCTCTAGTCCAAAAAATAATTTCACCCGAGGAACTAAAACTTCATGTTAGAGGCCTTAGAAAAGTGAGTAATGGGGGTGTTATTATTAGTGCCGAATCTAAATTAGACATTGAGAAATTGAGGCAGTCAAAGAAATTAGCGTCATCAGGCCTTAAAGTCGAAGAACCTGCAAAACGCAAACCAAGAATTACTGTCGTAGGTGTACCCGTCGCCCTGACTGAAAAGGAGGTGCTTGAGTGCATCTATGAGCAGAATTTAGCAGACAAGTTTCCTGACGATTCTCGTGAGTCCTGTCTGAATACCATCAAACTTAGCCACAAATCAGGTAAAAAAAGCCTTCCTATCTGTAATTATATTCTTGAGGTACCGGCTCATATTAGAAAAGCGCTCATAAATCAAGGCAGAATTTACATAAATTGGACTTCCTGTCCCGTTAGAGACTTCACGCTGGTGACCAGGTGCTTTAACTGCCAGCAGTTTGGACATGCAGCTAAATATTGCCGTGAAACTAGCCCAACCTGTAATCACTGTGGAGAGTCCGGGAACTCCTTTAAGGATTGCAACGACAAATCTACACCACCTACTTGTGCGACGTGCAGAAGGTTCAAACGGAAAAGTGATCACCAAACTGGTGATGCAACTTGCCCAGCTCGGAAATATGCTGAGGATAAATATTTAAATTCTATAGACTATGAGGGCGTCTAAGAGCGTAATTGATTATTTTAGCGTAAGCACTTAAACCTATCTATATTTAATATGTAATGACTAATCAGTAGCTCTGTGGCCTAGATCATTTTTCTGTCTGAAGTTAAATATTGTGATGTCGAAGAGAATATGTGCCGACTACTGACAATTTACTGGCACCAATAACTCATTATACCTAATAATCAAAATAATTGTAGTGTTTGTTAAGACATTTTATGTATTCTTACGATCTTTCTTATATTATAAAATTAATAAGATACTAAATATATATAGCTTAGAACTATAAGAAACTTAAATTATGCGGCAACATAAAATATGTTAGAAATTATTATTACGTATGTTTGTGAATTGCTTTTGCACGTGTACACTATGTAGTATTTTTATTTTCATTATTATTCTGTTATTGTTACGTATTATATACATATTATTACGTATTTATTATTCTGGACATTAATATCTAAATAAAGTTTGTTTAATACTCTAAGTCAAGCAATCGCCTGAAACACAGGTTTATTCTAGTTCAGGCAGGCAGTGATTAAAGTATTCGAAATAAATTTTATTACATATATGTGTATAAAGATCTGTATAAATAAAATATTATCTTAGTTTTACACTAGTCTTGCTTAATGATTAACGAAACTACTGAATGTATTTTAAATAAAAATGTCTTAAATAAATGTCAAATGTCATAGCACAGGCTCTGCCTTGTTTCGGATCAGGCGGCCATATGTAAGACGTCTAAGGTTATTATTATTATTATTAATTTACTTTTAAACACGTGGTCATATGAATGTAATCATGGTAGCAGAAAATATCAGAAACAATGAAAATAGAAACCTCATCTCTGCTTCACATCACATCAACAGCCTTTAATAGTCCACTGCTGGACATAGGCCTCTCCTTAGAAAGGAGGTTTTGGCCTACTATACCACGCTGGCCAGACGGGTTGGTATAGGGATTATATCTCTGCTTACCCCGCACGTAAATAATGATGAGACTATGTTTGTTGGTATGGTAATACATTCAGCCTGTATATTAAAAATATGTAATGGTTTTTAAGTGTTCACGAAACTTCTGATGACTTGACCGATGGAGGTCATCCACAGTCAATCTCTGAATGTCATGATGATTTATAACTACCCACATAAAAACACGTGAAGATCGATTAACGACAAGCAATAACTTTAATAACAGCTGACACTATATAACCTTTCAAAACTATTTAGAAAGCAACTATGTCTTAGGTACTACCATTTTTTAAACCAACAAGTAAGTGAAAAAACTAGTGCGGCCTTCGGTGTCCGTCCGGTAATCAGTTTCCGGTATCGATAAAACATAATGTATGACCTCAATTATGACATTTATAATCCCCATGAATACCAAAAAAAAGTAGTTTGAGTATCTTCTATACCTCTTGTAATTCCATAGCTATTCATCAATCTTATCACAACTATTCAGATACCAATCGATCGGTACATAAATCTACCTTGTATTAAACGTACGGCTGAAATGTAATGTGCGTATGCTTCAGCAATAGTGCGAAAACTTGCGGTGTAAGAGGACCTGTCGGCCTAGTTACGCAGATAAGGCGAAATTGTACTGATAACATGTGTGACAGATTGAGAGCAACACACTTTATATAAAGAAGTTGTTAACGATGAAGGGTGCCGGATGTGGTCACTAGACTCTAGCTGAATCGAAAAATTTATTAACTAATGTATGTAGAAAAATTTTCCAATTTTTTAGTTCCGATTTGAAAAATAAGCATACGACTAGTATGATGTTTAATGATAGTCCTAAAACTATACATAATTGTCTATGCTTCGTACATTTTCTCTTATTTAATAAGAGAAATATGTATGAGAATGTGCGCAAGTGTCCCTGAGACCAAATTTATCACCTTTTGAAAGTAATGCTGAAATAACGGAGTAATAAAATTAATACACATCTATTTGCTAATTTTAATACAAACAACTGCCCTTTTTTAGAATTTTAAAGTAGATGTGCTTTCACCTCACGCCAATCAATTTTGATTATGTTTAAAGTATATAAAAGCTAGTTACTCTTGTGTTTTACGAAACACAAAACCCTTAATTTTTTATTATATTTTTAACATCCACATAACTTGCTTAGTTTTAAAAGTTGATGGTTTTGTGAATTAGTTTTGGAAATTAGAATCACTAACTGTTAAGAGTTGAAATACCAATCAAAAACTCAACGTAAAGAAATTCAGCAGTTTTTACGGAAACCTGGATCAGTATAGTTGCCAATTACTATTATACCAATTAGTTGAATTTAATTGGTCAGCAGATGAGAGAGTAGAGTACTTTCGATTTTATATATACGTACAGATCAGACTTTCACGTACCTAACAGACTTGCAACCACTGTCTATTACAAGATAATTATTGAAAAACAGAAAACCTGACTGCGTGAAAATCGTATACACACGTAACGTAATTTTATATTTTACATTTTTTCTTTTAGTATTTTTCGTCACTATTTATATTTAAATTTTAAATTGAATTGAACGACAACTGAAAGTTTTTATTTTGTACTCCACTCGATAGATTTTGTTTTTTTTTTTAATTATATCATTTAGCGCCAAATAAAATATGATTTTCTATATCGCACTCACAATTAGGACGAATCTAACGATACCTGAAACGCCAAAATCTATCAAGCCGTTTAGGCTGCAAGGCGAGCCAAAGAAATAAAAATACAAACATACATTTGAAAAATATCACCCTCCAAGCGCAGTCGGGTTAAAATAAAACCTTCTCGGCGCACACCTCTTAAGTAGATTCATTTCATTCATCAGCAGATTTTTTCTCCAATTTTTTTTAAATATTCGCAGTCATGAGTTCCTCGCCAAGCTTCACAGTTTGTTGGCGAGGCGAACTAAACTGGTTCAGTAGACCCTATAGAAAATAGTATTTAGAGCACCTACCAGCATAGACTTGACCCTTAGTTAAGAAGAGACGACAAAATTATCCATGCGCAAGTGAGCTTAAATCTGATGGACAGTGTTTTTTTACTAGTGAAGAAATCTGTTTACTTATAAACAAGAGCGAACGACCTTATGCACATAAGATGCTGAACATTAACAGTCCTGAACAAATATTGCGATCACCCTCGTGAAGCATAATAATGCTAGAAAAAGTTTTTATGTGAATTTGAACTAAAATAAAAGGCTGTTGTGTACCGACCATGACGTGAGTTTAGATAACTATATGCGTATATATTCCCGTGAAAGAACTAAATCTTATAATACCAGATAAGTAGACAATTAGTTTGTCTAAAATACGACACAATTGAGGTTATAATTTAGTTTACAACACCTAATTCTAAGATTAGGTATAAAAACCGGAAAAGTCTTAGTTAGAATTCACTGACATATTGTGAAACAATGAGAAATCTAAGAACGGTTTCTGAGAAATAACAAACCCAAAGTCGAAACTATGAATAAACGTAGTATTTAACTGCATAAGTATTGCATTAGCTGGGGTAATAAATGTATAGAAAAATATAATGAATTAAAAGACCGGAAGGCATGACCGTGAAGAGAGAAATGAATTCACCAGAGTAATTGTTTACATCGAAACTGAACATCTGAGTATAATAGAATTTTTGACAATCTGGAAATCAAACGGAATGGTGGAACATTACGTCAAATAATATGTCCTAAAAATTATTATTTATATGTATACTTATTCAATCGTTCATGTACGAGTAAATCATCATCATCATCATCATCAGTCTATCGCAGTCCACTGCTGGACATAGGCCTCTCCCATAAAAAGAAAAAACAAAAAATGTAAATGTCATATTTAAATACAATTCTATTTTTTTTTAAAGGAATATGATTAATATTCAGGAAGAAATTCCTCTAAAGTTCTAGTAAATCCTGGGTTCATTTTTAATTGGAATACCACAACTATGGTTATGTGACTAACATCGGTCGTCAACAATATTGACGCTTATTCCTTGAATACGTCAATAAACACTAAAGGATTTTTAATTCCTATAATGACTCATAAAATTGGTATGAGGATGTTGTACCTTGATGACTGATCAACTTCACTGATTAATCATCGCGGCTTAATTGAATTCTAGTATAAACATCATGAAAAACATACTTAATGTGAGAATGGACATTAAAAGTAGGTGTTGAATGGGAAATAAAATTTAATGTTTGTTTGATGATTTGTGATTGTTCCACATTTAGCAATAAGCGAATATATATATTGGTATTGTACGTGGAATAGCTTAAGGGCTCAAATCACAGGTGCTGAAAAATCGGTGCCGAAAGAAGAATACTCCAGAAAATGTGTTACTACAATGTACAATGACAACATTCCGTATTTAAAACTTTAATTAAGGTTGACCACAAAGATTGATTATTTTAAAAAGTAAACACACATTTTTTTTTCAGCAATAAACAGTACTTTATTACATTTGGAATTTTATTGTTTCTAAAAGAACAGTAAACAACATCTTTGATTTTTTTATGCTGCGTCTTTATATTGTCATTCTTTTAAATGTAATACAATTGTAAAAATGTGAGTTCGGAAGGGGTTGAACCTTGAGTTATAACAATATGTCGCATTCATAGTGAAGTAAAGTAAAAACGACGCGTGTAAAATACTTTTCAATTGCTAAACAGACAGGTGAAGGTCGTCATCTTAGACTGAATGTACTTATTCATAGTAAGGTTAAAATATTTATGTTGATTCACGACAAAAACGAAAACATGCGAAGGACAGAACTGAAAACAGTTCTAGTATTCAAATGTAATCAATGAGCAAGTCGATAGTTGCTTAGTATTGTAATATATACAAGAACGTTGCACAACAGTTTGAGGGTTGAGGACCTAGGTAATAAATTCATAGTGTTGAATATATTTAAATTATAAAAAGTAGTAGGTATACTTTATACCTAAAGAGGTATTTACTTCATGATATTGACTAATACCTGATTCATTGCAGGGCGTTAGCGGTGTTTTATTAAAATACTTTTGCCCGCGGTTCCGCACGCGCATATGTCGGTTGTCGCGGTAAAATTAGCCTGGGATATTTAAAATTCTGAAATTCTGATATTGGGTAAAGGAGCTACTGATTTATCAGAGTACAGTGTGGATAATAATTTGGGCCGAAATCTGTTATACAATAACTATTTCAGAGTTGAGTTTGTACAAAAATTTAAATTCATTGCGTATCATAGATGTAACAAAAGTTTTCACGAGATCTTATAAACACATTGTGAAAAGAAAAGCTTCGCATTGGATGCAGAACAGAGAACAGCTTCACTACGACAGACACTCAGAAGAAGGCTTGCGAGGAATCACCATCTTTCTTTTCGTCACATTTAAGTATTTTACGGCAATCAATTAACAAAAACGTTAGAATTGAAATCAAATTGTTACGGATTCGATTCCCTCCCAATACAGTACACATATGACTCCACTTCTCACACAATAAGTCAACTTACTTGGCGTTAACGTTCATTTTTTATCTATTGAACATTTTTTCACATGTACCGACAAACCATTACCTTACTTACTTTTTCGACACGCTAGCTAACAGACATAAAATTTATTGTAAAAGTAGGTACTTAACGGACATAAAACAAGTAAAAGTTTTTTTTTCTAGCTTTTCTTTGAACTTAGGGAAGCCCCAAACACTTAGTCATGTTAACTTCAAACAAATGACATATACACAATATATGTAAGTATGTATGTAAAAATTCATCATCATCATCAGCCTATCGCAGTCCACTGCTGGACATAGGCCTCTCCCATTGCACGCCACTTAGATTGATTTGATTTTAAAAATTCATAGGACGTTTCAAACAGCTTCCACTGGCTATAGTGGTCATGTACAGGAAACGTCAACACAAGTAATTATGAACACGAATATCATGTCGAAAAACGAATTACAACAGCACGTTATGGAATACTGATACTAGCATGTGTGACGGAGTTGTTGTTACGACTGAATAAAATAATTAAGTACTACTGTATAAAAAGAAACTAAAATAGCTGTATGAGCATTATTGGCTCGTACATATTATTTTTTCCCAAAAAAAAACTACTTGCACTGGACCCGGAAACATACTCTCAAACTTTGGGTAGACGTGTAGTAGTGGAGGATACTATGACTATGTACTGTTTCGGTTGTAGACCTATTCTGAACCTTTGCATAAATTCAGGTGGCAAAATATTGGATGTAAATATAAAAAGCTTTAGACGTAGAACTCTTTTTGATTACGTAAACTTTAATGCTCTAAATAATAAAGACTATTCCATAAAGCCATTGATTGCTCAGCAATATTCAGAACCGTAGTTCCTACATGCAATTGCACGTACGTACTTCTTGCGCGAACAATTAACACTTTATCATATACATCACACTCTCAGACTCTTGAACCTTATGACTACGCACCAAGGGTGAGATTACTTTGTAGCAATAAAACAAAGACATTAACCAGATTAGAAACCGTAAGGGATGATTTATATTAGACCGCGCCGTGCCCGGGGCGTGCCGTGTACGTGGCCCGGACGGGGCACGGATTTGAAACGTTACATACATTTTATATGAACCAGTTTATATTACACAGTGCATAATCCGTGTCCCGTCCGGGCCCGGACGACGCTCGTCTACACGACGGTTGCTGCACGGTCCCGCTCCCGTCCCGTCGTAATACGAACACACTCCGTGCTGCGTACGGGCAGTGAGCGACGAATGTTTAGTGAGGGAGCACGTACGTTCTTTTTGTTTTACCGAAGCTCAGTTTCCTTGTGATACGGAAACAAGATTCATTGTTGCATGACTTTGCGGATAATGGACGACGAAAAATGAATAGAACATGTCCGAAAGTATCCTGAGCTTTATGACATGACGCATCAAAAATACTTAGATACAAAGTTGCAACAATACAAAGTCATAATGATTGACGATATAGACACAGTACCTTAGGTTCTTATTATTCTTCTTAGGTTCTATTATTAAAAATGTCCGGCCGGTGAAGAAAAGTAATTGTAAAATTTTTCTCTGACCGCAAAGCATCGTTAGTAGATTGTCCGTGATGTTGTGGTCGTAGTTGATCAAGTATGGACTGTCTTAATTCTAATATAGATTGTTCTGTATCACGTGGTGTAAAAGCCATGTCATTTTGGTTGCTGATTACATGAGACATACCGCTAATCGTTGTTTAGGTTCTATCGGTGTCGAATCTCGTCTGCTGTCTTGTAAGGGCGGGCTTTAGCTCATTTAGTAAAATGTCAAAGTTTTCCTTGGACATTCCAAAAATATCCAAAGAATTTTTCTTCATTGTCCGGTAAGTATCTACATAGAGTATTAAATTCTCCGTCAAATTGACGCCTTCTCCGAAGAGGATGCACGCTGCATTTCCGTTTAATCTGGTTCTTCTTAGTCCTTGCTTCTGCTTCCTCTTCATCAATAGCTATCGCAATAGCAGCCATCTCCACTAAAGAAAACTCCATTATTATTAAATTGCAATAATTGGGAACTATTCACATCACTACGCCATATTGAAGCGACCGTGGCGGCTTGTAACCCGTTGAACACTCGGTGTAGTATACGCATGCAGCACGGACGGGCTCCGCTCCGGCCCCGCCCCGGCCCGGACACGGCACGGTCTAATATAAATCATCCCTAACGCGTTTATGAGAATGGGCTTATCGCTAAAGTTGCTGTGCATTTTAAATTAAACTTTTCCCAGCCACTTGAGAATGTTCTGGAAAGTGTTACAGCATTTATTGTATTCTATTATTAATAATTAAAGTAACTAATGAAATTATTTCAAAACTTTCTTTGAAAATATTACGTTAGCAGAGAAAAAAATGCGTAAATGAAGTAATATTATCGTCTTTACTATTTTTATCGCACCTTACCACTATTTTACTTTTACTTTAAAAATCTGCCGTCATTTGCAAAAGGCAATTGGCAATTTTAATTTGGGAAAGAACGGCGAGAACTCAGTTTTTGGTACCTGTGTGTATTTCTGTATACATTTAAGATTCCAATACACAAGTCTCGACTCTTTTTCTCATTAAAGAAATACGGTTTTAATTTATCTATTTCGGTTATGATCGACTAGTTTAAAACTGATAGTGAGCTTTTTCAAGAAGCTGCCCAACGCGAAGGTGAATGCCTGACACCGTCGCGTGTTTTCAAGAAATTAATAAAAAAAATAGTATTCCCTAAGAGGGTAATCTGTGTCTTAAGTGTACTTTTGCATCAAGTCAGATTCACTGCAAGCTGTAAGATGATAGAGCTTAACCAATGAACACACATCATCAAAAGCCTGCACTGGTCCACTGCTGGAGATAGGCAAACACAGGATCAAGCTGATGGTGAGAGTATTCTGGTGACACAACTCACCAATAGCAAAACAAAACAATGCTTAAGAGTGATCTTCTGAAATGTTATACAAGACCAATAGATAACGTTATCCAAACAGAAATCAAAACTACATAGGCAGATTGAGTGTGTAGGTGCTTCCACAGTCTTGTGCTTGCTCTTCTTCTATGCTTTAGGGGCTTTATTAAATTGAAAAAAAAATACATGGATTAACATTAACAAATAATACATTTATCTGAAAAAATTAAATGTATTGTTTGAAGGAAAAAAAACGAAAGCTTACTAGAATAAAGTGTTTTCATTAACATATCTTGAACTGTACCTTTCAAGACTGGCACCCATAACATACACATATTAAAATTTAAAGTATTCATAGCGTATGAAGGTAATCGTTATGAAATACGACCATCACTATATTTTGTACTTCCTCTGACCTCGAGATTGTTTTGTATTTACTATCATAGATAATAAGATTAGGACTTTTAAACATCGCAATCTTAGAGCCCTTTTATGCACTGGCATTGTAAAGCTTGATCTGATTGAAAAAATCGGCATCTATACTTTGTAACATTTGGTACCACGGCCGAAGAACTATGTTATTGGTGGTTGTATGGGTATTGATAAGTCAAAATCGAAGTCATAACCTTAAGATGCTAAAATCAGATCATACAATAACCAATATTACACGAAAATTCTATTTCCTTTCCATAAACCACTTGCAGGTCGTCGTGCATCCTTGGACCTTTTAAGAGAACACTGATATCCAAAGCATGTATCGACCAATGTACTTTGGTTATTGGTGCTAAAGCTTATTAGGCACTTGTTGTTGTAGGAATAATTATTAAATCCGTTAGTCCCTTTTTTGAGTACTCTTATACTTTACATTAATTATATTTGTCTATGTATTAACAGACCATATTCCCGTATATACTAATACCACCAGTTGCACATGATTTATAAACAGAATTTATATTTGTTGTAAATGAATTTCTTCTTCTAGTTGTAAAGCTACCTCTGAAATTCATCAGGGTCTCATCTAGGTCTCATCTCGTCTAGGTCCAATCCTCTTTAACGTTTGTAATAATTGCATACTCAGTTGCTTTTTGGCACCCTCAATTCTTTTTATTAGCCGACGACTTAAAAATTATGAACCAATTCGGACAGATAAAGACTCTAAAATGCTACAGAATGATATAAACAGACTATCAAATGGGTGTAATTAAAATAAAATGCAATTAAACACAAGTAAATGTCTTTAAAAAACAATCCAAAACTAAATAATAGTTACAATATAGAAGGTGTCCCAATAAACAAGGTTTTCGAGATTTAGGAGTTCTATTGGACAGTGCATTCAAATTCGATGCTCACATATTACATAGCGTTGCCAGAGCGTTTAAGGTAGTGGGCTTCGTCTTACGAAATTGTAAAGCGTTCAAAAAATCTTTTACTAAATTACAGCTATTTCATTCACTTGTATGTCCCATCTTGGAGTATGGCTCAGTAATATGGAATCCTCAATACGAACGAAACGTTCGAGTGTGCAGAGGCGCATCCATACTACGGAGACCATTTAGCAAAACAAACTTTAAGTTACACATCACGGTTAACGTGTTGTTATAAACTAAAAACTGTTTATTTTTATTTTTCTATTTTTTTATTTTTTAACTAAATAGTTTGTCATGTTTAACTACTACTAGTTTACTTTGAATTTAATTCTGTATTAGGTATAAACTTGAATATTCTAGTGCATGCTGTGGTCTCTTATAACTGAAGGAGTACGCTGTTCAAAAAACGATGTGTGTAATATATGTACTTTTGTACATATCCTTTGTTGGAGATCCAATAAATAAATATAGGAGTTGTATTTCTCTAAGACACACACCAACTTGATGTTGCCACCAACAATGACAAGTAAATCCTTTAAACAACTCAGACGTACAGACACTGTAAGGAAACAATGCCCAGACAACGTCACGATCGTTTAATGGAATTGTACCGACTAAAATCACAGTGTCTCCGAGGTCAGACCTATTGTCACGAGAGAAGTTTTACCGCCAATTTTTATTACCGTTACATTTAACTGACGACCTGAAAAAAATACCAAGCTGTTCTCGACACACGTATGAATATTAAGCTATTGTCTCTCTGGGCACGTAGAAAACAGTGTAATTGTTTTGAACATAAGATTTTATCAAGGCAGAAAAACTGTGTTCTACAAGCCAGTTTATTTTTCCAATTAACAGCTTACTTTGTGCTTTAATAGGCCAAAACCTCCTTCCTAAGGAGAGGCCTATGTGCAGCAGTGGACTAGTAAAGGCTGTTGATGTGATGTGTGATTGTGCTTTAAACTAATCAAGTTTAAAACACAAAATCGAATAAATTAATTTAATCAACATACTTTCTTCGGGTAGTTCGTGATGACTTTGTTTTAGTTATCCGAAATACTATTAATTTTATAATTATTTGAGAAACAAACAGATACAAATAAAAAAAAGGTACAGGTGAACAACATTATTAACAGCCTTTAGTAGTCCAATGGGCGTAGGCTTCTTTTTAAAGAGAAGGTTTTGGTATTTTGGTTACTATACCACTCTGCCCCGGGTTGCTGCTCCATAGGGTTTGTGTCAAGTTTTCCTTATCTTTGCAGTGCTGTTGTCCTGCGTAGTTTGATCCCTTACGAACCCGGGTTGAATAGGGGTGGTATTAAGGTATCCTTTATGTCTTATCCTTTTTGTCTTTATCCTTTTATCCTTTTTTTTAATGTCTTTAAAAAGTCGCTATGCTTTTAGAAGAGGCTTCGGTATTACAATAAAGAGCTTAGGAGTTCCATTGAAACCTACTATTAGGTGAGGTTAAAAAACACTACGAACCTACCTAAAAAATACTACTTATAACATTTACGGTAACTTAGTTGAATTTATAGTTTGAACAAATTATAGGCACAAAAATTTCAGAAGACATAAAAATCCTTTGAGGTTTTTTAAATTGTGTACCAAAAAGGTATTAAACATACGGTTTATAATAAGATACCGCCTGAATAATCGTTCTTACATAATAAATACACAAGTTAATCTAAGGTTCAACTGTAATATACGGAACTAACTCGACGGAATATCACGAACAAAATATTCCATAAAGCCTCTCTATCAAACAAAAACACCCAAGTATTCAAGCAAAAACATATTTTATTCCACATACTTTTGAGTATAAATTACCGTATAAACACACCGTTCCGTATTTACAACTGTTATCAGTATATTCATTAAACACCACTACATTTAACCAGTACAGTCATATCCTATTATATCGCGATAGTTCCAACGCCTGATAAGCCTTAATTGAATGTACTTATCTACATTATTACAACGCTTCTGATAACGTCATAATGACGTCATTTGTCTGCAAAATAAGGTAAATTTCAATTAAAAAACACAGTTGTAAGTACAAAGGGTTTACTCCTAATTAATAATAAAAAACAAGGACGTCATCTCGTTAGCGTTATAATGATGCTCTGATATAGAATTGTTGGCTTATTTTTTACCAAGTAAGTTTCAAATTAGAGCACTAGTATAATGGTAAACAGCCACCTTTAGGCTAAAAACGTTAGTGAAAGCGGAGGCGTCAGGGTAATTATAAAGTGAGGGGATTTCGTCATCAACATCCTCACACAATAACGATGCAAATTTATACAAATATGGCGCTAAAGTGGTTAGATGGCCTGGTATCGAAGATTCGATTTCCGCGTGGGACAAAATTTGTGTGATCCACAAGTAACTCAACCGAATCTGGGTGTTTTTCGTTCATGATTTATTTGAATGTTTGGCAAGTCTCCTGCGATACAGATCTCAATTGTAAAAATCGTCTTTTTTAGTAAAAATAAAGCCAGAAATTTCAAATGAAAAATATCTGCACCGGAATATTATTCTAAAGTGCCATAGGTCCACTTACATAGCAGCCGTCAATCACAAAGTTTCCCTATCGAACCATAAACAAACCCTGATAACTACATAACGTACCTACACGATAGTCAAACAAACAACCTGTCTAATGTTTTACAATAATGATATACTATATTTAAATAAGCTGAACAAACATAAGACATTAACTAAATGCGATAACATCTAAATGTGATGTATGATTTTCTTTAAATCTGACCTTGGCAGACTAAAACTAGTATTTTATAATCGTGTCCGATCATAATGACTTAATTAATTACGATTATACATATTATACTACTAATTATCATGCTGCACTTTGATTAATTCCAATAAGACAATTTGTACTTCTGTATGTCATATAAAATGTATTTGCCCTCAACTCATCTGCTCCATTTAAAGACTCAGAAGGGCAATTTCGTCTGACTAATCGTGTACATATATATGATACCCAATCAGATGGTAGATATATATAGGTAAAGTGGTATAAATAATTATTACCAGAACACATAGATCAAAAAAGTATATGCCTGTATGAATGACGAACGCAATTTGTTATAACAAAGTTAAAATTACGAAAAAGGGTTATTTAAAGCTATATTATTTGACCTGAACATCAAAACAATGACAGATCAAGTTATACTAGTAAATGAAATAAAGCAAAACATACAAAACTGTCCAGATTCTACCGCCGGACGTTGTGAAGCCACTACCAAGGAATGTAGTAAAACAGTACTAAACTTATTACATACTTGCACTTCTGACGTTAACTGCGCGTTTCACACCTAAGTGTTACAAAGATCTTTTTGTACTACAAATACGTCACTGTAGTGTCGTGACAAATGACAAATGAGATGTTCGACCTCCGTAATTTTTTTAGTGCAACTATAGTACAGGCTGAGAAAGTTCAGATCGAAAAAAATTTACTGGCTGGTTTTTGACCGTGATAATTGGGGTAAAAGTATTATTAGGTCTTTACCTATGAAATTGCCGTTTTTTATGCAATAAGTGAAAGTACTTATTTATTCAAACTTTTTTATTTCTGTTATTCGAAGTAATCACCCATGCAATCGACGCATCTTTGCCAACGCATTGGCAGTTTATTGATGCCCTTCTTGTAAAAATCAGCTGAACGGGAGGCAACAAACTCTTTAAAGGCATTTTGTACTGCCTTTCGGGAATTGAATTTTTTACCCACTAAAAAGTTGTCTAAATTTTGGAAAAAGTAATAGTCGGTAGGTGCAAGGTCTAGACCTATTATTAGTTTTAAAAAAATACTTTGGAAAATTTTGCACCTGTTAGATTTTTTAAAATAACTCGCCACGAACCGACTTTTTCTACAGTATTTTCTTTTAAATAATACTTTTACCCGAATTAGCACGTTGAAAAACCAGTAAGTTTTTATTTTATGAAGTTATTTTGCGTCGCACGGCCTGTACTACTAAGCAAATAACAAATTTAGAATACTAGTGACAACTAGTATTTTAAAATTGTGTTTAGAATTAAAAAAAAAACGTTTTCGTTTCGTTCTAATTTTGGCAATATAACGTCTCAATTCGTATCACGTCAAGGTTCCAAACGGTCGACAGAAAAAAAAAACCACTTACTTTGGTTTTAATGAATAATATTTGCATTAAACACAAGTACAAAAAATCTTTTAAATTTGTCATTTGGTTGTAATTTTTAAATAACAACGTGAATGTTTGGTATGGCGGCAGACACAGCATTAAATAGCAACATTAGAGATTGCATGTTGGATTATCAATTAAGACAAATATGTATTTAATTGTATACACTTGCTCTTTATTGTGTCAGAATGTAAAATGTAATGGATTCTACATTACATACATCGGAAAGAGAGGTTTAGTGCTGTATATCACCTTTGAGAACAGCTTATTCTCAAGTATATAACATGGTCGATCCTTCTCTCTCTCACTCTCTCTTACAACAACATTATTGTACAATAGATAAGTTTTCAGTTAGAGATATAATATAGAGGCAAGCGGATATCTGTTTCCTATACGTATACTACTATAATACTTACTCTAGACCTCTTTAAATGACTTACTTGTTGTCATGGAGATTCATTAATAAAATATATTTGTTCTTTTTTCTTAATAATTACATGGTGTAATTACAACAATAGTCGTTATTCATGTATCTCTGTCACACTTAACTTTAATTTAGTAGCCACTAAAACTAGTGAATATATATGTAAATGTAAAATAAGTATTTGTGTATATTTTATCTCGATTGGAGGGCAAATCAGCAAACATTCCTTCTGATCACATCTCAGGTCCATCTCTGACGTTGTTCACTTACAGCGACATGTAAGGCCATCTAGCGAAGACAAACCGTACTACATAGTAATTATTGTTTCTACATTACACAATAAAATTAGTCCCAATTATTTAATACAACTTCGGTTGGGACAACAACAGCAACCGTTGGAATGTGATGATGAAGCTTGATCATCCGACACGACACCTTTGGCCATCCCAATGCAATTTACGATAGATCAAAGAGTGATGATTAAATATGAAAATGATGTCCATTTTGAAGTACCTAGTAAATAAAACATCCCTTTCATGTATAATACTCGTAGTTGAGGGGATTCATCTGTTCGCTTCCAGTTTTTAAGTGTGTAGTATTTTATAGGGTCCCTTGTTTAAGTACATAATCATGTTTCAGACAGTCCAAAGTCAGTTCCTTCTGCGTCAAAAAGAATTTTGCGTCATTCCATTCAATATAATCATGTGCTTCTATTACAATTTATTTACGTTCTACTTAAAAGTGATGCATAAACACTTTGAACCCTTAATCTAAATTAACCATAGTTGCATTGACGTCACATGCGCAAGAGTTGTGCGTTATTCAAAAATGTCATTCGAATTTCAAGAGTGTACTTGTTATTTAAAATGTTTATCCTGTATCAATTTGACGACAAAAATATGGCAGAAGCTACCTAAGGAGAGACCTACTCTACTATTATTTCTCGTGCCGCAGAAGAAGGCTTGAATAAGTACTTGCCTGATAGTAAGTTTAACCAGGATTACCTGTCGCCCTAACAAATACAGGCCCGAAATCTTGAAGATCACGTAGTAAAGAATTTAAAAAAAATAATTATACCAGTAAATATTTTAGATAAGTTTTATAGAATATGAAACATTGCTTTAGAAACAAATATGTTCGAATCGATTATGGCCGGTAAAGCATAATTATGCAATAACTACTCGTAGCTGTACCCTGCCACGCTGTGGCACATTATGGTTAGGTTAATGAAAAAAAAGGAACAGAATTGCCGCAAAAATAGATAAAAACAATCCTTAAGGCTGTTTGTATATCGTGTCCAAATTTAAGCCTAAACGGAGCAGAACTTTTTGAGTTTTTGATGCACACACAAATCAACTTAACATTTATATAAATATATATAGATTGTTTAGGAATAGCACTCAAAATCCAAGTGGCAATAACTCAAGAGTAGAACTATGAAAAAATCACAAATGACGACCTTCAGAATAACTTTCTAAGAATGAAAATTATGTCTTCAATTATTACGGTATATTACAGCTGATTTGAGATCTGGGTCAAAGCAATCTCAGTAAATATAACTATATTATAATAAGATCTCAAATCTCAGGTAGGTCGTGATCCGACTTTGTTCGATCTAAACTTACCGAAATTTAAATAGGTAACCATTACGTTTATAGTGGATATTGTGGCTTAATTTTTTTTTTTTTTTTTTTTTCACTTTTTTTGTGTAACAACAGAATTTACAAAATGTATGAACAGGAACTATGCTTCTGTAGGTTGAACGTAAGTGCGAGCTAGATTGCGTAGTACGTTGCGAGTTGCCAGTACTAAATATTTAAGGTAACCCTTAAAATTATAAGGGTAACCTTACACGTATTAAATTCAATTAAACATACGGAAGGCTCGTAATAAAAGTTCGATCAAAATTCAGTTCCGCGCAACGTCATAAAAGGTTTTTTAGTGATAAAAAAGTTAAGGTATTACTAAGATTAACAGATTACCGATTCAATTTTCAGTCATAATACGACATAATCAGATTACAGTAAACGTTGAATGTTTAATACTTTACAACGAAACTACCTTTTATGATAGTTGTGAGATCCAGAGTTGATCGGAACTGAATTTTAACCGAACTTTTAATACGAGACTAGGCCTTCCCGTGAAATTGAAACGTCTGTTAAAACGTAAATACTATACTAAAAAATCGCAACTCCTAGCGTCACTTCGACTTTGCCGACTCCCGCTCACCAACTCAGTGGTTGCATTTAGGGGACACTACTAGTCGGGGTGGGTGGTGGCGCGACGCGCTACGTTGCGCCCACGCCCTTCGGGGACAGGAAGGGAACATCCGGGTTCCCACACATGAGGAGTCATCTATAAGCCGTAGATGGCCCGAGGTACGTCGGGGTACCAGGGCTTTACTTTCTAGGGTATACCTGGTTCCCCGGCTACTGGTACCTGGAGACGGCGCGCAGTTTTGGTCGGTTCAAGTCCGACATAATCACCCACTGGTGGGTGGTATCCGAGGGGAGATACGCATAAAAGGGGGAAACTACTAGTGGAAGAGGTCTCGCTAGAAGTCACTAGACACCAATTCCAAATTAAAAAATCGCGTGTGCCATATTCTGGAAAAGTTTGAAAGAAAATTCGAGTGATAATGTACATTTACATTTCTTGTGACGTATATACAAATTAGTTTTTATAACAATAGATATGGTCTTTTTATCATCATACGAATACACAGATTTCATATCTAATATGATAGATAGTAAGCCATGCTCAAACTATAGTCTCGCCACTCGACTAATCACTCAAGGCTACCGTTACTTGTCTAGTGTTATTTTTAATGTATCTTTGATAGGCTTTGATATTGCTCGTAGTTGTTACCGGGGATACATAACACACACAAAATATATATTAATAAGTTTAAAACAAGTTTAAAAATCACTTGTATACCTATTCTATCGTATAACTTGTATTAATAACGTAAGATGCGATGTAATGATTCCATCATTTATGTAGTTTTTTTTTAAGTTCTGCTCTTTTTACGCACAGGGGGCAAAACGAGTAGACAGTATTGGCCAAAACCTCCTTTCTAAGGAGAGGCATATGTCCAGCTGTGGACTACTAAAGACTGTTGATGATGATGAACAGACTGCAGCCTATTGACATTTTCAAGTTGGGAGTCACGAGTGCGTTGTCAGCTTTTGCGTACGTTTATTCAAAAGCTACGATATTAAGTTTAGTATTGGTTAAAATATATTGTAATAACAATATTTATCTACTTTAAACAAAATCCAGAAGCGTCTGGTTAAATAATTTGTCACTTACAACGCGAGATCTCAATTGAAGATAACTGCGACCCCGCGGCTAACGGATGAACAGTTTTATTCGTCTGGTCGGTGATTGTATGGGTCTCAATTTTACATTCTATAGCCGTAACTGTACTTGCGTACTCACAGTTTCGGGATTATCATCAACAACTTTCTCTTTCGTACAATATTTTGAGGTCTCAAATCACTGGTAATCTATCTATACAGATAAAAATGTTAATTTAACAATGTACGTTTCAAGAACTCAAAGACTACTTCTCCAATTGAGCTTATATTTTGATACGACATACAACCTGCTTCAAATATTGTTTTTATCTATTTTTCGTGTCAGTGTGTGAGATTCCTGCACCAGGCAAAATTTTATAGGATTTTTCTGAGAAGAAAACTACCTGGGCCTCAATTCTGCTATTTTAATATTGTCTCAATAGACTGTCGATGGAATGTCGTCGGAATAGTTTTGCACTTTTCCTATTCTACTAACTATGTAAGACCAATGGCCTCCCAATTACTTGTCACTGATACAAATGTCGTCGATGATTTTGTAATACTTTGGTAAACGGTACATTTTAAATTTGTAAAAAAATGATATATTGAATTTTCCAGGTATGGCAATGTTGTTGATATCACCATTGATGATCTATATTACTATATCGACAGTCTATTGACACTGTGAATTTATGTTAGTAGAATACTGATATTTTGACCGATGTCAATGGCGTCTCAATAGCGCGTCAATGGAATGACAGTGGCTTGGCGTGAACATAAAATAGCAGAATTGAGGCCCTTGTAGTACAACAAACAGACAGACAGACAAAATATTTTGGAACTGGTTTTTAGGCATAGGTATCGTGCAAATTATTGTGTGCGCATGAAAAAAAACTATAACTTTGATATTACAAACAGACACTTAAATTTTATTTAATTGAAGAGTTTTAACCACTTACCGTATAAAGATTTAATATTTTACAGTTCGTTAATTATAATCTTGATACAAATTGATCTTTATAATGCAAATTATTTAACATAACAGTTTTAAAAGTACACACACATAGTATATTTTGTTACTATTTTGTACACTATAAAAATAATCTAATTAAATCAAAGAGTTTTACTAAAATGTTTTACCACTTTGAGTGTATTGTTCTAATATTAGTTTTTAATTGTATGATTTGCTTTATATTGTATTAACGAACCGTTGGAAGACTTAGATAAACATTATAAAAAAAACGGTCTATGGACCCTCGGTCCCAACGAAGTTCCTTTCACTTTTTGTTAGTCCGGGCAAAACTTTATAGGGTCCTTCTCAGAGAAAAAATTGCCTAAGTTACTTACATAGACAGCAACCTGGTAGTAAAATATTATCAAATCGGTAGAGCCGTTTTGAAGATTACCCGGAACTTACAGACAGGCCGCTGGTTTTTTAAGGCATAGATATCGTGCTAATATCCGTGTGAGCATGAAAAAATCCCATTATTTTGACATTACAAACAGACACTTCAATTTTATTTATTAGTAGCATTAGTATAGATATGTCAATCCTACAATTGTTACTATTTACTTTTCTTTATTCAGAAACTTTCTCGAAAGTGTTAACAATAAAACTACATACCTATCTGTTTATTTGATGCATAAGCAGTGGCGTAGCTAGTCGTAGTCTAGGCTAGGGTGAAGTGGGCCGTCGTCGCCTAAGGCCTCGCACTTGGAGGGGCCTCGCGAGGCTCCTTTAAATGCGATGCTCAAAGACTTTACCACAGATGATTAATTAATTTGATCACATTTTCGCTCGAAGTGTGTTTGTTTCGGGCCTCGCAAAAAGCCCGATCTTAAGTGCGACAGCGAGGTCATTATTACTCCCTCCTACCTCACATCTTCATTCCAATTTCTGTGTTCCAACCACGAAAGAACCCTTCTAGACACCCTAGCAGTCCTGAAACTCCGTTCTACCACCCCGGCGGACAGCACGTGTCTGGTCGTAGACCCTTGTGTCCGTATCCGCCAGGATACCCAAAGGCACCAAAAGTGTCAGGAGTGTCACCATGCACCTCCGACGAGATGGTGCGCTATTCTCGTACGATCCGAATAGCCTCTACCCGCTGCGCTTGATTGAGCGGGAGGAGGCGGATAGGCGGCCCAAATCGGCGCTCCGTATAGGGCCATGGATCGTATCACCGTATAGTCGGTGAATTTCCGCCCACTATTCTCCTAGATTAGACAGTAGCCTCTGTAGGGATACCGCTACCCTGAAAACTCAGGGTATAATCCTTGCCAAATGCTCCTCGAAGCTCCAGTCACTGAAATACTTGTTATGCCGTTTGACCTTGACCTATGTTTATCCCACGCCAATGAGCGAGCGGGTAAGATCTGCACCTTCGCGTTTTCTTTTAAACCACAGGGATGCCGCCTTATGGCCTTATCTAACCGTAGGCCCAGACCGCTGCTATTTTGAACGACACAAACTACCCCTAACGCGGCCAGCACCGAGTCCTCCACCGCGTAACAGACGACATTTACTTCTAGGGAAAGACTAGTTCTTGGGGCTGCATTATGCGCGAGGTTCCACAGATGAGGTCCTAGAAAAGACCCCACTGGAACCGTACTTGTATGGGAGGTTCCCTTAAACATTCTTCGCTGTCTAGATCCATATAAGATATGGACCTGTCGTGAAAATAAGTCCTGAAGATGTCCCACAAGTAGGAGAGCAACTGGTGATACACCAATGACTTCCTAATTACACACCACGGGAGGAGACATCATCATCATCATCAACAGCCTTTCATAGTTCACTGCTGGACAAAGTCCTCTCCTTAGAAAGGAGGTTTGACCTACTATCCGATAGACAACCTCTTTCTTACTTCAACCGTAATACAAGACATTAATACAAGATTTACTGCCTTAACTGAATATTACAAAAATTTTGGCTTCTTGTACGACATCCCTCTTTTGCCAAATAACGAGCCTTGTAAGCATTGTAACGAGTTAGGTGTAGTTCTTCAAGATGAAGAAAGCAAGGACATAGAATCTTATTATAAAAACGTATCTCTGACGGATAAGTACAGCTTCCGCAGAAATAATCATTTCTACGTTAAAAATTATTAAAAACTACTGAAGAAATAGTATAAAGGAGGTCCGACTGCCTGCTTAGTAAAGTAAAACGCCGAAAAAATTACTTTAGTAAGGAATTAAATCACGCAAGTTATTTTCAATTCTGCACCGCGCGTTTTTTTTCACTATCCTGAGTAGGTATGTCGTGTCAAAGCATGTTTGGTAAAATAGATGTATTGGGCACCTTTGTCTTGGGAACGATAAAAAGGGGCCTCGCTGATGCGACTTTGCCCACGTCTATATTAGTACACGCTACGCCTCTGCGCACAAGAGATGATTTGAAATGTAGATGCAGATTGTTTAGTCTCAAAAAAGTCGATTCATATTGCAGTATATTTAAAATACGAACAAATTTCAAAAACAAACCATTTGTTTTGTTAATTTATTGGGTTTTAGTACTTGGTTTAGGAAAAACAGAACAGGAGTAACCTCTGTACTGGAGAATTTAAGAATGAGTTTGACAAAACTGATTGTTGCTATTGTGTGTATGATCTATGACCTTAGAGTTTACACAAAAGACGATATCAAATAATGTAATTTAAAAAATATACTAAGTAAAGATATTTAAACTTTGACTTTGAAGAAAGCGAACGTAAATACAAACTAGAACTAAACCTAAAAATCTCAAAATAAATGTGTAATTTAAAGACTTTCGTACTTTTACGTCACGTACTTTAAATCCAACACATACAGTATATTTTCACGTGCACAAAAAGTAACAATGGTACGTAATTAACATCGTGAGTGCTATTTAACTTGTTTCAACAGAGATAAATCTCGCATGCTCAGATAAAGAGATTTATTGTCCTGTCAACTTTTCTGCGAATTTTCCAGAACAGCGCGTGCGCATGACGTTTTGATACATAGTCTTAACAAACCACGAGTGAAATTATTTTGACGGATGGCGTAGTTGTTTAAGCGGTCTTCCTAGTGCGTTGAGCGTTGTGGGTTCGATCCGCACATGGGACAACACTTTGTGTGATCCCCGTATCGCGGGGCTCCCGCGTGGGGAGTGCCTTTTTAAACAAATAAAAAAACATGAAGTGAGGTTTTTAAATTGATTTAAAATAAGTAAACTTCCTAAAAAACTATCGCATTAGTTTAATCTAGAATTATTAATAACTACTACTCATTGTTAGGCTATGAAGTTTTAGTAGTATCGAGTACGTTTATTTATTTATTTTGAAACCAAAATATTCGAAATTGGAATGAAATATGACGTCATCTTGATTGCGTAATCAAATGCTTTGAAATTGCCCATATTTACATTACTAGGGGCGCTAGCATAACATAACCTAGTAGAAAAATAGAAAAACATGCTGAAAGAATGTTTGTTTTATATTATTAGTATTATTCTAGACTTGTTCTTAAACCCTATTTTATATGCGATGGACGCCCACTGCCAAGGGTTAGTTGGCTAAGGGTTAGTTACTAAAACTATTCTCTTTAAAACCCTTGGGTTTTAAAGAGAATAGTTTTAGTAAATAGTCTAGAATCACCATCAGCGTTTTGCCGAGTATTCACAATCCGTTCTCTTTAATTAAACTATGCATGGTAAAGTTCAATTTAAAATAAAAAGTATATTAAGTGCAGACGGAAAACAAGTTCTATTCTGTCACGCGAACAAAGTCTCATACGAGTATCATGACCGATTCACTGACTTCCTTATGTTATCTTCGAGTAATAATTTAATTATTCGAAAGTTACCGTGTTCAATGATTGAAGTTTTTGTTAGGCAATCGAATAACAACAGTTTTTTTAAGCAGTCGAACTTGAGTAACTTCTGGCTTTGGTTTTTTGGAGTTGATAATAATGCTCGACCAAGATCTGTTCATGTAATGTTATATTTTCATTAGAATAAGATTTAGAATTTCATTTGATTTTTTTTTTCTCGCACATCTCGCACACGGCCGTCTGATCCCAAACTAGGCAGAGCCTGTACTTTGGTAACCAGACCGCTGATAAACATACTTATATATTTTTAAATATATACATATTATAGACAAATTACACCCAGACACAGAACAAATAACTGTGTTCATCACACAATGTTTGTCCTGGGTGGGAATCGAACCCACGACCTCCGGCTTAGCAGTCAGAGTCACTAACCACTAGACCAACAGGTCCATATTTTGATTTGAAATTAAAATATAATAAAATGGTGTCCGCTTTTTCTTTTGACACCTTGGCAGCGACATGGGAGACATGTATATTTTTGAAACCACTTCTGAGGACCTAATGTGAGTTGATTTCACATCAACTAGCTCTCGAGGGCGAGCTCGTGCGGAGTTGCGATTGGCGAAGGTCGGTGAGGTTCGAGCTGATATGAAATAAACTCACACTCGGCCCTCTGAACGAAAGTGCCAACTTTCAATTGCGTAAGTTTTATAATTAACGATAAGTTTTACCTGATTATGTTACCGTCTGTTTATGATGTTAAATGTTAAAACCACAAAGATTTTGTGAGAAGGACGGTGACTTAGAGGCCCTCAAACGTCCCTAGATACTAATATTAATTCAGCTCCTGTGCTTTGGTCATAAGCACTAACGACTATTGACACATATTTATAATCATAAACGATACCCATATGGGAAACATCTTATAGTATATTGGTAACAATCGAAAAATATAAAAGTTCCATGTCATCAACATATTTTTACCCTTTGCCCAAGTTTATTTGGAGTCGGTGCAATGATTGTTATTTTTCCATTCTCCTCTATCACTCGACATATCACTACTTGCTTCTTTTCTAGCCATATTCTCTAAAAACACTCCTTAATTTCAAAATGGATTTGGCTTTTTTCTTAAAGGCTTCTCTTTCTCTTGCCTTGCTCTTTGGAAATGAAATCGTTATTCGTACATGATATGAAGTGATAGATAATTAACCATTAAAAAATGTCTTTAGTATCAAATCAAGAGATTAAAAATTAAAATTTAAGTCTTTAGATGTGGTTACCAACATTTGGTGACGTAGATATAATTATATCAATTGAATGATTTCTAGATGCATTTCACTCACCGCACAGAGCCAATGCAGTAAAACTTGCAAAACGCAATAAAAGTGAGCAATGAGAGTCTCTTTAATCTCCACTATTACATTATACATAAAAACGTAAGTGATGAAAGCTGAAAGTGTTAGGCAATCAAGGTTTGACTACTCTCTAAAATGGTGTATTAAATTATATTCTGAAGAAATAAATAATCCATACTTCATCGACATAGCCACGTAGGTTCTATATACTATGCCAAATTATAGACAGTAAAGTGGTCAAATCGAGCTGAATCGTAAGAATGGCGTGTACAGCAATAAAATTTTACATGGAAATTAGTTTGATTAGTTAATTTATGAATCATTTAAATTAAGAATAAATACCTATACCAAAGTCGTACTTATATTGGTGAAACTAGGCAGGCAGAAGGTCATTGTTAAATAGCGGTATGAGCTTTTGTTGTGTTTCTGTTGAAGAAGGGTCAAAATAGTTCCATGTAACTTATTGACGGGTTGACTTCATGAACATTTAATAAAATAACTGCTTGTACTATTTCTTTAAATAAAAAAGATTACTATTTTGACTGCATACTATGTTCTCTTTTAATTGAGTAAACATAAGACAAAATTTTAACTATCAAAATGTATTGATTGTGTCTATCGACGTGGATTTCTAGTAAGAAATCCTTAATAATAAATCTAACTGCCTTTGGAACAATTTATAACCTCACTTTATATCTTTATTCTTACCCTTTATTATTTCGTTTTTGATTTAAATATTTTCAAAAGGTTTAATTTTCATCAAAGCATTCCATATCTCTCCACCAACCTTTGTGTGCTGAAAATATATTTCACAAGCGTTACCAAATGATCGTAAAGAAATACAAAGGTAGGCCGTAAACTGCACTAAAGAAGTCACCACTTACAGTAAACAAATAATAAATAACTTTGTCAACAGTTTGAAAACCAAAGTAAATCTGTAGTTCGTGGACTAAGAAATCATTATAAAACCCGAACCTAAGATACGTTAGGAAGCTAAATAACGGAAACACCGTAGGTAGATAAGTGACAGTAATGGAGGAAATGGAGAGGAACGCGCCAATCTCTGTGATTACTGAAAGAGTTTTTTTTGATATTATGTAACTCAATGCTGGAATACCTGAATTGTTATTTTATGCCACGCTTCGACCAGAGAACATAGATGTGTGTGATTGAAACTGTGGTTAGCAACTAGTAGTAAAAAAAATATTTGTGTATAAAAATTGAAGATAATAATATCAATGACATGGACTCAACAAGCTGTCTGAAAGCATTTTGTGTTAATTACTAGAGTTTCATAATAGGAATTGTCTAAAGCGCTGCAAGAACGGCAATTGTTTGAGCTTAGATCAAGCTAAGCTGGCATGAAGGATGACGGATGTTTCTAAAAGCAGATCCCATTGTGTTCAATAGTCTGATAGTCTTGCATTATTAGGGAGCTATTATGGTAAACACTGATTGACGCGACGGGTTATTTCTCTGTGTGTTTCACCATCATTGTTGCAACATGAGGAGGATTACAACATGAAGGAACCATCTAACCGTTACCATCACCTTTAGATAATTGTTGAAGCGTTTGAAATTAGGTCAGTGTTGTTCACTTGTGATTATCATAAAAATCTACTTTATGTTGCACATCAGAATTCGATCCGCAGTCCATTTATTTCTTCACCGACCACGCCTGCTGCTACTTCAAAGTGGCCAGTGGGATATACTCCTATGAACTAGATACATTTCATTCTTTTAAACAATCACATATCACAATCAGAGCCTGGAAGTAGCAGGTATAACCACATAAACATACATACAGTCGTTTGTTTAATAAACATTTCAAAATTCCCACACAATATCCTGGCATGGCGGACAACGAACCTGTGTATAAACGTATCACTTTATACAGATAGGCATTAGCCCAGTATTTTGTTTCTTTAATTATTATATAACATTTGTTTGACTCTCATAGAAAAATATCAACCTTTTTGATAAGTTTACCACTTTAGTTTAGGCGCGGAGCCATGAAGACCGTAAACTTTGTTCACTCTCGATATAATTTATGAAAAAAAAATCCTAATCAAAGTTATAAATAATAATAAAATTTTCTAAATACATACATATTATAGATACATAATGCAAGGGAAAAGAGCCGTGGGAAGAAGACGACATTGCTGGTTGCGGAATTTGCGAGAGTGGTTGAAGTGCTCTTCAAATCAAGTTTTTAGATCCGCAGTATCTAAAACTAGAATAGCCTTGATGAATGCCAACCTTCGGAACGAAGATGGCACTTGAAGAAGGAAATAGATAAATTACACCTACCTACAGTACAAATGATAGAACTCATCACACAATATTTGTCCTGGGTGGGAGCCGAACCCACGACCTCCGGCTTAGCAGTCAGTGTCACTAACTACTATACCTACCAAGAGACCCGTAATAAAAGTTTTATTTGTTAAAACTTATATTTGTGTCCTGATGTGGTAAAAAAGTTTCAAACATTAATTTAGCATTTAAAAAGTCCTCGCTTAGAGAAAGCTGCAAAAATTGTGCTTTTTCTTATGGTGTTAGAGAGTGGCACGCCATGAGACATGGAGTTAGCAGAGCATACGTTTGGTCAGCAGTGTTTATATATTGAGTGGCATGAATATAATTGTTTCTAGTCTGAAACTTTGTAATCGTTGTTTGAATTGAGTGTTAATGTGACACAAGAATCGTTACGAGCACCATTACATTACAATTAGTACTAAATAGGTAATTAGGGAACAAAATGAAATTTATAGGTAGTATAAAATAAATTCACTTAATGATCATAAAAACAGTGTTGTCACTTATCACTTCGCCTCGCCTCCTTAGTACACTAAACTCGATGTCAATGACGAGTGAAACCTTTAATGTGTTTTTTTAGTTGAGTTCATAAAACATAGTTCATATCGTTCGCTAATTAAGCTAATGAGCAAAAAGTAGATTATAGCTGTCATTTTATTATATTGTACACATACAAGTAACACTTAATTTGGTAAAAACAAACTGGTCGATTGACGATAAGCTGTTATTGCGTAGAATTGCCTTTTGTCCGCAGTTCAGACACCCATTCTCGCCAGAACGACTGGGGTCTACCAGGTGTAGTAATATTATTATTACACTATGTAACCCCTTTTTTCTTTATAATAGATGTGCATTCATAAACCGTTTTGAATTTGAAAAGGTGAATGACCAATGATGACCATCTGGAAAGTCCAGTAGTGCCTATCCGCACAGAAATATTTCTTTTTTTTTCGAATATAACCGCTTCTAAAATATTTTCTAAAAAGAACGGACGTCATCAATGTAGAAGGCGTTATCTCTGATATTTAGCTAGTTCTTTGTTTTGAAATAATAATGAAGCAGGTTTGTTTTTGTCTAGATTCAATAGCTATTTGTTATGGTAACCGGCTTTTAATTGACATCATCACTTTATTACATAATTTCAACCTCAGTTACTAATATACTCGTATTAAAAAATTCTGAACCGCATCAATTTGATAAAAACACTCATCTAGAGGTCACGCTATGAAAAACGGCTCTATACAAGCTACTGTGAACTTGTAAAAAGCTGATATGTAAAATAATCATGCTTTTTTAATTACGCTATATTACTTATACAATCCTGATGTAATTAAAACATAATCATTGACAAGCAACTGAAGTGATTGTAGACAAGTTGTGTTATCGATACTCTAATCAACTTCTAGTATGATTTATTTAATTATATGTAGTTTATGTAAGGAATGGAACAGTTATAGTTAAATTACATGTGCATGGTTATTTCAGGTGTTGAGCTTTTATTAACACTGTAAATTGAACTCATCCGCGACATGTAGCTGATTTGATTAATAATGATTTGTGAATGATTAATGAACGTTAAGGGGAAAAAAGAACCATTATTAATCATAATACTTCTAATATATAAATAATAATCATAATAGTTCTTTTTTTCCCATCACGTTCCAAAGTACTTTATTTTTTTTAGTCTTTAAAACAAATACTATTTTCTTTTAAATCGTTTGGCTTAATTGCAATACCGACCCTTCGATTAGTGCTAGATTACTCTAGCACAATTTTTTGAAATATATTAGAAAATAACGACGATATTAATTCTACTACAGGTTTAAGTAGGCATTTTTTCATAATTTATAGCTTAAAAATATGTACTTATAGTATATATAGGTAAAAAAACGTGAACTTTCTGCATTTCTCTATTCTTCTGTCAGTGAGCGTTCTCTTAAAAATGCGTATGTGAGATTTCCCTTCTCATAGTTCACCTAAATTTCTGCCGTTTCTTGATATCTTCTAGATGCCACTCATTCCTTATATTTTAGATAGGAAAAACTTCTTATAAAAGCACACAACTTCGAGATCTCGCTGTAAACGTAGTTTTATAGTTCTAACGTGTATTTAGCTAGTGTGATTATGACGTTTTTTAAAAGCAAAATACTCCATATTAGGCCCATGCAATGTTTTCTTTTTATTTTAGCACCTACTAACTATGAGTAGATCACTAGGTTAGCTTAAATGCTTTTCATACCTGGCCTACCAATTCATGTGCAAATTGTGTCAGTAAAGCACGCTCTGTCATGCACGTACGCACCCTGGTGGTACTACATCGAACTTTTTGCTCACCCGTAACCGAAAACCACATAATTTAGCGACACCAAAATAGATTCGATTTGTTTTGTGCCATTGTATTTTAAACGTTGATTACTGGTTACACATGTGTGAAGTTATTATTATTATTGAAATTATATATAATACGAAATGCTTTATGTATGTTAAATCAAGAATAAAGCTAACAATGAAAATGAAACACACATTGTCTTTTGTTCCCGTAAGACTTATTAGTGCACGGTTGCAGCTGAGGTAATTGAAAAGTAATAAAAAAAAACTTTATACTACAGACAGATAAGTATATCAAAAACATTCCAAAAAAAATGCACGATCACAGGCTTCACTAGATTTAGTTGAATTAAAATTACTTCTATTCTTCAATCTAACCTTAGATTATTTATGTCATACTAATAATCTAAGGCACTTACATTACGATAACAGAAGGTATGCTATTACTTCAAAACCTTCATTGATATGTACACTGCTAATCCACATGCCTCCTTGAACCAGATAGATTATAATTCGCACGGAAAAGAAATAAATGTACCATGTGGTTTACCCGCGTTCATAATATAATTTAGCACGGGTATAGTCTCTCATAATTGTTATGAGTGCCTATTATGCGGTTCTGTAGATTTACATACAGCAAAAAGTGGAGCTGGTCCGGCGGTCGAATTTCGACAGTTTTGAGTATCACGTTTTCATTCATTGACCAGTATAATTTAATGATGATTAAAACTAGAGAAAACTTTTTTTAAATATTAATAAAATCTAGCCTGACTATCAACATTCATAGTTTTTTTCATATCATCACTGTATCTTACGAAAATAATTGTTATGAAAGAAATTATGCCAAAAACATTAAGAAAAATAAAAAATTTGGGTAACACAGCATACATATTGTACAAGGAAAGATTTCTTTGATGCTGGATGAGAAAGGACTTCTCGCTTAGCATTTCTGTCTGCTAGCCAGAGGTCGTGAGTTCGATTCCCACTCAGGATAAATATTATGTGCTGAACACGATCATTAGTAGTCTTGGTGTTATTTGTCTATGATAACTACGTATTTAGAAATTCAAATATATTTTTTTAGAAATAATACCCATAAATACATGGCTTGCCCCCTATTACTTAAGTGGTAATAAAATAATAAAAAAAAGCAAAATTTAGGCGTTAAATACGTCTTTGTCTACCCCTTCTGGAATAAAAGATGTGAGTTATAGAGAAGAAAGAGTGTGTTAGTGTTCTCTTACTTAATATATTTTAGTGTTAGTTAATGTATGTGTTATGTAAATTCAATGAATCTGTACAGAATACAGTTTAGATCTCAATGAAAATGGTGGAATTAATCATTTGTAATATGTGATCAATACCAATATTATAAAGCTCTTTGTAAGTATGGTTAAACGCTGGTTAGCCCATGTAACGAGAAACGCTATAACATTACGTCACGACAATAAGAGCGGAACGAATATTTTTTTTGCAAACAACTGTAATAATTTATTCTTTTTGAGAGACGCACACCAAGTTGGGTGGGTCAGCTAGTGTACAATACCAAAAAAAAACGAGTGTGCTTTAGACCACACGACTGAAGTAAAACTTCTTGGCTATGAGAGAAAGAGAGAAAGGAAATGTGTTTCCCCACCTCTCTCTCTTGCACCTACAGTAATATACTAAACTCCCTCTTTTTCTATCTTCAATATCTTACATCTCCCTCTCAACTTCAGTTCCCCGAAGAAGTTTTACTTCAATAATTAATATAATAATAATATAAAAGGTAATAATGAATTTTAAAGTAGTATTAGTGTTTGTAAAAATGATGTAAACTTGTCTATTGCATGCTGTATAACAACCAAATATGTAGAACCTGTAATTGTATTGCACTTATGTATGTATATCAGCAATTATATAAATTAATTAACTGAAAAATATTTATTATATCGGTCAACTTTCATACTGCATTTGTTACTTCTAAAATAAGATTGCTGAATATAGGAAAATAGAGTAATTTTATAAACAAATATATATATATATATGAAGTCCCCCGGTTTTAGATAGTGTGATTTCTGAGGAAGGTTTAGGTGTATAATACATGGTTTTATGTAAATTGACTGATATAGTTATAAGGATTATTGTTGAAGATGTCGCAATAAATCTTGTGCTATCTAAACCGGGCAAAATAAAGCGTGTAAAAAAAATCACGGTTACCGAAACCCACGCGTGCGAAGCTGTAGGCGGAAGCTAGTACTTTACTAATTGCTGAATTAAAAATTACAAATTGAAATAACGCTTGACTTTCTTTACGGGATTTAATAAACAAAAACGATCCTACAATTTCCCATCTTTCTTCAACACCATATTTAATAAAGCGCAGTCATACAAAACTACCTGTATTATTTTTTACTGACCCAATATGTAATAATGAAAGGTAATAACTTTAGAAATAATGAGTGACATTTATTTTGAATCTCCATAATCCATTAGTAGTTTATCATACTAAAATATATATTTACTTAATTAAAATTAAAACGCGGTTATACTCCATTGGTGCAGACATAACAAGTACTATAACAGAAGTGTACTTATAACGCACTTATCCGTTACGTACGAGTGATATAATGCATATTCATAAATATAGCAGAGTTCCTTGTAGAAAACTGTCAGCAAAAACAACTTGTACATTTTCCACACTTCACTCACTTGTTTTAATATTCCCATTGCTAAATATTACCGTTACAGTACAGTTTAAATATTTGTATTGTAGTAGCCATTCAACGCAGTTTCAAGTTTGTAATGGTCTCTGGGCTACCGTATTTCTAAACAGAATATAACCTTAATAAAGTTTATCCAAGTTTAGCAACAAAAATGCAGTAAAAAAAAAGGCAAGAAGGTTTTCACATAAGGCTAAACTCTTACTAAGAAGGACTTCAAAACAAAGGAAAACGGTCTCAATTTGGTTTACTTTTTTATCGTTACCTCAATACTATGTTAGTAATATACCGATTTGGGAACTTCTTTTTTTTTAATTTTTTGAAGGTATTGTTCCTGTTTAGTCGCATTTAAATTTTAAGGAGAAATACCAGCTCTAAATGTGTGTGTGTGTGTATAAACGAAGGAATACAGCTGATTATAATTCATTATTATTAAGGCACATTTAAGTGGGTAATACTTTTTAAACTCCAATTATGGCCGTTAGTTAAACCAAGCCAAATGAAATACACAGTTTCAGCTATCGAATAGTTAGTGGCTAAATTTTAACATTATTACATTAATACCCAATGTTTGCTAAACTAGGTTAATTAGAATTCTAAATGACAACATCTTTGTATAAATTACATTTAAAGTTGTGTTATTTGGTGGCAATTTTTGTTTTTAATTTCACATGGAGAGGCTACATCACAGAGTACAGTATATACTATTGGCTACATCCATCTGAAGTTTGGTTGTTGCTGATTAATGTTCTAAGTGCACCTTAGGTTTTCAAACAATAGGTCCTCTAAAAAATTAATGTCGTAAATGGAATAGTGCGTCATTAATTTAATTTTTTTGTTACAACTAAATTGGTGAACACTTTAGCCATGGAAATAGTACGTGTTCAATTATATCGCCCTCATGGGGCTCTGGCGACCCCACTCACTCAGGGGTCAACTGCGGTCTTTTTTACATTTCAGGATAGATGAATGTCTTCAATCTTGAGAAATTAAACGTATTTTATACGTTTTAAAGTTGATGGCTAAAAGTATGCCCTTTCCATTTTTTAAGTTATCTATTTAATATTTTCTAATTTTTTTCCCTTTTATTATTATTTATCTATCTTTATAAAATATGTATCCTTAAACAAGTATTATACCTACTACAGGTACAAAACATTTTGTTAAAGTAATGAAACGAATATTGCAAAAATCATAAGTAGGTACGTACCTGGTAAACTCAGCAAATATCAAAGTGTAAATAGGTTTTAAAAGTTATCATAGAGAAAGATAAATTCGGCATTCTTTTCTACAGAAAGTTTACCTTGACATTAAGAAACAGTTTCTACACTTACTTGAGTAGAAAATGTTCAAACATACCCACAATTCATTCAACGAAAACATAACCTATCGTCTGCGAAATGTCACAACAAGAACAACAATAGCCCACCTCAAAACCTAGTACCGCATTGCATAAATCAGGGCAAGATTCGAATCGTTTAATGTTGCATAGAGCAATATCCGATAAAGGGTCAAGCGGTTACCTGCAAGTGGGCGACTCCGTTCTCGTACCGTTAACACTACACAAACACTTCAATAGCAGCACTTAAGTAAAAAGGCAATAGTCAAGACCACGACCGTCGGCCACCGGTTGCGTTCAGCGACTACACTACAGCACAAACTAACACACATTCGCAAGTGAGCAGCTCAGATAAGTCAATCTAGATAGTGCAGTGAGGTAAAAGCGAGTTAAGACGACCGCACACGAGTTCACTGACGTTGATTGAACGTATAAATATTGAAAAAAAAACGTGTTTACAAGATTACTTAGGCGTTTGTAGGTCATCCTTACTTTACGTTTCATTAATCATTTCAGTATTTTACATTTAGTCGTTTTACATATTTGTGTCACCCGATACGACGGCGACAGGAAAATACGTCATCATTAGGCTTGAAGTCATACCATCATTTACTTACTTCCTTAGTATAACAAAAAAAAAACTAAATTGAATTCTGAGGCAATGTTCTAAATGTAATATATACGAAATTGTTATAAGGTAGTAGGTAAATATTAGTCAATTCAAAATGATAAATAACGGAATAAACTGTTGTTCTCAAGAATATCATTTATTAATTACTTTTTGCTCGTGGTATCGTTTAAAAGCGTATTATTCGTACGGTTTTCATTTAATCTATTTCTTATGTATAAACAAAAAGAATTCAATTTGTTATAATTCCAAGTCACAAATACGAAACCACAGCAAACTATTGGCCCCATCAAGAATTTGATAAATTCATTCTTAGTCCGGACCCTACAGTGATTTAACAAGCAGTCATGGATCTGATGTTTTAGTAAATAGAAGCTTTATACCTATCTACAACATTCAACTTCAGTTTGTAAGAATATGTGCATTGGTAATATTCTGCCGTTTATTTAAAATTTTACAGTTATTGTAACTTTGCTGTTTAAAATTCTTTACAAATCTCCTCATCTTTAAATAACGGTATTATTTATGATACCAATTCAGACTGCAGTTATGCCTTGTTTTTAATTGAAGTGACTAAAATCAATTCAAACTTACTAAGTACTGTCGTAGATAGTATGTATTTCGTTAGATCAGGTGATCAGCTTATGGTTTTCCCTTTCGGACAAAATTTACCCGTATGAGCAAACCTCGAGATGAACACATTTACAAAAATAATCAAAAAAGAAAACGCCTTGAACCCTCGAATGTGTCTTTATAATTGAGGAGGTTGAATTTTTAAATTCCTAACCTATACAAATTCTACCGTAAGCGAGAATAAAACATACTTAATTATTAGAAATTTAAGAAACTTAAAAAACTGTATTTATACTGAGGAAACCGAGTTATACTAAATAAATAAATAAATCTCAAACATCTCACACACGGCCGTCTGATCCCAAACTAGGCATTGACTGTACTATGGTAACCAGACTGCTAATAAACATACTTATATATTTTTAAATACATACATATTATAGATAAATCTATAATATGTATGTATGTGCACTGCTTATGTCCAGCAGTGGACTATTAAAGGCTGTTGATGATGATGATGATGATAGATAAATCTTCGGTGAGCGAAACAGACAAGCACATTTTCGGTACTAAAAAGTATTAAAGTATTATAACTGTCAACTAATAGTATTTTCAGACTAAACAAAACTAGTTTTACAAATCTTTATCCTACTTTAAACCAAACCCCAATATACATTATCCAGAAGAAACATTACGTAAACAACGTATTGTTGCAATTTTATATGACCGAGGCAACAGCGCGGTCGATGACTCGCCCGCCAGCCATGAAATTGTTACAGCGTTAGAGTTCAAGTTTTAGTTTATCTAAATTTAAAACAGAGTTTATTTTACTGAATAAAGAAATGTATCAAAACTTCTCTCTGTACTACAATAATGCATTATTACGTAATATTACACAATAGATTAGGTGCCTTTTATGGTGCAAAAATATAAGAAGATAGGAATAACAACTTATACACTAAATTTATTTTTATATTATCATTTTTGTATATTTTTTGCTTAGTTAGTATTATTAGATCTAAATAAATAGTTTTTGCCTAATTTATTTAAATCCACACCTGTGTTCAAAAATTATTTGATACATAGAAGAACAGGGCCAATGTTAGCGCCACACGCGCCTAAAGAAAAAGTGTGGGAAGGAAAGAAAGTAGGTATGTTTTATATACAAAAATATCCATCCAAAGTATAAAAAGTGTAATAGAAAGATCCAAATTTTGCAAAGGCCGTTAATCATGATTTACTCGTAGTATACAGAAGTAACATACTAAAATGTTGTATGTATGTCATGTGTGTTTTGCTATTACTGTAAATAATACACAGACAAATTTTATATTTACGTGCAGCTAGATAATTGCATCATATTTTCTTGTTATTTGTATCATCATTTCTTCACAACTTTTTAGTTAAAAATTATTTGTCAACAATAAAAAATATCTATAGTACGACTATTACCTCTGTTGAAATATTTTGTCTGTACTGAACGCTTTGAATATTGAAACACGTCGACATTTTTTCAAGAAGGAACTATGACTCTGCGGTTACAGATCTCAATAACTTACAGACCTTGCCTATAGGCCTGTCGATGTCTGTAATGACTCGTGTCCCACAACTTAACCACGGCATGCCATCGAAGAATGGAGGGGCGACAACAGATGGGGAACGTGAGACCACAGCATTACGAAGATATATAAAGGTTTCTTAAGGTAGAAAGTTTTCATATTGAGAAAGGTTATAGGGTTACTTACACCATGTAAACATTTTCCAATACCAATTTATACATAAACCTCAGGCATAAACATGTTACTAACAAAAGATTTGTAACCTTTTATTAGAATATGCCGCAATTTAACGATTTACTTGTTAGCAATGCATCGAATTGGTTATCCGCACAATCATTGACGTCAATGCTCATGACGAATGCTGTCATGACCCTCTGAGCGCTGCCCTCTTGCATGAAAGGCCGGATTTACATGTGTAATAGGAATTTGTAATGGTATAGAGCTATTCGAGCACTTTATAATTTAGGCAATCGTTGTTCATTGAGGCAGAAATTTAAAGAAATAAATATAATGACAGTGGCAAGTCAATATATTTATGAAAATGTAATATATGTTCACAAAAATAAAGATAGCTTTTTGAAAAAAAGTGATGTACATGCCATAAATACCAGAAATAAAAATAAATTTGTTGTACCCGCCTCTAGGCTCCAAAAGATAAACAAGTCTTTTCGAGGTCAATGTGTCCGATTTTATAATAAAATCCCAAATAATATTCAGGAGTTGAGTATTAACAAATTTAAATCCGCAATAAAACGTGGCTTGTGCCAGAGGGCCTACTACTCGATTGTGGATTACATGGAGGACAAGAATGCTTGGGATTAATTAGCGCAGGCTATTTCTTTCTTAAGTAAAAATGTGGTGTGGCTAGTATGTTTTTTATTATTTTTTCTATTTTTTATGTTTCACTTTATTTTCTCTTGTATTCGTTTGTTCTTCTTAATCTTGTTTTCTCTTCGTTGTTTTTTCACCTTTAAGTCCTTAATAACGGACATACTAGCACACATCAAAACAATGTTGTGATATATTTAATAGTGCCATTGTATCTACTTGTGAATTGCAAAAGAGTGGCCATGAGTTTGTTTGCCCTTTCTTCTCATAAGGCTCAACCCCTTGGAAACGGGCGGTTGTAGATCGGCACAGGCATATCATAGATTTTGTATGGGTTTGATTTTGTTAAATTTATTTGGTTACTATTTGACAAAACAGAGATTGTTGCTTTTGTGTGTGTTGATCTATGACTTTAGAGTCTACATGGAAGACGATTTCAAACAATTTTGAAAATTTTATGAAATAAAGAAAGTTTGAGTTTGAGTTTATATACCTACACCCATTTATGAATTGCGCTGCTGTAAAGCTTAACGGTATAGTATGTTGTTGTTTAATATTCCTGAAACTGATCTAAACTCTTATCAAATATTGATTGTAAAATATTATTGACGGTTGTTAATATGGTACCTTTTAAAGAGGAAGATGTAGTAGGTCTGTACATTTAGCTAGAAAAATCACTTTGAAAAGCAGGTAGTTCTCTGCTGGCGAAGCTCTGTTAAGACTTTCGGGGATATTCCCTGTTGAATGGACCAACAACGTCCCGATCAAAGTAACAGGTAATCTTGTGAAATATTTAGTAAGGCACCAATAGTTCCGACGATTATGATTATGCGGTCCAATTCAATAAAAAAGGCGATTCTTAATTTAAAAAAAAATGTACATAAGGCTTTAATATTTAATGTCATCATCTCTGACGCGCTATATAAACCAATATATATGACAAACAAGGAAAGAAATATGTTAGCGCGACCAAAAGTCATGAAATAGTTTCTAAAGATTAAATTTAGAAACTTTTTCATGATAACGTCTAAAATACAACAATAAATAACTAAATCAAGTGATTTTTATTTTATCACTACTTTGTAATGGTTTTTTTATTTGTCAATCTTAAACATTCATTTTCAATTACTGCCGAATTCTTGCACCTGCGCAAGTTTTTGTGCGCCGACGTGAATAGATAGGACTGTTACTATTCTTTAGACATTTTAGTAGACAGTCTCATTTTATATGAAAAATGTGAGACTGTTAGGGGGCAAGCGAGCAGACGCGTCACCTGATGATAAGTGATTACCGCCGCCCATAAACACCTGCTACTCGGGAGCCACAAAAGCGTTGTATTACAATTTAACAGAAAAGATGGAACATTCGTTGAAGCGAAAACTTTACCATATATTAACTTCTCGTCTATTTTTAAATAAACACTCTCTGATAGACCAGAAGACCAGTAGAAAGTGAAAACGGATGCACGGATGGCATAGTGATTTAAGCGGTTGCCACGCCGGCGCCGCTTACTACTAAGCTAAGTTTTGTGGGTCCGATCCCCACATGGGACGACACTTTACGTAATCCGCAAATTGTTTTTCTGAGTCTGGGTGTTCTTTGTGTCCGTGTCATGTATGTTTGTAAAGTCCCCCGCGGCACAGGCTATTTTTCTAATGCGGGAGTTGTCTTTTTTAACAAAAACATAGTAATTGGCAAACCAAGATTTTCCTGTGCGATAACTTATACATGCTTACCTAACAGAATAACAGATTCGCAGGATAATGGATCATGGGTAGCCGGTAGTCGCCGTTCTTACCAATTGCAGATAACATTGAGGAGTAATCAGTAAATAAATATAGCGTAAAGGTTAAGTTGTCGGTCTTTACCCAAAACGTTATCGTTTTAAACAGAATGGGTTCCACACACATTGACTGCACGGATAGTGTATTGGTTTAAGCGGTCGTCGCGACGCATTCTACTGCGCGAGTGTTGTGGATTCGATTCCACCATGGGACAAAACTTTGGGTGATACATAAATTTTTGGATTCACTGAGTCTGTGATATTTGTATCCATTTTATGTACTTTAAAAAAAAAGAAATTGCATTCAAGTTTATTTGACAAGGTAAAGAAACATAGAATTCCATTTATAAAGGTTTCTTCAATGACAGTCGGCAGTGTTATCAAACATGTTTTGACGAGGTAATGTAGAATTAGCGCAGACAACGGAACGGTTTCTTAATTTCGAGTAACGCACAGGAAATAACGGGTCTCCGTCTCCCATTCATGAGAACCACCTTGGTTTTATTTTTGTATTAATTACCGTTAGCAGTAAAAGTTGACCAAGTTTCTTTTATTGCTGTACGACTAATATATATATATATATATATAAGTATAAGCGTGGACCACGATGATAAAAAAAAAATAAGAATAATCTGTCCAAAATACCGCCGCCACAAAGTGAAATGAAATATTATTACTTTGCTAAATTTAACAAAGCAATACATTGACTTATTTATAAAATCTTCTTCCATACTTTTCCTAATGCTAAATCGGCTCTTCTAATCGTCCTTCCATTGACCATTGGTGCATACTTTTGCATACATTTCTTGCATACTGTTCGAACACAAAAAACATACACTCAACTCTTATCCCGCAGAGGTAGGCAATATTGAAAAGATCGATTCTTTAATTAAGCGTATTATTAGCTTTTTGTTGTCATTGCATTTATTTCTACTGCTGTAAATATACTTAATTTACACACATCTTGTTATTTAGTTAAGCGGGAATCTTTAAATTGGGCGCTAAATTGGACGCCACTTACTGCTTAAATAATAAAATAATATTCTACCCCATTCATACAACGCCATCAAGTCCCAACTAAGCAGAGCTTGTACTACGTGTACTAGCCAACTGATTGTATAACTGTATTTATATACAGTTATACAAATTTTTTTACATATCAAATCAAACATTAAATGTTCATGCACATAATATTTTGACTTGAGCGGGAATCGAACCCCCGACCTTTTGGGTTGCAGTCCGTTACATGAACCACTACACCACCCGGCCGTTCAAAGTAAAATAAAGTAACTATTAGTCAGTTTTGAATAAATAAACATCTAGGCAGAACATAAGCTCATATAAAGTTACCATGTTGGGACTCATTAAAATAATAATAATAATGTACCTCACACATCTCACACACGGCTGTCTGATCCTAAACTAGGCAGAGCCTGTGCTATGGTAACCAGACTACTGATAAACATACTTATTTATTTTTAAATACATACATATTATAGATAAATTACACCCACATACAGAACAAATGACCGTGCTCATCACACAATATTTGCCCTGGGTGGGAATCGAAGCCACGACCTCCGGCTTAGCAGTCTGGGTCACTAACCACTAGAAAAACAGGTCCGTCTGCACAAGAATGCGCAAGAGTCTTGTCAAGACTCATGCTTTAAAAAAACCGTAATCATAAATAATTCAACTGTCTGCAAAATCGTGAAAGTTTCGAAAAATTACCTTCAATGGTTTCTTTTTGTTGTGCATACAAATAACTTTAGGAATAAATTACATTTAGTGACAAGCTGATGAACATGTAGGTACTTTCGAAAATATTCATTAATTAGGCAAGTCATTATTTCAATTGTAATTATATTTCTTTAATCAAATGCACAACTTGCTCGAGCATCATCAGGAGTATATTAAATTTGACGGCAGTATCGCGGGAGAGGCATGACTCTCCCTCCTTCAGCATATATGAGTCGGCATCACGGTCTGAGAGAAAACCAGGGTTTTGCAATTGTTTCACTGCTTTTGACCAATCCCCCCTAACCCTGGGAGGGGAGCACTCAGGGGTAAGTCACTCGTGTCCATGGGCGGCTTAAACAGAAACCATCAAGTGAACCGTCAACTCGTTTGCGTACCTACCATAAAAAATAGATACCCAACGAACTCATTATCCACTTACCCAATTGTCAGTTTACTTTCTTAGTTTCTATTGGCCATCGCAAACCCTTGTTCCATTCAACTGTGCCATCATATTATTCCCACCACTCTTAACAAGTCGTTGCAATAATAAATACTTTTCATGTATTACAATAGCATCCGATAAAACTGCATTCTCTATTACATCCAGTGCAACTAATAGAAAGAGAAACTATAAAATTAATGAGAGTATCAAAGTAGTTTTGAATAACTGTAGGCGATTAAGTCCTAAATAGTCCTAAGTAGTAAAGCCTAAATAGTTTTGTTTTAAGTACTTAATATTGTAGTGCCGCCTTTTTACCACGATACCCGATTAACACGCGGGACGGGGACCCGGGCAAAAGCTAGTTACATAATATATATTTGGAGCACAATTTGCCTAAAAAGTACTAATAATTACACTTTTCTAGTCTTAATGTTACTTTTGTATGTTTTATAATTAAAGTATTGCATATGTAAGACTTATGGTATCACTTCAATAAGGAAGAAGTACGAGTATAACAAACACTCAATGTCAACTCTATAATTATTTAACAAAACTGAATAATAATAATATAATAATATACCTCACACATCTCACAAACGGCCGTCTGATCCCAAACTAGGCAGAGCCTGTGCTATGGTAACCAGACTGCTGATAAACATACTTATATATTTTTAAATACATACATATTATATATAAATTACACCCAGACACAGAACAAATGATCATGCTCATCACACAATATTTGTCCTGGGTGGGAATCGAACCCACGACCTCCGGCTTAGCAGTCAGGGCCACTAACCACTAGACCAACAGGCCCGTCAATAGATTTAAATAATATTTTTTGTTCAGAATTGGGTATTCATGAATAGGGTATAACAATAGGAAGCCCTGAAGGCCGCACTACTGCGACGCCCGCAGCGAGTACTGGCCATCAGGGTCATAAGGGGGTACGCACGATCTCCTTTGAGGCGGTAAATCTCCTGGCCAGAACTCCACCATTTGACCTGGAAGCGAGAGCCCATTCGGCTCTGTATCAGTGGCGCAAGGAGGAGCGGGAGTTGGGACGGAGTCCTGAGTCTCCAGAAATCGAGGATCAGATATCCAAGCCCCGCCAGGTCCTCGTGGAGGAGTGGAAGGAACGACTTGAATAACCGAGCGCCGGGCACGCCGTTATCGCGGCGGTAAGACCCATTATAGAAGATTGGCTCGAGAATCACGGAACCTCTCATACCGGCTGCATAAGCACAGGCCTGAGGGTGACAGGACAGTGACAGACAGTGAGGACATCTGTCACTCTAGAGAAGCCGGGGTGGGTGGAGGCGCAACGCGCAACGGAGCGCGCATGCCCTTCTGGGGCAGGAAGTGAACATCCGGGTCCCCACACCGGAGTGGTCATCTAAAAGCCGTAGATGGCCCGAGATACGTCGGGGTACCAGGACTTTCTTTTCTAGGGTATACCTGGTTTCCCGGCTACTGTCATAATCACCCACTGGTGGGTGGTATCCGAGAGGAGTTCCACACCAAAGAAATCTTCCATATTGCTAAGTAGTTTTCAGAGGATATTATCTTATCATCTACGTTGGCGTATCAAATGATAGCATGTTGTTTAATTGTTTAATGATTATTAATGTTTAAACATTTTATACACTTTACGTCATCGTACAACCTGCCTGCTTTCTTCATGATATGTATATTTGTAATTAAACAATAACAACAACGACTGTCAGGGACCGATGAAATTTCAATCAGTTAGTACAGGAACATCAGATATATTCATACTATAACGCAAGTGAAGCCGAGATCGAAAGCTAGTTTTGCATATATAGGCGAGAAATATTCTTTAATAAATGGTTTTTATTTGATATACTTAGTAATTATAAATATTCCTTACGCAGTCATCCATCACCTCTAGAATACGATCGTCTTTCACATAAAAATATTAGTTTAATATCAGGTCGATGTGTACGTCGAGTACCTACTGAATATGTTATTTTACGCGATGTAAGAAAACGTCGCGGGTTCGATTTCATTAATACATCTTATCGAATAATTTCTGATCTTAACTATATAATCTTCAGTGTGTTGAACAACAGTCAACTTCACATTGCAGGAATTATATGACCTTCGCAGCACAAATTAACGACCCCGGCTCGTAATGTGTTTGTATAAGTCTAGACAGGGGCGACCTTTGGGGTGGAGAGCAGGACAACCGCCCAGGGCCTTGCTCATTGATCCGCAAGGAGCCAACGCCTGAGTGCCACCACTGCGATGGCCAGACCGTGGACACGGCTCTCCACACGCTGGCAGAGTGCCCGGCGTGGGTTGAGCAGAGGCGAGACCTCGTGGCGGCCATCGGAGTGGGAGTTCTCTCGCTCGATAGCCTGATTGCGGCTATCGTGCGGAGCGAGAGTGCGTGGAACTCTGCCGTCTCCTTCTGTGAGCAAGTTATGCTCGCGAAGGAGACGGCGGAGCGGGACCGGGAGAGGTTTAGGACTCTCCCGGCCCGCCAGGCCCGGGCACGGGCCAGGCAGCGCAGGCGACTCAGGCGCCGGAGGTCGCGGAACGACCTCCGTCCTCCATAAGCGCAGGCCTGGGGGTGACAGGTGAGGCCATCTGTCACCCTAGCAGAAGCAGGCCGGGGTGGCGGCGAGCGCGTTGCGAAGCGCGCTCGCTTCCAGGGAGCACAGGGAACATGGGGTTCCCACACGGGGCGGGGGTCGTCTACTCGTCTGTAGATGACCCGAGGTATGTCGGGGCACCAGGGCCTTCCTTTCTAGGGTATACCTGGTTCCCCGGCTATTAGTACCCGGCGAAGGCGTGCGGTTTTAGTCGGTTCGAGTCCGACATGCCACCGACAGGTGGTATCCGAGGGGATTTCCGCACGGAAAAAAAAAAAAAAAAAAAAAAAAAAAAAAAAAAAAAAAAGGGCCTTGCTCATTCAGGGGCCTCGCGCACTCGCGCAATTGGTGTTCTCTTTGGATTTGGCGCTTATGCCATTGTGTATTCAGTTCTGTGGTTAAAATACGATAGAGTTGACATTTTAAGGGTCAAAATGGACCAAAATTCACACTGGTAAGAACTTACCGTCAAGCATACAGAAAATATAAAAAGTAGAAAACGTTTCTTATTTGGATAGTAGGTATCCTACTACTGGAAAATCTTGTACAATTTGAATAGTAGGTAATTCCAAACAATAGAAAATTGCTAACCCAGGCGCAATTGCAGTGCACCATTAGTTTCTGATCAAATAATGATGAGCTCTCATGCCTATGTCAACATCTCGTGTTTAAATAATTTAAATTGTGGCCGTATCACAGTATACATAATTGATAACACATTGTTTTCAAATGTTTAACTAACAGATAGTCTTGTCAATGAACTCGGGTGGTTCCCACATTTGTTGTGAGGAATCGTGAAAACTAAACCGCTGTGACAGCGCTGCAGCGTCGGATTTTAAACGAACTTAGTTTGAACTTAGAACTTAGTTTGTGTGGTAGCGCTTTACGCAAGGCTTTTTCCTTAGAGAGCACTGCTGCTCATATTACACTCCCCCTTTTGTTAAAAAAATTAGATACCACGGCCTCATAGGAAGCTGGTGTTCAGTAATTTTTTCAATGTTTTTCATAGAGTGAGTTAGGATACCGGAGCCTACCCCCCCCCCCTCCCTCCTCCCTCCTCTGATTCTGTGAGGAGGGCTCTAAGGGCGATAACGCATTTGTGACTCTTGAGTTGCAGGTGTCCATGGGCGGTGGTAGTCACTTACCATCAGGCGACCCGTCTGCCCTCCATACCATAAAGAACAGGTTGGATAAAAAACAGTAACTCACAATACCAGAAATAAAAGTATACTAGATTTAAATAAGATTTGAACTAAGTATTTATGAACGGATAACGACATTTTTTGAAGGAATGCTTCTGTCACAGAAGTCCCTAAGGCAGTAATCCGTGGCTTCTGTACAAGAGATTATACTACTACTATCCTCGACCAATTTCGGCCACGGCGACCTCTTCAACTCCGTTCAAATTGTCGTTGGTGTGCTCGAGATAACCGGGTAATATAAAAGATGGGGATTATATTTCTATATTTAAAAGTGAACTTAAAAACCACGGTAATATTTTTAAGTTCACTTTCCTCTCTTTCCTCAACTCCCCATTCTCACCCACTTACCTTTATCTCGATCTGCGTTTCCTGTCCACTAATCACGACAGAAAGCTTCGCTCAATAAATAATTTGCTTCTCCTCCAATTTGCCCTCCCACAATTCCGAGTTCGTGAACTCTTCGTTCTTTGTGCAAGCAGTACTGCTCTGGAATGCACTCCTACTTGAAATCAGGATGTCCACAAACCGTTGCGTAGTTACCTTCTTTAGTTGGCTGAATTAACTACTCGATAGTACATTTATAGTGTACGAATATTACGAATATATATATATATGTGTATGTATATGTATAATTTGTATATGTTAGTTGAAACTATATATATATATGTTACTATTACAACTGTTACCTCAGTGCACCTACCTCACCAGATTTCTACACCACCCAAAGGTTAGCTGTTAGAGAATGGTTGGGCATTAATAACTATTAATACGTCAATGGCATTCCTTGATACGAATATTTGCGGGAAACTTTGAATTGGGGCTGTGGCAAAACGTGTGTATTTACGTACGGAATGTTTTACATAACTGTTGTTGCTTTGTTTTTTCACGGCTACATGTAAATATGGAATCCTCATACAGTGGGACTGTATGAGGATTCCATATTTTCATTTTCATTTCACGTACGTCTGTCAATTTCCTCCGAATCTACTGAACCAAGTTGGAATTTTGTACATATATCAATAGCTGTAATCCAACACAGAAGTGCAAGATCAGTTAAAGTAGTTGTGAACATAAAGTTAGAAAATTATTAATTAAAATTTCTAAACGTACAGTGTGATAATTAAAAAGAAAGGGCTTATTGTGACATACAAATATGTTTTTACCCATAACATCACTGTATTAACGTTTATTTTAAAGGAAAACATAACGATACTCTATAGGAAAATCAATAAGAAGTCTATAACCCTATACCTACATATGTGGTAAGTCTCTCAGTATCGTGGGTAGAAATCTACTTTTACAATTTATCGTACGGAACCTAAGGTGCTATGCATTTACTCTTATGCCATAACACCAAATTTTTAGGAAGGAGTTCCCCGTTTCATGCAGATTCGCAAATGAAATCGTCCTTATGCCTGGTTCTGATCAAATTTAACAATTTTTTTTTTTTTTTTTTTACCACATACATACAACGCCATCTAGTCCCAAACTAAGCAGAGCTTGTACTATGGGTACTAGACAACTGATATAAATACATATATACTTTTTTTTTTTGTAAATACATACATATTATACATAGAAACACCCAGACCAAATCAAACATCAAATGTTCATGCACACAAAGGTTTGACTTGAGCGGGAATCGAACCCGCGACCTTTGGAATAGCAGTCCGTTACACAAACCACTACGCCATCCGGTCGTTCATTGTATTTAAGATTAAAATACATTCACATGGAAACAGTGCGTGGAAGAAAACTTGTAATTGCTATATAAAGACGTGTTTATACAACACGTTTAATATGTACGAGATAGGAAAAGTTTCTCCTTCATATCAGTTTTACAGTGCGAATATGTCATTGCGTTTAAGAAAATCAAGCCTTATCTCTATAAATAAGAGTTTTTAATTTAACATGTACACGAATGGCACCATTAAAAATGTCGTTAATCTGTGACAAACAATAGAGTGCAGACAACACGCTCACGGCCGACGGAAGTTTTTTTTTTTTCTCAGAACATAAGCACGCACGCTTTGCTTTTAGTATTTCTTATGGTCCTTATGTCTTACCACCTTTGAACGATGTCAGAGAATGGAATTTATCACAAACTTATGTCTACTCATATTGTTCTGAGACTTTTTGTAAACGTAATTTATTATATTACATTATTAGCAACGAGAGAGATGGATAATAGACAGATGCCTCTATCTCTTTCAAGTCGAGCTCTGTGGTTGGCTGGGCTATATGAGGGGTTAATAAGTAGCTAATCGCAGCTTATCCAAACAGAGACAGAGGAAACTATCGGGCATCCATCTCTCTCGTTGCCTGTATCGCTTCTACTTACAGATTTTAAGTATCATTTACGGTTTTGAAAGGTTTAAAAAAAAATCGTTAAAAATTGCTTCGCAAAATAGATACATCTTTCTAAACAACATAATATTTCTATTTTCAGATTATTATTACTTTTTCAGAATTATCGATAATTATGTTTTATTTTTTAGAAAATTTGAAGTGTTAAATAGATATAGTTTAATTAATTTCAGCCCTCGTTCCTTTATCGGTCAATTCTCACAAATTCGAAAACGAGATTAATGTATGGAAAATTAATATTTTTTAGAATTACAGTTATGGTTTACGTTATTTACGGATACCACGCTAAAATGCGGCCACACCGTTCTGTGGAAACTGTATACTAACTTTATTACATATGAAAAACATGTTTTAAAAAACGCTTTAGGAGCTAATTCATTTCTTAAATCAAACACCTGTTAACAATTTTTTTATGCAAATAAGATGATTTATAAAAATAAATATTTGATATTTATAGTCTTTCATTTTATACATTTTAATGATGTAGATTTTATCGGAACCTGTTTTATAAAGACGTCATGAACATAAGTTACATAACACATTTGATTAAATTAGCATAATACGTTACGCCGCATTTCTAGCATTATTATAAAGTCACAGAATGGAAAACTATATAGGTATCTAATGTTAATTGTATTTAAATTACTAGATATCAAGAGTTACCTACTGCTTCAAGCGATGAGGGAAGACATTTTCAAAAAACGTGAAATTAAAATAATAATAATGCTTTTACCTAAATTTAGGGTTCATTTAATTGTCGGGGCACCAGGGACTTCCTTTCTAGGGTATACCTGGTTCCCCGGCTATTAGTACCCGAGACGGCGTGCGGTTTTAGTCGGTTCGAGTCCGACATGCCACCGACAGGTGGTATCCGAGGGGATTTCCGCACGGAAAAAAAAAAGGGTTCATAACATTAATATATAACCAACTTTCTTTCCAAAATATTACATTTTAAGTAGGTAGACGTGTTAGTGTAGATGTTAATGATTCTAACTGATAAGCTACGGCCATAACTTGGTCGGTCAATTCGGTTGATGGTTCAATTCCCACCCAGGGCAAATCGTCCCCGTAGTTGGAAAATTAAATAAGTCCAGTTTTGGTGATATTGACTTTTCCCTATTTTCAAAACACCTAAAACATGGCGCATATTTAAGCCTTACAGGGACTTTCGTATCTTATTCCATTCCAAAAATATAGCCATTTTTGTCGGACAGATGAAATAATAAATATCTTAAGACTAACACTATTTTTTTGAAGGAAAAATAAATAACTCAGTAAATAAATCAATAACTGTGGTCAATAATAAGTTAAATGGCAAAAAAATTAAATAACATACCTATTTTAAGTTTTTCATAGTTTTACTTACTACTTTAGTATGTCTTTTGTAATTAGGTCTCCGATTTTAGAGCCATATTGTTATTTTTTGGGTTTAAATTATTTTCTGTTTTGATTTGAAAGAATACTTTAAGTTAATTTGTTTCCACTTGTTATAATTGCTAAAATTTTGTTTATTTTTTTAAGTTTGTGGCAAGATAAATATCTGTTTACAATAATCTTTTTTTAAAATTTTATTGTACTTTTATATTTCTTCCTAAATATAATTTTATTAATATCATAACACAGCTTTTATTTTATATGAGACCAATAATAGTTAAAAATATCAAAATAATGTAAAATACAAAGCCACTAAGTTTTACATTTAAAAATATTTCGAGTTTGATAAATTCAATAACTGCATTTATTTCACCAAATTTTACTCAACCAAATGGATTTAGCTTGTAGGAAAACTAAAAAAATAGCCGAAATAAGTAGCTAATTGTAGTTATGTTATAAATAATAGTTGTTTTATTTTGTTATCGTTAAAGATAGAGTTCAGTTTATTAAAGCTTAATATAAAAGGTAATCAGGTCCACAAAATATAAAATTACCGACAGTAAAATTGTCTCAAATTTTTTAACAAATGTACATTAACTGAAAAAAAAACCACTGAATCGCGTTTATCTCAGAACTACAAAATCATAGTTATTTAATTTTCCAACTACGGGAACGAAATAATTGTGTAAGTTAACGTAAAAAAGTATATATTTCGACACTTTCAAGGGTATCAAAATTAATATTTTACTTGCCGTTGACCTAGAACTATGAAATTTGGGAAATAACATCTCATTATACTACAAGTCCAAATCTGAAAACTATACATTTGTAATTAAATAAACATCAATAGTGTTTATTTAAAGTACCTACGTAATCTATCCTCCAGTCGAGGTACAATGTCATTTATAAAACACAATAAGCAATATAGGTTTTTGAAACTGCATTTTGGAAAAAGCTCGGAAAACACTGCGTACCTACAAATTTGTACGTAACCCTCGGTGGGCGAGTTCGACTCGCACTTGTCCGGATTGTTTTTATTGATAACTATACTTCCTAAAATATAGCTTGATACGGACGACGGATGTCACAAAACAATGACTAGTGGTATGACAACTGGCTAAATCGATCAATGTATAGACTTAATTGAATTCATTTTTTAATTTATAATAAGTATTTTAAGTGTATTTTACTTAAATCGTACTACCCAAATCATCTCCAGTCGTTGCTGGGACAATCCTGCAGAATAATTAAAGTTCTTGAACTAAATCGAACTGCGTTCCCAGTCTTCCTGAGGGTCAATTCTCGTTTCACCTTTATGAGGTACCTCGGGACATCTGAAAGACAATCTTCTAGTTTGTATGCAAAAGATACAAAGTAGACCAATATTGTTTACCGTCTCATAATTAGGTACTTTTTAACTAACACTGAGGTGGCGTATCATATGTACCACGACGTTGTATTATCTTTTAATCTAAAATAAACATCTGCAACACTTACGTAGATACTGATTGACGTACCTACTATCAAATCCTTCTCATTTAACGTACTAAGATGTTTACATTCCCAAAATATATTAAGAGAGGCCATCAAGCTGTAACAACTTTATCTTGTAAATTTACTAATATGGCGGATTACACGATAAAGAATGACGAGATGAACTTGGACGAAACATCTCAATGCTGTTTAGATCCAGTTATTCAGAAGCGCGTTACACCTATTGCAATGTTTTAAGATGTATGCAGAGGGTCCAATCCTAAACAAACGCTATGCTTTTGAAAAGGCATGTTTTAAAGGATGCAGAAAAAATAAACGGTACATGAATAAAAAGAAAGATTTATTTACTTTATTAGTAACAGTCTTAACAATATTTCTTAATTTAATTCCTAATCCCCGCCCAAGGCCACAGTTAGAGGTTTCAGCCGTTCACAAACACGCAGCCAAGTAAAAGAGTGCCATACAATCTCATAAGTGACCCTCACGTCACATCCGCCGTGGCTAGCCCACTGCAGACCTGCGTCCGCGGGGTTCCGCCACAGTTCGTCATTTACGCCGTCACTTGACAGACGTTACATGCAACATGACAATGTGGTTTCATACAAACCAAGCACTGTACACAGGCACTATTATAACCAGCCGACTTCTGCGAAATTTTCAGCTTATACCGCCACTGCAGCCCAGAATTCCCCAAAACGAAAATGTAGTAATTACCAGACTATGTACAATAACAAAATTATTTCGAAGTATCAAGTGTCAATTTTTTCTCTTTTTCTAATGTTTTTAAGTTGCAATAACAGTGAATACAAAAAATAGGAAGTCTCTTGAAATTCTTATTACAATTGCATGCAGGCATACAGGTTTTTTTTTTACTGTATGTCTACAAGCAGATACATTACATAATGATTGAAAATACATATACATACATCCACTGAGATTTTAAATGCAAATATTATATATGAGATGAAACAGATATCTTACCATTAGCATTTTTTCTCAGTATCCAACAATATTCTTATTCTGAAAACTACAAATATTTTAAGTAAAGATTCGTATAATCATTGTCATTACAATATTTGTAATCTTTATTTAAAATGTAAGGTAGATATATATATATATATATATATAAATACATATAAATTTATATATATATATATACATTGTTGTTAGGATGATAACAAAAGGTATCATCCTAACAACGTTGCTAACAATTTTATTCGAAATAATTCTATCTTTTTAGGAACATATTCTTTTTCTATATTTTTTTAAGATACTTTTTTTTCTAAAATATATTAATTAGGACAGACGAATTCTTCTGAAGTAATCATGATGAGGCATTGACGTTGATTGATTGATTGCCAAGCATAATAAATGCTGTGTTGCATTTATTACAGGATAACCAGTCTCCAAGATCTTCAAAATGGCGTAAATTGTGCGATATATTCACTGAGTATGGAGTCGCACAGTAGACCACGCACATTTCTCAGTGTGTGTCCTCATTAATTCTGATCCGTTCTGATTATTCCGGTGTCGAAACAAAAATATCTTCCGTTGCTTCATTCGTCCACAGAAGAATGTATACTTTTAATGAAATCATTGACACTTCTGATTTTGATTCCGGTTTTGATTTATAATCACATTATTTTTTAATAATTATGCTTCTGTTTGCTAGATACTATTTTTAGTAACATAGCATTAAACGAAGAAATCCACTTAACCATATATTTACATATCATCTTCGACCAAAGATCACAAATTTTACTAAAAATATCAGTTTCTGTTCATTACTCTAATATTTACAAGCGGCACTGCCTATTTATGCACTTAAATTAATCACTTGACGAAGGCGTCTGGAGGGATTTTTCCTTCTGAATTTAGTTGGTTGAAGACGAATAACGCCCGCTGGAAATCCCAACCTGTTTCTTGTAGGCAGCTGCAAATAAAGTAAAACAAATAATTTTTTTCATTTGCGCGTTTGAAATTAGGTACTAAACACCTAATAGTTTTTATTATATCCGTATAGTTTATGTTTTTAAGCATAGAAAATGACATCTGAAAATTTAAAACTGCGCCATTGATCAGAAGTTAAAAATACAACAATTGCTTTTGAAGTTTATGGAAATTTATCTCTGTAGTAGCTTAAATTAATAAATAATATTGGAGATAAAATAAATGGTATTATAAAAGGGGATAAAATTTGGGACAAAATAAGATTTAGTACAGAAATCTATTTCTACCGGATTCTGGTATTCGAGATTAACAAGATTAAATTTGAATGAACCGGTATCTCGGTGTATAATGCTCGATTCAGACGGGTGTCGAACGTTTGGAGGGGAAGATTTTTAAACGTATCGATATAACCGACGAGTACTCTCGCTCGTTTAGACTGTTCTGTGTGTATTCGTACCCCTCAAACAGTAACCTAAATAGCTACTCATAGTAAATATTTGAAGCGTCATAGTCATAAAGTAAAGCCATGTATGAGCAGGTACTGACTTGATGCTCCAATGCTCGTTCATGCCGGTCTGCTGGCTGAGCGCGGCGAGCATCATCTTCTGCGCCTCGGCGTCTTGCGGCGCGGGCGCGGGGGCGGGGGCGGCGGGGGACGCGGGGGCGGGTGCCGCCTCCACCGGCAGTGCTGCTGCGAACGCCTTCTCCTCCTGCGTCAAATGAAAAAACTCTATAAAAAACAAGGTTTCATAATGTTAACTATCTATCCCACTGGATCACCCATTTCATCACCCTTAATTTAAAAACGTGCTTTTATATTATGTTGATTCAAAGTGCATGACTAGAATTATTCTGAATTCTTATTTCTTGTGAAAAGTATTGACACGAACAGATATGAACGAGTTTATATTTCATACATTGGTAGTTTATGTTACATATTTAGTTTTTTTTATTTTCTGTGAAAATATTTCGAGTATTTTTTGTTTCTATTCTATTATTTCTTCTTATACTTGTTTAAATTTCCTTTATATTGATATTATTCTGTGACTAATTCTAAAAATAAACCGTAAAATAAACCGTCAGAGTGGAAAAACAATTTTCACTTTATAATAACTTTCTTCAATGATAGTAGAAGAATGTAAGGGAATGTTTACCTGTTCCTTAGTAGTGTTGGTGACATACAGCATGTCATTGATGATACAGAAACCGCCACCCGCGTTCGGTACGATAACAAACGTCCGATGGAACGAACGCATGGGATTGCCGTTCGTGGTGGTCTCTTTGTACAGACCGTTCATTGTGAGAACGATCATTGATGGCTGCAAACAAAAAAGTGTGCATTATAAAATTGGAAGTCAAAATATTTTTATTTATTACATTTAATAAAGCTTAGTATAAGATAACTGAAGGCCAATTGTCGTAATAAAAGTTCGGTCTCAATTAAGTTCCGATCATCTTTCGATCTCCCAACTCTCATAAAAGGTATTTTCGTAGCAAAGTATTAAACATTCAACATTGACTGTAATGTGATTATGTCGCATTGAAACTAAAAATTGAATCGATAATCTGCTAGTCTTAGTAATACTTTACTATTTTACTACGATAATACCTTTTATAACAGTTTTGAGATCGAAAGTCAAACACCATTTTGTAGTAAAAAAGTGTTTGTAAAAGTGACAGAGCATGTCAGTGTTATTTACGATATGCAAATGACATAGAAAAATAATGATAGAACACAGGTTTCTGCTTTTTTATTGACAACCATAACTCGCCATAATCACTATTTTCTGTGATAAATAAGGAATAATGCAAAGATTATTTCAAAGTAAATAGTATTACACTACATCTCACAAGTGAATCAAGCCTAATGAAGTAAACAGTGTCAAAATGACTCAACTTACAGTAAATACCAACAGATCAACAGCGCAGCCCATAAGATCGTGGGTGGTCTTCGGCAGGTCCGACAAGAAAGATACCACCTGAAGCTTGCCCGCCCGCAAGTATCGGCGCCGCGACTCACGTTCTGTGATACGTATGATGTTGCGACTGTTCGAGATGTAAGAGTTCAGTCTAAAACAATAAAAAATATACATTTATGAATCCATATGAAGAAATGTTTTACACAACCTTTTAATCAATTGAAGTTTCTAGTATTATTTTTTTACTAATATGATTACTAATTTGCTGGTGGTGTTTCAAGAAAAATATTTTAATAGGTTTTATTTGGATAGCTTCCTTGACAGCTATAACATAACAGATGAAAATGGGTTATATCACTGAAAAAAATATATTTAGAAAAAATCCTTAAAAGGAAAAGATTAAAATTTAAGGTAAAGGTATTATATTAGAATAAGGATGGAAAATTATATTCGTGTAGTGAAGGATTAAGAATACGGAGTGTCACCACTCCTATTCATCCCGTGGGTGTCTTAAGAGCCGGCTAAGGGAGCAAACAACGCAAGACAACAGCACTGCAAAGAGAAGGAAATCTTGAAAAAAAAAACCGTATACCAACCCGTCTGACCAGCGTGTCACAGTAGACTAAAACCTTCTTTCTAAGGTGAGGCTTCTATGTCCAGCAGTGGCCTGTTAGAGGTGGTCGATAATGAAGGATTTATTATAGTCAGTGCCTACACAAAAATACGTATTGTAATAAAACTTACCTTAGTGTAGGAGAATTCCGGCTATCATTTGTCAAGTAATTAGCGGCCAAAGACATTGTGGCATGTTCGTGGTAAGCCTCAAGTAATTGCTGGCGGGATTCTCCATCATAGATAGCATAGTACTGAGTAAGGAATTCACGAACTAAGTTTTGGCCGGCTGGATCTACGAGGAATGATTGTTGACGTGGTGGGAGGGCACAATTATCTTGGACGTCGAAACCGATGGCCGGGGGCAGCTCCACTCCATCCTGAATGATATGATTCAAATGTTGGTTTTGAACTAAACAACAAAAGTCTACATGAAATATATGGTCTCATATGATAAGTTAGTAGAAATGAGATATTTACCATGTATATTTTCGGGAATTATGATCTGGAACAGAGGGACAATTTTTATTACGAGAAGTGTCCTTCTGTTCATCCGTGGTCAACAACAAAATCATCATCGCGCTTGCAACAGTGCCGAAATATCGGCAACTGATTCTCGAAAATAAATATGGCAAATATCCCGTTTATAATAATTTATCATGTGAAAATTACCATAGCAGTATGAATTAATATGAGGTTTCACATGTCCATGTTTTTAATGTACCTATATCAAAGCTCAAAGCGAATATCTGTGAAAATAATAAATATGTGTTGCACTATGGGTGACAAATTATAAACGTAACTCACAGATATGCTTTTTCAGACGATTAGCCGTTGTACACCTAAGGACTAGTAGTAATCTAGTAATCTCAGTTAATAATAATGAAAAAGAAACAAAAAAGGGAGGTGTTATGACAACGTGTGTTTCTCTATATCTATGTGTGTGACTGAGGACAGTTTTATTTTACTTCTTCAAGATGAAATTATCAAGAGTGGCCTAAGCAATAATTTAAAAAAACTGATCATCCGCGTTTTTCTAATCTTTGGAACGAGCCGCTGGTATTTAATATTTTTTAATTTTTATATTTTTTTAAATATTTAAGTCCGGATGTGTTGAAGTGTGTTAAAATTGAAAATGTGTCAAGAAGTTAATTTCAAATTTAGAGGGAAATTAGCTATTTAAGACGACTACACCCCTGACTTATATGCTAATAATGTCTAACTTGAGTAAATATTATGAAAAACACAGTCTGGTGATCCGTTCTTGGAATCTAGCAATCAGTGCCACTGGAGCAGCAGGATGCAAACAGTGTCTATGAACAAACCATACATATCATAAAAAGTAATAAAATAATATATATTTAAAAATAGAACTTACCAATTTGACCAGCTTAGGAAACTTCTTCCGCACATCGCTGGAGACAACAAATAATATGGCAACACATGTAAAAGACAGTCATCTCTGAAACTCATTTAAATGGTTAGTTTCAGTATGAATATGCAATAAGAAATATTATCATATACATATACTTCTTATTGTATACTCGAGGTTAATATGTGTACCTTTTGGTATTACACTCCCTTTTGATATGTTATGATAAACAGTAAACTGTGAAGTGATATAAGTACAAGGGGGTACTACCACTCAAAGGTTTTCTTCCTAGTAGGACTACTATGAAGAGAACCTGTGATTTTAGGTCACAATGTAAACAACATACCAACCAACCTTATACTCAACCCTCCAACTTTTTAGAATGACATCAAATTTCATAAAAGTAGTTACACATTATGGCAATATCTTTGGAATAACTATAAAGTTGGTTTAAGAGCTATTTCATTATTATTATAACTCTTTAAATGCGGAATCCCGTAAAGCCTTAAATAGTTTACTGTATAGTGATTATAATGTATACAAAAAATGCAACAGCATTATAGACCATATATTAATCAACTGTTATCAAACTCAGCCACATGAACAATCAATATCAAAACCTGGTGTCATTGCTGGCAAACTGGAACCAGCTTCAATTGGAGGACTATCTCTAGACGTTAATTATAATAAAGAGGGCTTTTGATTTATATGTTTGCTAATTTCACAAAGGAAATCACAAAAATGTAAGAAACATTGTACATTTCTGTTATTTCAAACACCATATACCTAGCAAGTGAAATTATGTTTGAAGCTGTTTCCTGCATTGAACAACAATGAATAGCTTATACAAATGAAATTATGTCATCAAGAAAATATTAAAGAATGTCCCAATATGTTATCAAATCATGACAGCTTGTTGATGTGACCAAGTAAGTACATTATATCATTATACAATTAAAAAAAAAAAAAAAATCAGTTAAATAATTATGAAACAGCTCTTTTATAGATAATAGTCTGGTTATTTCGATTTAAATGTTGAAAAAACATACATTTATATTGTAGGTTTCTGATGTTGATAATACTGAAAAATCAGATGCCATATAGTCATAACACTGCAAGACTCAGCGGTTGCCAGAGACCAATTTGGAATGGGGTTTTGTATGGATATAGATTTGTAGTTAGTAACTTTCAATTTACTAACATTTATATGTAAAATATATGTAGCTTAGAACACATTCAAAGAGTAAAGTCAGAAGTGGGGGGAGCGTCATCGGAGTTTGATATCGTGTGACAAGGGGCAGGTCACAAGATTTGTGATGACTCCTACATGTAAAAACAAAGTATTACTTGTAAACGAAAAACTACATAAACTACTTTACTTTAAATTTTCAAAAAGTATGTTGGGAACTGACATTTTTAACTATTAAGTTCTTTCAAGTTGCAAAATGCATGACACCAGTAAAAAGGGATCCCTCAAATATGACCAATGTAGTCATGAGGTGGATACAGAAGTGAGATTAAAAAGTAATAAAAATTATGTGTCCATGTGACCCACGTAAATCATGAATGATCCCTATCTTTGAATAAAAGAACATTTTAGGCTATGTGTGAAAATAGTAACTTTGTTATTTAGTATCAATACTAGTACTCTTATGGGCTTGTCAAACGATTTTAAAATTCGGAGCTTGGTTAAGATGAAACCCTGGTCCAATGCGGTCTTCATGCAGAAATTAAGTTCTGTCTATGTCAGATTATGTCTCTGAGATGGGTCCTCGTTCAGCTTGCATACTAATTTAGTAGAATATCATTGTCACAGAAATATGATACATGCAATATATAATATATGCAGATTTTAGTCTTTAAATCAACACTTGGATTTTCCCAGTCAGAGGATGTGATGTCCTTGAACTAGAAGAATCCATGAACAGACAACAGCAATAGTGGATTCTGAAAACTCATAAATTAAATAGGAGCAAACTCATTTTTTCTTTATATAGAAGAAAGTGCAATTGAGCAAATAGAATATTGAAAATATTCCTACTAAAAACCTTAAATTTTTGCTCCTATTTGTACAAATAGCTAAAATACATTTAGTATCTCAATTTCATCTTTAGAATATTCCAGTAAAGCTCACAAATCAAACATTGCAGGCAAACATTTAGTCTGCATTATACATTTGCTTAGTAATGTTATCATTATGTTGCCAAAATCTTAAATTCAAAGCCCAGAACATATACACGATTTATTTGAACTACACATTTAACATAACTTTTTACATAACAGTGATGTTATTACATAGAGGATAACTTTAAAGTTGATATTTTAAGTTCTCAAAACTGAATACATGTGTATAACTATAAACTTAATATACATATATATATATATATATATATATATAATGCATGAACATTTTTAATATAACCAACATGTTGGTTATGATAATATATACAGGTTGTTTGTAACATTTTAAATAAAAAATATAATTTAAAAAGAAATGTGATGGTAATGTTTCATTTCTTATGAGTAAACTAATTACTTATTAAGCTCATATAACAAAAAAAGCTCAGAAGAATATCATAGGGCGCCAATAAACTTAAATCATTAAATCTTTTATTCACATGCAATCGAGTTTTCTGAAACTACACAGTAACAATCATAGAAGTGTCGTGTAATGTGGTCAAGAATTATCACCCATACTATCACCATAATATATTAAAATAAATATTAACATTTGTCTCATGTCACAATAATATAATATATCTTCAGAAATGATTATATAGTACAGTATTTTCTGTTTATAAAATTTTGGCAGAAATTATCATCATGAGCCTAATCTGTCTTTGACTCTCATTATTCATTTCCATGTACCGTGGGCTGCTCTCAGGGTACAGTTAAATGTCACAAACTTTCAGTCAATAATTATACATTACTACATATACTACCTGATATAAATCTCGTGGTCCTGAAACCTGTTGACCAATGGATTGCCTTTGAGGTAAAGCTCCACTAATGGAAGGCTCTTCATTGAGTCCAGCGAACCAAGGAATGGAATCTAAAATAGAGAATTAAGTATTTAAAAATCACTAGCTCATACTATAATTGCATCAATATGTAATCAATTTCATTAGTGCCCCAGAGTAATGGGGTGTTCTTACAACTTTACTTTGTGTTTAAAAACACTTTTATAAAGACTTTCATAACTCACATTGAGCATAGCTTTTTTTGCTAATTAAAAATTCCCATTCAAATTTTTGTTATGAATAATCTTCAAGTCAAAACATAAAGCCTTTTTGTAATTTAAAAAATTTCTAGTTTCTTAGTTAAATCAGATGACAAATTAATTACATTAACATTAATGCAATGCAGGACATCAATTTATAATCTTATTACTAAATATCTGTATGGTTAGGGTAGCATAAAATAGTTGTATTGTTTGTAAAGACACTTACCCTATTGTCACCTAAATACAAAATCTTCAAATTTTTCAATTTATTGGGCAGTGCCTTGAGATGGTCAATACCATGCAGCTTGTTATCATTGAGGTTCAATGCCTCAAGATCTGGGATATTTTCAGCTATGATATCAATGGCTGCCAACATAATGACGGGACGAAATAGAGCACAGAATATTTCTGTTAAATCTGTAACAGAAGAATAGAGTTGATCATTGTTCTTTCCCTTCCCTTTAAGAGAAGCAAGTGGGTTATCACTTGCTTCTATTAAACTTGCAGAATAAGATTCAGTAATAGAGGTTATGGTCTAGTGATATTCCTAAGCTTGAATGGTGCTTCATGTGTTGCCTTTATGCTTCTATTCTATTACTACTACAGAGATAACAGTACTTTCTTGTAACAGAATGAACACATTACTACTGATTTTTATACATTACATTCGTACATATAAATAATTTATTATTATAGAAATATGGGATACCAAGTCAATTACAATGATGATAAATTTATTTTGTAAGTATATTTTTTTTATATTCCTAACATAATTGGACTACATTTAAAAGAAAGAAACAAACAGGATTTACATCTAGATAATGTGGTGGTAATCAAATTGTAAAATATGGTTACATAATAATCTACTAAATTAATGAACAAAAAAGATAGTAAAAATATAAATAATCTAATCCATAATATTAACTCATAGCCATGAATCACTGAGTATGATGTAAATGATGAAATCCAAATTGGTCAATTGGCCAAATTTAAATACTACAAAAGAACAATTTATTTGTTTTCTACTAAAGAAAACTAAAACTTCAACTTCTAAAGACAATCAGCTTTGCAGCTGTAGGCTTGTAGGTGTAATCCACAGGTTACATGTGAATTAAATCAATGATGATAAGTAATTTTATTCATCCTTACCTGGATCTGCATGAAATTTGGTTAAGTCTAACGCCTTTGTTGCTGGATTGTATCTTTTAGCCATGGTAAGCTTCATCTTCTCTTTCATATCCGCATCAACAACAACATTTGGGACTGCATTTCTCACAATTATCATCAGTTTGAATCCATCAGACATAACTATTTTTCTGTCTGCATGAAGTAATTTCTCAGCCAGTTTGAACTCATCCACATAAAAAACTGCTGCATTGCCATTAGTTTTGTAATAGTGCGGTATAAAAACATCAGGTGATACAAAGCTGAGAAGTGATCGTAAAATAACATCTTTGGGATGTTTTGCCCCATATGGTATAATAATCTGATACCAAGGTAGCGATCCAGGGTTTAACCTCTTCCTCATAGGCCCACGACCTGACATGGGGGCAGGAGAAATTAACCTGCCACCACGTCCTCTAAAAGATCCCTTATGGCGCATGTGGGGTCCTACAGACCCAGTCATATCAATATCAGCATCATCAAGTAACATCATAGGCTTGTTCCACTTTTTCCCTTTGTGGGTGCCTGGTTTAAAACTAACACGCCTTGTGTTACCGCTATGCGTCCGATCATCATGTTCTGGAATAAATGTTGTAACGCTAAATGTCGTTTACGTTAGTTACATAAGACAACAAGTCTTTCAATTAAGTTCTAATTACACAAAAAATAAGGACATGGTTATGGACACTGCATTTATGTACACACTACAAATAAAATGCTAGTATGCAGCTGAAAGACCAAATACGCAGAACATTTGACATCGAAATCACTCACCAAAATGCTCGCTGTTCTTAAAGTTTCTAATTCTGCTCCCGTTTTTAGGCATTTTGAATGGGTAGCTTGAGTCACAATGTGTTGAGGATAAATTCAACTTTGCTAGCTAAGTGGAAATTACGCACAAAGCGATGACGCGTTCCGTGACCAAATGTACGAACAACGTGAGCTTCAGGTCAAAGCTCTATAATTAAGTATAAATGATAACTTCACGGGAAACTTTTTCCTTTCTGATAAATATTTTGTTTGATAATATTATGGTGGTTAATTTACAATGTAGAAATAGAATAGTAACACGCGATACTCCCTCACACGCAAGGAAAAAGAAAGTGATGTCCAATATCGAGTGTTGCCATATTAAGCTGTACTTCGTAGGTCGTAATTTCTTGCTCAACATGAACATTGTAGAATTGTTTTTGACCAAGAAATATAGTCCAATAAAAATTAATAATGGATTATGGAGGTATCAACTTCCTTGTACTTAAAAATGAGAACTTTTTTAAACCATTTTTTTTTGTCACAGACGTTTTTGTTGGCGATGTTTGGAAATCTAACCGAATACGGTGAGATATAATGCCCATTAGATACGAGGGATTTTGCAATAGCTTTTATTACGACATCTGGACACCTTATTTGGACGCAAAATAACCTGATATTGACTGCGAAGTAATAGTAACTAAAGTCTTTACAGTATTAATTCGAAAGTGGTTACTGTAGAGAGGTGTCATACTGTGTGTATTGTTACCACCCTGAGGGACTAAAACGGCGGAAACACACTTATAACTCTTGAGATTATATGATATAATAGCTGAAGATATAATAAAGTAAGAAATCAATAAAAATAGCGAAATTAAAACCCTGGTAATATTACGGAAAGCAAATTGAACTAATTTCTTTAATGAGTGATCTGCGATAATAATATATTTGTAATAAATTCTGTGTTAGAATATCTCGATAAGGGATTTGACTATAATTTCATAAATAACTTTACCGATTCAGTTAGCGTTGAAGATGACTATTAGATGTAATTTTTTTTTTTTTTTTTATTTAAGACACAATACAACTATTTTTACATTTCATGTACTTAATGCAATATTATAGCCATTTGTTGTTAAAAATATGTATCGTACCTAATACTACATTGTATCCAGGGTGTATAGAAGCTTTTTTGTAAAAATATTTACTACAATATATAATATACTGTTTTATTAATAAAAAAAAAATTTTAGTGAGTTTATAAAGGTCATGACTGATATTATAAAGTTTTACGAAAAGGGTTGATCGTATTGTAGATACCGAGAATATTGTAAGGTTTATAATTATTGAGAAATTCATCAACAATAATTTATTCACCAAACCAGACCTGTTTCGATTGGGTTTTTGTCGTAATACCTTTCGAAAATGTCATGAGGCGAAATGTACAGCAAGTTCCAGCAAGAGCTATTAGTCAACATTACAAATAGTTTATCTAAAAAGCTAAACATATTAAACAAGGTGCGCTGATAAGATTGAAACAATGGGTAGTTTAATTAATTTCTGGTAATATTTAGCTTTCATGTGTCTGGCAATGTTCCGTTTCTATTCTTTATGGTACAAGCATCTTTCGTTTCTTTTCACGCAAAACTAGATCCATGACGATGAACTTCTGAAAATAATTAAATATAATTTCCCTTTCAGTCATTCATGGTTTAGAACATTTTTTAATTGTCAGTACACGTTGCAATTGAATCAATGTATAATTGCACCGTGATGTAATAAAAACAAAACTTTTAATAGGAATTAATTAAAAAGCCTCTCTAGAAACCATAGCATTAAAAAAAAAACAACCACAGACAAAATTCGTGTGCTTTTCGAGTCTGCCATGTTTTGTCCTATTTGTCGCGCTTGATCTACGCGTTCGCGTTTATAGCTCGAAACTGTTATTTTCTGAATGTAATACGGGCCGTGTTTTGTTTACAAATAATGTAATTGATTGTAATATAATTAGAATGCTCAAACTTTCGATCACTCTAACGCTCGATTACTTGCCAGTGCGACAGTGAAGTTCGTATTTCATAAAAAAATATATTCGTAAGCTGGTCGTCAACTGTCTGTGTTCCCAGGAATTCCGTTGTATTTTTTGAAACATTCTGATCGGTAGATGTGTTTTCATAATATTTGGTCAGTCCTCTGACGCAACCCACGTGCACTTATTATAGCGAGCATCTCATGCACATTTGTTATTATTTTGTTCGCGAGTTCCATTCGGAGCAGTGAGGATCGGATCGGCGAAGGGAAGCCGCGTCGCGCGTCTTGCTCGCTCCCGTGGCATTTTGTGAAATTCATTAATTTGTCGGTAATATCGGACGGTGATTTGCAATCGGATGTGAATTTATTTGTGCGGGTGTAGTGGTATATCTCGGTGCGTTGCATTTAGCGCACACGTGACACGAGACAAGTGTTTGGGTGTCAGTCGGTTGCGGCTCTCGATCGCCGCTACAGTCCGCCTGCAGTGCGGAGCGCGAGACGGGCGTTAGAGGTGAATCACCGCTCGGTGCCGTTTTGACCGTGCTTGTTTACCCGCGTGTGCATAAGTGCGTGGAGCGGAAGTGCAAGGCATGTGCGCCGCGCGTCGGCGCCGATGACACCGCCGTCCGGGCCGACGGCGTTTTGAGCGCGAGTGTGTGATAATTATGTTCTTCGGGTTATGAGTGTGTGACAAAGTTGTAGTGTGCTGAGGACACTGGAGCCCCTAGACGGAGTTGGGCCCGCCGGGGCGGCCCTGGTGCTTCTCGGGGCTCCTCACGAAGGCAAGATGGCTGCGTGGAACCGTCACCACCATTTCAACATGCTCATGGATGAGAATGCCAAAAATAAATGTAAGTATTATGATTAAGTTATTCTGTAGGATCCTTATTAGTATCAAATATATGCATTGCATATAATTTTGGCCCACTGTTCCTGGAAAACGTTTGGGGCAGTTGGAAAGTCACAGTTGAAGTAATTTATTGATCCTGAATGTCATGTAAACATGTCCTTATTTAGAAAAATATTGAAATAACAGCTACCCACATGGTACCTACATTTGTGTTTGTCAACATTATGAATCTCTGAGGTAGGTATATCCTAGTACACACTGTCCATTCATAAATTAAGTTAATAAAGTTTATTATTTCTAATTAAAACTCAATGTGTAACATCAATACTAATTAACTACTTAACAAACTGTGCCAAAAAATACAGGGACTGTAGACAGCTTACTATTTTCTTTTTCTTGTATCAAAATGAACATATGATAATTAATCAAATTAAATCACAATGCTATTGGTTAATCGAAAATAATGCAATTACGATGATTTATAAAATTGAATTGTCTGAATTGTTACATTCCATACTAAATTTACAACATTTTTTGTATATTTAAATATATCAGGATATCATGAGTTGTCTAATAAAAGCTAAACAAAGCAATATAAACAACATTCTTACAATTACAAAATAAAGTTTATATATTTTTTGTGTACACTAGTTTACCATAATTTCTTTTGAACTTACCCTCATTTGAATCAATTCAACAGTTCATTGGACATTTAACAATTTTCCAACCTATGACCTCCACACTAGTTAACAAATACAGGTGGGGAATACCCGTCGGCCTACATTGTTGAATGCACACAGCCCTCTGTAACCCAGCTGTAGGGTAGGTAAATAAGTAAATTCTGTCCCATATCCATTTAACCTGATTTTCCACCTGCTTACAGTTGCGTTTTCTGCCCCTCAGTGTTACAGTTGATTATGTAGCCCCAAAATTACCTTACTCTCTTTCAATATGTGTAACCTGATGTGATGTTTTTTAGTCATAACTTACACTTTGTGAATACAGCTTAAACAGCTGTATAGCACACACAAAATCAATATAGTAAAATTTGAACATGACAAACTATAAATTTACCAAAGAAACTATTTCTTCACATACAATTTTATTAATGCCGTAAAATCACAAATGTATAATAATTGGGTTAATTGATAAAACATAGTAACAATAATAATTTCACACATCTCACACATGGCCCTCCGATTCCAAACTAGGCAGAGTTGGTGCTATGGTAACCAGACTGCTGATAAACATACTTAAATATTTTTAAATACATACATATTATAGATAAATTACACCCAGACACAGAACAAATGACTGCACACTCACATCACACAATATTTGTCCAGGATGGGAATCAAACCCACAACCTTTGGCTTAGCAGTCAGGGCCACTAATCACTTGACCTACAAGCCCGTCAATACATAAGTAACCTTAGTGTTCTCATCAAACATATTTCAGCATTGTTGATTAAATTATTATTTATGTGAATATGGGTAGAATTAAAACAGTTTTAAGTCTACTCATTTTGTTAACAGTGTCACAAATATAGGAATAGTAAATTTGCTGGTATATGATGAATCCGTATCACTGCGTCACCCTTTTTTTTATACATATGAATATTAAATATAACAAAATTCTTTAATGCTGCCTTCTAGCCTAAGGTACTTGTCCCACCGGCAATGATGGGCGAGAAGCGTGTAGAAATTAGAAAAGAGTTGACAGCAGCGAGAAGCGAGTATGTACTTCGGATAGCTTTATCCCTGGGCTATAAGCGAGTGGTAACGGGCGATTATTCGTACCACTCGTTCGGGGCAGGTGGTCCTGAGGGCCTAGTGTGAGTTTATTTCACATCAACTCTCTCTCGACGGCTAGCGCTTCGGCGTTGCGATTGGTGAAGATTTCAGTGCGGGCCAATCACCGTGACGATCGAGTAGATCTTCATTACATAGTATAAAATAAAGTCACTTTTTTGTGTTGCACGCTTAGATCTTTTAAACTAAGCAACGGATTTTAATGCGGTTTTCACCAATAGAGAGAGTAATTCAAGAGAAAGGTTTATATGTATAATACATGCATATTATAGTAGAGAAAATCCGAGAATTTCAAAGATTTGTCGTAAAAACATGTTTTTGTGCGCTTACATTGCAAACGCTGGCTAAACCTTACGAGACGTACCAAAATAATGTACAAAAAAGTCATCAGGTATGTACATGTCTATCTCCTACAGTAACCATTCTTATTTTAAATACTCATAACAAAGAAAAGGGTACGAAGCTATTTAAAACAATACAATATTATTCCTTATCCAATTAGATACGTTAGATACGTTGTGTATTTAATGAAGATTCAAATTATTCTAAAAAGCACATTATTAAATTGAATATTTTAGAAGATATTACAGTTTTAAAATGCGGGGCCCAACGACTGTCGAGCCGTACGTAAGTCCCAGGTGGCAGCGGGATCTGAGCGGGCCTATAAATATTGCATTTAAAGATGTCCTGTAGTATAGTCCTGTCATAATAATAGTATAATTAATTACTCCACACTGACACCACATTAGTAGAATCTGAATAGCACCCGTGCGAAGCCGGGGCGGATCGCTAGTGTGAAATAAACACACTAGCTGGAGATCCGAAAGGATTTTCCACCCCGTCAACAACAATGCTTTGTACTATTGACAACAGGCACTCAACGCTTTTTTTCAAATTTATTAAAATTTATTTTCTATTTTTTAGTTTGGTTTTCTATAAAAAGCGTGTTTTTTTTTTTTTTTTTAAATTAATGTATTGCCATCGGTCCTCGATATATCTACAAAGTTTGAACGAATTCTGACCGTTTAAAGACAGTCAAAATCACGCCCAAAGGAGTCGGTTACAAACAAACAAACATACAAGTGAAGCTAATATAAAGCGTGTAGAAGGCCCTCTGCGCAACACTGCACGCGCTACGCATGTGTTCCTGCCCCGCTGAAATAAAGAGGGGTGTCATCGTTTCACCTATGGATGACTTTTGTTGTTGTTTTTGTGGTCTCTAGGCGTGAGTTCTAATCGCCAAGCGAGCATCACTAAGAAAATATCTTTGAGCGAGTACTATTTTAATAGCTCTTGTCGCTAAGCGACAAACTGGTGGATGAGTCCTCGCCGGCATTGTAAACAGTTAGCTCTCTCTTTCGTTTACTGTCTAACTGTTTAACCTTCGGAGATGGTTGCTCGCACTGTCTGTTGTGATTTCACAAACCTAAAAACCGATTTCAAAGGCGTTATCTATCCCGCATATCGATTCAATGAACCATTTCGTCAGCGCGCTGTTTTTTGTTCCATCCATTGGGGTAGCCAATGGCTCTTTAATGAGAAATGTAATTTAGTAATATTTTTTTAATGGCTTTCTGGTAGTCGTCATGTGCTCAGTCATTCAAATGCTTGTTTTTAATTCAAGTGAAATGTATATTTTATTTCATTTTCCGGTAGTGCTGCCGGACGACTCTTACCGCCTACGCTTTTGGCACTGTACTGGAGATCGTTGCATTTGCCAGTTCTAAATAACACAAAGACTGGTCTTAATACCCAGTTAATACTTAATACTTAGTACCCAGTTCTGTGAAATTCGTGACAGCATACCCGGAGTTGAATTTAGATTGGGAAGGATTAAATCACAAGTGTCACACAAAAGCCCGATTTTAAATAATTTTCCTTCTTAGAATAATAAAGACATCATATATATGTAGCATATAATATGTCATAACTTTTAGATTTGCATTACATCACACAACAAAGGATGATATGAGATGAGAATTATTGTTATTTGTAATAAGAAATACTAGTGACAATCTTGTTTATAAAACTAGAGGAGCTGACTTAGTGTATAGATGAATGGTTTCGTTTATTTAAAGTAAGTATTGGTAGTAACAACCATCAAATATGAATCGATCATATTCATTCGCTCGAAAGTTCGTTTTTTATTTATTTATTACATCTTCATGCACTTATGTACATCGGCGGACTTAGTGGCAATTTCTACCAGCTAACCTTTGGATGGTGTAGAAATCTTGTAGGGTAGGTGCACCGAGGTTACAATTTTATTGCAATCACTGATTATAAACATATTTCTCATAAATAACCATATAATAAACAAAATTTACAAATATTAGACAATTACAAACATAAATATACAAATAAAACATAAAATACATATAAATATACATTTATTGTATATACAAATATTGTATATATATGTTTAAATTAACACCATTTTACAGAATTATTATTTTTGCAACTTACCAAATACGATGCCGATACGAGGACTCGTGAGCGGTAAGGCTATTTTGTGAACTGACCCTACCGTAGAGCCCCTGCCCTGCACTATCGGCAGCTTACAGTCGTGCAGAGGGCAGTGGAGCGAGTTAAGTATGAGTTTATTTGAAGGATAATTCATAATGACATCATCCGATAAAGAACTAAAGTTACCACCAGCTCCCAGAATAAGACCGCGCATCAGTGAACGAATGATGGACTGACGATCTGAAGAAGAACAACTGGGGTGTATGGCATTGGTAGGACCAAGGGCTATGGCATACATTGAAAGAGGCATATGTTCAGCAGTGTACTGCAGTGGATTTATTGAAGCACTTAATTCCGTCTGAACTATGTTTTTTTGTTGAAAAAACTATCTTAGAATATATTAATAATGTACTTGTTTCATATTAAAAAAGAAAATAAACAGATTTAAACCCTATCCTAAAGTATTTATATAAACTCTTTACATGGCATATCGATTTACATGCGTACGAGACGATTACTAATAATGTTATATTGATACGAAGAGATGCGATATGTCGATACAATAGACTTTTTAGACTGATGTATACATAAATAATTAATATTAAATACATACATATAATATTAAATTGATTGTAATTTAATAATAATCATAATAATTTGATATATATTTTAACACGAACATACAAATACTCGTAAATTATCATGAATACCGGAATTTATGCTAGGCCATCACTTAGGTTGATACATGAAACGATACCGTATGCTTTTTATATTCGCTTTTGGACACCTGCGATGGCAGAGGCTCATGGTCAATACAAACACAGCTTTACTCTGTATACTTGTGTAACTTGTTAAAGAGTTACAATTACATAAAATTACATCATACCCGAACAAGTAGGTAAGTGAGATGCGGACTTGATGCATCATGTTTTCCTCGATGTTTAATAGAAGGATCTTCATTCCCGTTCCAAAAGTAATAAACGTTGTATCTCTGTTTTCCATAGATCGTAGTTAGTCTACAAAAGTGACAGACGATAACTTTTTATATGAGTAACTACTGTAACTAGCTGGTACCCCCGTAGTGATGTAAAAACGCTCGAGTCGGCGCTCAAACGCTTGAGTTAACGATCGAGCAGTCTGAAACGTCATATATCTTAAATACCTACTATTATTTAAAGTTACCCCCTTTCTAACTGTTCCGACTTTTTTTACGCTTAGGTAAATACCACCAACTTCCATGTCATTTTGTCAATTCTCACCACCACTACTGACATCGCTATCGTTTACCATTTCGTGAGAAATAAACGCAAAACAATAAGCAAAATAATGATAACTTATAACAAATATGCAAACCCGCCGATAAAAATAATTTCTGATTAAAGTCAAAATGCATAGGCACGTCACGCGTCATAATGAATAAAGGATACCTCTAATTAAATAGTTATTAATATACCCCACTAAAAATGGTAATGCTTCGGCGCTCGAGCGCGCAACTTGAGCGTCGAACCCCGAGTCTTTAACACTCGCGAGTCTTGAACGCTCAATAGCGTTGACAGCGCTCAACGCTTAGTGCATATTTTTACAACACTATACCAGCGACTTCGTTCGCGTGCAATTTGAAGAAACGCTGCCTTAGTGGAGTAGTACGTTACGCGACTGCAGTCGAGTGCAAAATTTTATTTTATTTATTAACTTTTCTGAGAGCAAAAATAGCCTAAGTTACTTCTTATATGGACAGCTACCTGGTAGTAAAATATTATCAAAAACGGTCCACCCCTTTTGAAGATTACCAGTAACAGTAAGACGTGATCATGAACAAAACCTATTATTTTGACATTACAAATAGACATTTCAATTTATTTATTTGTATAGATAATATGGAACTAGAACAAATACATGTATAAAATATATTGTGGAGCCATACTAGAAATATAGGTCGGCACACAGAAAACCGATGTAAAGCAATATTTGCGTTACTTTTCGCCGCGTGCATAGGTCACCCATGATGTGTTTAATTCCGGTCAAGTTACTTGCCATCGCATGGCCCTTCTGCTCATTTGCCTCAAAAAATTGGAGCTTGTCTAAAAATGCTGTTAATTTGTTACTTAAAAAAAAAATACTTTTAATTTTTAATGGATCAGTGAGTACCACAGATAGTTAAGAAACTATCATACAATAAAAGAAAAATTTTAAACTTAAAAAACCCCCGACGTACATCTTGGATTGGAAATTTGTCATAGTGCACACACTATGACAAATTTCCAATATATACTTCTATAGATCTATACTTTTCTATAGATTTTAGTAGTCAAACCCTTTCATTTGATACCCATATTGAGGGAGTTGTGAAAAAAATATGTAATCTGCCATTTTGTGGCGGCGGCCATTTTGGACCGATTTACATCAAACATAGCTAAGAACACTCCCGACTTATTTACCTTTCAAACAAAATCAAAATCGGTTCATCCGTTCGGGAGCTACGATGCCACAACACACACACACACACTGAAGCGTCAAACTTATAACACCTCGTCGTTTTTGCGTCATGGGTTAACAAATAAAACACAAGTGTACAGAGACTCAGATTAGTTAACAGTAAATCAAACAAATGATATACGGATTAAATTCACAACAGTTAGTTAATAAATTATAACTACAAAATCCGTTAAATCACTTAGCCAGCTGATTCTACTGTCAGATTAATTTTTTGTGCACAAAAAATGTTATCGCCCTTATACTACTAAACAATAATGACTAAAACTACAACAAATTTGATGACAATTTAATCTATATTCATTAATGGTAGAAAATGCTGTTTTATTTCAGAAATATGCGAGAATTAAATATATACTCATCATATATTGTAGTGTAAAAATCTGCATTATTTAATGTAAGATACAGAAAATTCGACGATACTATGACGATATATCGCTGGAACTTGGCTTCGGATCCGACGGCCAAATATTTACCACGGTCATTTGCGCCGGAATCGGCTGTCTCGCATTTTTTCCGACGCGATCAACTTTCATTCACTATCTGAAAGCTGTTGCTACGCGGATGCTGGCCTCACGGTGCGCTGTCATTAAAGCCAAACGTTCGTGCACCGCCGTCATGTCGATGATATCGTGTTGTTTGGAAAGTGGTCGCTTACAAGGCTCACATTATTAAGTTTGTTCTGTGTACTGATACTGTCATTTCGTTTTTGTATAATAGTAGATTAGTAAGAATTAAAAAGATTAATTTGTTAATTTATTAATTTATTTAATTCCATAATTAGGTATTCTCAACAATTTACATGTGCCTCTGTTAAGTTGTACGCCACCTGAAAGTAGTTAGGCCAATCCGTGTAAAATTCGTAAGAAATGTATTTAACGAAGTCGATTAATAACCAGTCACTTGCAGTATGTAGGAGCGGAATCAGCCCGCCTCACGAGTCATGCCGGCCGGTGAATGGTCACCTTTCTCCGACACACAGTCTAGACGACTTCATTACGACCCGTGAATGAATTTCACATTGGAATGCGGAACGACGATTTATAGTTCCCCACCAAAATTGTCTTTACGCATTGTGCGGGTGAAATTGTTTCGAATAATTAGAAATTTCTTAGGTCAGAAATTGTAATAAAATAACATTAAGCTTAAGAACAAAATGTTTTTATGAGTTTTGAAGCTACTAATTCTACATAAATAGTTATCAAATATTTACGTACAAATATGTATTGTCAATTCAAATAGTACAAAAACGTGCAATTGTCGTCTATAAATGTCAAAGTTCGATGGAATAAGTTTAGGTGGCAATTCATACGACCGAAAACAGTACGTGGGCACGTTTCCTTAAGTCAGTGTGGGCATTCAGGTCCTCTATGTAAATGGTTCAGATTTCTCCGGCTAGTCCGTTGTCGTAACGCACTGTAACTAGTAATACTTTCATTGCTCGCCAACAGTTCTCATTTTTACTACTTATATAAAGAATTTGTATCGCACTCACACATGCTACCTTTAAGTACAAAGTCTGTCTTGATATAATGAATACAAGAAAAACTAAAGTTAAGTTTCGAAAATATATTATTTGAAATGAATAACTCCAGTTCGCCTAGTATTTTGCACACACAATTCCCTCTTAGTGGATTGTAATGAAAACAAATTAGGTATTTTTATAACTTGGTACGAAAGTTGACGAAGTGTGACGGAGTCAGCCCTAAAGTGCCCCTTGGTGTCATCGACCGACTACTAAGTTTTTTGCGCATCCCATGGTGCTGTTATTTTAATAATTGAATGAGTATGGAAAGCATCAAGACTTAACGGTATGCTGCTGAATTTATGACGTCGTTTAGTTGTTTGGATAAATCGCATGGTGCCATATTTAGTTTCATATGTAATTCCGCCACATATTGTTCAAATTGTTTTAGTTTAATCCTTTGTAAGACTCACTAGGTAACACTTTGAATACAGAAATTTGTAATTTTGCGATACAAGGGCTGGGTAGTAATATAATTAAATCTGTTTATACACAGTACGTGAGACACGTAGTTTTATAGTTTATTTTTATTTTTTTTTGACCTTCACACTGGCATGTTCATTGCCCTTACCTCGACTTTCTGTTCGAGACCTTTTAAGGCAAAACTAAATAATAATTACTTAGTGTTTTTCAGACCAATCACTATGCCAAATATTCTTAAGGATTTTATTTTTCATGTGACTAAATTAAAGCTGTTTTTTTTTGTTTATTCATACACTCACGACACCTGTAAATTGGATAAAGACATACTTTTGAGACAATTGCCCCTTTTTTTCCGTGCGGAAATCCCCTCGGATACCACCTATCGGTGGCATGTCGGACTCGAACCGACTAAAACCGCACGCCGTCTCAGGTACTAATAGCCGGGGAACCAGGTATACCCTAGAAAGGAAGTCCCTGGTGCCAAGACAATTGCCCCTAACTAAAAATTGAGTATGACTCACAAAGATATGGCAAATCCTAAATTTATTTCTGATATTGGTGAAATTATAACGTAAACAGTACATAGTAGGTACATGATATACTGAAAAAAGCAATCTTGTGTTTTTGAATTTTATCGGCGCCAAGGGTGATGAAATTGACAGAGAAGTGTCAAATTAAATCAGTAATGGACTACTGACTGGCCTAGTGGCCTGCCACTTGGCCAGTATTCAATAATGATTATTCACTCTTCTGATCCTGATCAGAAGAGTGAATAATTATTATTGAATAGAATAAATTAATAATAGTTTTTTAACAATATTCGTCATTTTTCTGATATCTATGACAATGTCTGTTCCAACATTTTTCCACAATCAGTTTAAACACTCAAAACGAAAAAAAACTTGGAATATTATGAAATACTTGCCCAATATACCACTCAAATAATATTTTTTCTATCAAAAACAATTCGGGACCGCGATCCCGGTCCCGCAAGCCCCATGACCCGTTCTTGGAAAATAGCACATTTAAAGGGGAATAAAACAGTCTAAGTTATTAAATACCAATAGAAAATATGAAAATATTGCGTATCGTTTAGAGCTTTTCAGTGAATTTGTTGTCATTTATATTGTCAAATAAAACTGTCCCAAAAAATAGAAAAAAATATATTCACATGAATCGAAATTAACATCGGTTCCACTACACTATTAACGACTTATAAAATAAATAGAATAATGATGTAGGTACACCCAGGGGTGTGTTTTCAATATCCTTCTTTTGTCATATTGCATTCACAATGCAATTATTCTACGGCCAGGCATGAAATATTTTCTAGGGTATTTAGTTAAATATCATCAAGTAATTGTTTTATTATTGTACAATAATATGAAATATGAACAATGACTAATACCTGAGCCCGTTTTGGTCGTATAGCGCATCCCCATCGGGCCCCAGCGTCGTTGACCCCGAGTTTTTGCACATCATCGTCGCAACGGTGCCCGCCTGCACAATCTAGAGCGACACACTTATCTCGCTTAGTGTTGAATGCTGGACAATGGTCTGCGTCGCTGTCTTCAAATATACATATCAAGTATATCGAAGTTAAATTATACTATTAATTAGCTATCGGTATGTTTTATTGGAACGCTTATATTTTTTAAATATACGATTTTACGTATACAATAACGATTTTACGTATAAAATACGTAAATAAACTCTCAAAGATTAACTCGCCAAAACACGAGTGTTGTCCATCACGTAGGCATTGCCGTCCGTCCGGTGACGGAGTAATAGTATAATACAGAGAGTCACCACCCCTATTCATGCCGTGGGTGTCGTAAGAGCCGACCAAGGCCCGGAGTTGTCAGAACGTCGGTCGCGTGCGAGCGACGACCGACGCGTGGCGTGCGAGTGGGTTATCTGGACGCGGACACTAGCGTCTTGTAATCGTGAATCGTGTTTGTACTCGAAGCAAAATGAACGAATGTATATTAACATTGTTTAGAGAAGAAGTGGCAGATGAACTTCTGATGTTATCAAAGAAAGAAAAAAAAAATTCAATATACATACACAATCACCGACCCACATAAATTGTTATTTGATACATCGAACAAAATATTATTATATCCTATAAAATAATTAACAATACGTCATTTTCACTATTAAAACTCATTTTAAATGTGTGCCCGTCGCTTTGGTACAAATATGATACCAATCGACGCGTGGGGCGGGCGTCCTTGTCCGCTCGCAATGTCCGCCGCCGACGAAGTTTCTAAGAACTCAGCGCCGAGCATTTCCATACATAGCATTCGTACGCCACCGGCGGAGGACACGCGTCGGTCGACCGCCGTTCAGAGAACCAAGGGAGCAAACTAAGCAGGACAACAGCACTGCAAAGACAAACCCTAAACCAACCCGTCTGGCAACCGTGGTAAAGCAGGCCAAAATTTCCTTTCTAAGGAGAGGCCTTTATCCAGTAGCTGCTCAGGCTGCTGGACTACTGAAGGCTGTTGATGATGATGTCTACCCTATCTCATGAAACACTATCGACATTACTTACTCACCGTCAGAAAACATATGGCAATATTTATTAAATAATCTTTATAAGGTGTAGGTTCTTTCCCAGTTGGATGTTTAAACTGAATAAAAAATAAACCAGCAATCTATCGTGTTTTATTTTCCTATTGCGTCGCAATACGTTATCATCAAATAATTACTATCTAATTACTATTTATTCTGGATAATAAATAAATTAACAAAGTAGAATGAATGTGCGGTCGCTCTCAACGAAAGTTAATAACAGTAATCGTTGTTATTGTTTTCGGTCAATATTTATCTTGTTAGATAAATTGAAGCACTTAATCACTCTGAGTGATTTGTTTTGATTTACAAGTCGAAACAATTAAGTGAAGTAGGATAATACTTTAATACTTTTCATTCTCTAAGGAATCTATCGAAAATAACATTCCGTAAATTATTTTCTAAGTTTTGAATTTAGTTGAATATTATTATTTCACTTTTAACTTTATGCACTTTTGTACATCGGCGGACTTAATGCCCAAGGCATTCTCTTTCAGTAAACCTTTAGGTGGTTTAGAAATCGTGACTGGTAGGCGCACATAGGTTACAATAATAATTAATCACTAAAATATACGCTATACTAATTAATATTCTACCACATTCACACACCGCCATCTAGTCCGAAACTAAGCAGAGCTTGTCCTATGGCTACTAGACACAGTTGTCTAGTAGCCATAGGACAAGCTCTTAGACAAAAATAACAAAAAAAAGTATTTATATCAGTATATAAATACTTTTTTTTTTGTAAATACATACAAATTATACATAGAAACCCCCAGACCAAATCAAACATTAAATGTTCAGGCACACAACACTACGCAGTATTAATACATAGGAATGTTTAAATTAATCAATTAATATTTCTTACAGACATCGTATTCTTTTATAAGATAGAGTAAGAAGTAGAATAAGAAGAAATTTTGGTCGGCATGAACTAAACTCATCGGTGCCGTATGACATCATAAGTATTTATTTATTTATGCATTTCATAATTATTTTAATCTTCAAAATGTGGACAGTCTTTTAGATTTTAGACTAAGAAACAGGTCGAAATCTTTATTTCCTGGTTATCAATTAATACGATCCAACGTAAGTTATAAATACTTATATCTAAACAGGAACACAATTTTAGGGTCCAATCCCTTCCAGCACATGAGCTAGATAGATAAGATACACAATCGTGTATCGCTTCCTTGTATCTAGTTACCTATTGTAGTGTTGTGTTCGCACTGATCGACGTTTTCGTTGCGTCCTTCACATCCGTTAAGAAACAGAAAGAGATAACACGACAAAGGAAAACGTTAGGCTATATGTAGTCGGAGCGTGCGGCGATAACGGCGCGGGCGCGGTGTTTTCGCGCATGTTTCGCCCCCGCCCGGGCCCCGGGTGAACGGCCAGACAGGCGGGCGGCCGGCCGTTAAACTTGCCTTAGACCCGTCTTGTGGCCTCGCGGGCCTCGCGTGCTACCAGCGCCGTCGTCGAAGAAGTCGTCGTCGCCCGGTGACAACACACTCTGTCAACGCCGATTCTTTTAATGAAATCCTGGCTTGTCTTCTTGTTTGAATTTTTTACTGTTTATTCTTGTCCAAATCTGAAGTGTCAACACATTATGAACATGTGAATGATTTTAAAATAGAATTCGTAAAGGTAAATAAATAAACAAACATGGTACGACTGGGTCTATATTTCTTAAAGTTGCATCATCGTCTGTTTGTAAGACTTCCGTCAAATTAAGTTTAACAAAGAGTAATTAGTGAAAATATTAGAATAACTTAAGACCATTAATTTAGTTTGATAGTACGTAAATATTGCATCTGACTGTTAGTGTTAGGAAAAAATCCTTATCCATAAGTTCATCAAATACTTCAGACACTTTGTTTCTATCAACATTGAGTAGTAGTGAGAACTTTAGCCAATGAATGTAAATAAAGTATGATAAATAAGACGTATTATACATACGAAGAAAACATTCACTGTAATTCATGAAATGGGTCACATTCCGATGCATTTCGATTCTATTTCCACTTTTGCTGGCCGTTCAGGCCAAGGTAATGTTTATGCGCTGTGCTCGCCGGCCCTGCCGCTATGAAAATCTACGAGATACATTTTTCTACTGCGTAAGTGGTTAATAGAATACCCACTGAATAATTCACTAGTTGAAGACGGCTAATAAAAGCGTGCCCGACAAGGCGCTGGCGGTCGATATGTAAAGAGATGAGATCTATTCAGGAATAATATCGTGGTTGTTTACGGTGCGGCTCTCGGTTGGATTGCGTCGCAACGTCGCTAGTTTGCCCGCAGCTCAGACGGACGCGATGGGGGAACACAGGTGGGATGGAGCGAACGTCTGCGTCGGTGATTTTTCGTTCTTTGTTTGCGTCGAGGATTTGCATCCAATCGGAGAAATTGCGTGGTTGGCAGGAGCCGAGAAAAAAGGAATTCGTGTAGTCTTATGCATATGACTGTTCGAAGTGCGGGCCCTGCACTTTCATCCCTAAAGCTTTAGTTTTTCGTATATTTACATGGCTTACTTTTATAAGGCAACTTAATTTTATTAAGACTTCTTCTTCATTTTCTTAAATAAATTTTATTTAAGAAAATGTGTGCGAATCGAACACTAAAAATATTAATTTTAAAAAGGTTTGTTTTGCACAAAGTGTGCTAACAAATTTATGCGAATCGGCTACTCAGCCAATACATATCACTGGAACATCAAACTTTGACAAATTCCTTAAACCATTTCCAGAACCATAACCATTTTCATTTATACGTATATAGACATTTTAATATTCTACATTGCTAAGATTATGTTGACGTCCATTGATATCTATTAATTAATTTATTACTTTGTTTTAAGTTGATAAACGAGTGGGTGTTTTATCAAAATTTATTATTTTCTTTTCTCTATATTAGCATGAGGTAGCTGATAAATCAGTTAGTATAGCCTTATAACACAATAGAGATTTGATAGTGAATCATAGAATGTTGTATTGGTCAGTTGGTGTATAGTTTACCGAGGCGTTTGTCATCTGAATCACGTGGCCTTCCGATAGTTATTATATTACTAGCAAGCATTGGTTTCGCGCGTTAGTTGTGGCGGGCTGTCCGTGCCGACATAGCGTCCTTATCGGCAGAGACGTGAAGTGCGCATCAAGATCGCCACGTGTATAAACATTGTTTCACAACAATAACACAGTGACGCAGGCAAGGACGCTCGAACTTGCTATGTCGACCCATTGCTCGATACATTGATAGTTTCACAACTTCGTTTTGTGCTCATCAACACCGAAATACAGTATGTCACACTGTTTATACGTTAATGTAACACCATGAGCGCATTTGATTCGTTGCCTTTACAGCGGACGATGATTTTTCGCAATGTTTGGATTGTACAAGTGGTGGTTCGTGACTTAAAAAGTGATTGATTTAGTGTTTTTGTGCAGTGCTGATTACCATTTAGGCAGTGTTGTGTAGTGATGTCTATTTACTTCAAAAGCGAGACTAGCAATAGTAAGTTTCACATTATGGTCATGTAATAAGTTTCCTGAGTGGCATTGCAGCCTGAGCATTGTAGCGTCAAGGAGATTGTCTTAATGGATTCCTAATTGGATGAAGTTTCTACTAGAGAACTGCGCAGTTACATCGACCCACAATCGGTTATACATTTTAGTCCAACTTCCATGTCATAGATATCTTACGACCTTGTGCTTAATACTAACAAATTAAAGTACTATTAGATCCCTATGTAACAGAACTGTGATAAGAATGATCGTACTAACATTCTAATAAGACAACACTGACATGAACCTTTCAAAAATACAGTCGAATTGAGAACCTCTTCCTTTTTTTGAAGTCGGTTAATAAGCTGAAGCTGAAGTAAAAAGCTACTTAAACATTATTTAATGATGGATAGTGCCTAGGTTCGTCTTACTACGACTAATAATTTTGTTTTATTACTATTAGATATAGATTCTTAAATTTGGAAATTAAAGTTAACGATTAGTAAAAAATGAATTGTAATATTTTGCATCTACCAACGCCAGTCTACCGGAGGCTAGTCACATTCCTGACATAGCTATCACAGGTTGTCGGCCGACACCGCGGCCTATTCCGAATGGCTCACACACCACACCGATGACGTAGCTGCGCGTCTCTACCGTTCGTCGGCCCGATACCTTCGTCATATATCATTTACCCACACCTCCCTTCACACTAGCAAACTCAGATCTCAAAGGGGGAAGCCGACCTTGTGGCAGAGGTCTCCATACCCTGGACGTTTTTATTGAGTTGTTTAAATGCAAACTTGTTATAATATCACCAATAGTCGTATCTTGTATACAGAACTAGCGTGTGCTTTTGCCGCGTGCCCCTTTTCTACGTCGAATTGTCATACTATATATGTAATCTATCTATTTAGAAAAAACTCCTTTTATATCATTCAGAAATAAATCAATCGGTGGAACAAGTTATCGTCAGCGGTATTTCCGAACCGATACGACCTTCAAGAAAATACCGTACTCCTTCATCAAAGGCCAGCAACGCGCTTGTTACTCCTGAGTTGCAGTCGTTCATGGGCAGCGGTAGTCTCTTCCATACGGGTGACCCGTCCGCTCGTTTGCCCCCTCTTCCATAAAAAAATATATAAACTAAACGGTAATCGAGTATAAGAAAAGTAATTGCTTGTAGTATGAAGATGCATCCAATTTTCTGAATAATTAGGTGTAATGCAAAAAAAAAATCTATTCATGAATATGCGTTGATTAATTTAACTACTCATTCAATTTGTACGTAACTATGTTGTACTGGTAAGAAATGTTTATAATGCTAATAGGCGGATACGGCTGATTTTCAATCGGAGCCGCGTCGTACGAGTACATCCATTCATATGAGCGTCCGGAGAGTTATCCGGATGTTGATAATTTTAACTTATTTATGTATGCCACGGGTTTCGCATGTCTCTTAGTAGATATACAGTCATGTAGATCTTACTGGAAGTCATTGGGATATCAACTAAATCCAGTGCATTATGTTTTTTTTTTGTTTAAGTCAAGTTATACAACAAGTTATTTCTTGGCACTAGTTTTTGCCCGCTTACGCAAGACTAATTATTCTATTACTTTACATTACATTTAATTAATCATTATAAAAAGACATACGATCCTGATAATTTTGATGATTAACGAGATAAAATAATATTCTATGAAAATAAAATATTAAAATCAGCACTTACAAACTGAAAAAAAAACAATGATTTTTTGAATGTATTATAATTTTGGTAACCATTTGTGATCACTGCTCCGTTCCTGAGTATAGTAGCGTGATGTTACATCATATTATAATTTTTCAAACTACTACTACATTAGATTAACGCGTTTAAATATACGAACTATCAAACAAAAAATATTTATAATTTATATTTATAATTTTAGGTTTGATTTAGTTAAGCCATAAACGTTTTCTTTTATGATGTCGTTAAGTATGGTTTACGATTGTTTTATTCAATTCGTAGGTAGCCTGCAACTATCCTACATACTGCCATCTCGGTTTGGTTAAACTTTCATTAAAGTACACAAACTTTTAAAATTAATACTTACCTTTTTTTTATTTCTTTAGTTCTTATTTTTCCACCAAGCTATACTCTAGATTGATATGTAATCCACTGCAGACCTGATATAACAATACAAGTATTCTCTCTAAGTAGAATTTCTGATTTAGTGCCTTACTAAAGTTATAAATAGTAATTAATTTACAGATATAAAAATATTAAGCCAAGCTATTTTAAAAGAAATGTTTATTTGTGCCTTGTTATCTGAAAGCGAGCTCAGGATATCATTTCTAAACACAACAGTACACCTCACAATAAACTACGCAGTTGCCTACTCTTCTGGGTAACATGTGTGAGTGACGATAAAACATCAAATGCGCGTGCACGTACATACTTCATAATAGCATTAATAGCTCTGATAGCCTACCAATATTGACGTTATTGTACGAATATGGTTTTTACTCTTATGAACTTTGAATTGTTCTAAACACTGTTACACGAGGTTTTTTTTACAAAGTAACTATCTGATAAAACTTGCATACTTACTTGTTTTATACCCGCAGGCTTTTTCTTTATCTTCACCTACCTTACTTCGCTTTTGGTAAAGTTAATTTTGTAAAAAGTTTACTCACCTAAATTATGCTAGACTTCTCTCTTGTACTTAACATGAGTCCTAACACTCGACAAAATAGTGTAATAAATTCGTAAGTCTAATTATGTCCATTTTTAAACTTTTTCATACCCAAAGAGTTCAAAAAAAGAAAAACAAAATACTTGTAATTTAAAAAAAAACCTTAGTCACAGCAGTAAAATATCTGTTGCTTTAATAAAGCATGCACTCTAAAAGAGCCCTAATTTAAATACATAGCTGTGTTTGTAACGTACGCGTAATGAGAAATTGCGAGACGTTCAATAAACTTCAGCTCAGCTCAGCAAGTCAGTTGCGAGTCTCTATAGTCAGTGTTTTATTATGAAATGTCAAATCGTACCAGACTGTACATAAATGAGACTAAATTAACTTGTCTGCGACCTCTGGATTGAATACGATAAAGTTCACAGGCACACCTGTGATTATATGTTAAAACGAAAACAGCTCGGTATACTTTTACGTAAAACATTATTAAAATTCAAATTGTATTAACACATGACAGACTGAACTTAACAGAGGGCACTATACTCTATTAATTGAATTTATTTTACGGAGATTTCTTATTCTAATATATGCTGCAGAGGTTAATTTAACTGTGACGGACGGGTTTTGTGTAATGTTAATTTAAAAATGCGCCTGGAGATTTGTAACGTTATATTTAAGGAATTAGGAAGGAGGAATTTAAAAAGTACAAGTAAGTAAGTCCCAACACTAAGCGACTAACACAAGTGCCGTCTTTTGAACACACACACGCACACACACTCCCACACACACACACACACACACACACACACACACACACACACACACACACACACATATATATATATACACACACACCCTCTTAATCAGGGGCAGGGGAGTTTTAGGCTCCGGTAATCTCACTCGGTGAAAAGTGAGGGTGTGGTATCGCTCCGGTCGAGCCAATCTATTTTTGCCGAAGCTAGGCTCTCCCACAACAACTGGGTCCCCCGTGTATTCAAGGGTATTTCAAGGTCCCCGGTTTTCAAAAGCAAGTAACGCCAAATGCCAAGCCATCATCATAGGCAGTCCGCGCATGACTGGAAGGATGGATCAAAACAAACTGCCACCCAGTACTTATAACGGCACAGTCATTCCCTTCAGTCCCTCTGTTAAGAACCTAGGCCTATTTATCGACTCCAAGCTCAGCTGGCAAACCCAGGTCACCAGCTTTAGCCAGAGAGTCACAGGTGCGCTACGAGCCTTCTATCGGCTTAAAAACTTCCTTCCTTCCGAGACAAAAGCGATGCTAGTACAGACTCTTATTGTCCCCATCTTGGATTATGGTGATGTATGCTATTATGACCTGAATGCAGATCTCCTCAATAAATACGACCGCCTTCTGAATAACTGCATTCGATTCGTCTTTAACCTTCGCAAATACGACCATGTTTCTTCCTCTCGTCGTGAATTGAACTGGCTCACGATTCGTCAACGCCGTCAGCTGCACGCCCTCACCACCCTCTATTCCATACTCAACTCACCTATTTCCCCTTCCTACCTAACATCCTCATTTCATTTTATATGTGCCAATCACAACAGAACTCTCCGTTCATTAAACAATCCACTTCTGTTATGCCCCACTCATACTTCCGCATGTGTCCACTCTTCGTTCTTAATCCAATCTGTCCTCCTCTGGAACGCTCTGCCTTTGGAAATCAGGATAGCACCCAGTCGCCTCTCATTTAAGACGAAAGTCCGAGCTCGAATTCTCGACACTTTAGCAGACTCATCACACCCCTAAAGTCATATGTTATATGTATATATACGTATGTACTATATGTATGTATGTAACTCAGCAAGTATATATATGTATGTGTACCTCAGTATGTATGTAACCTAATTTTAATTTCATGCACCTACTCAGACATTTCCCCACCACCCAAAAGTAGACTGGGAGAAAATGCCTTTGGCATTAAGGCCGCCACAATGTTTTGTTATTTGTTCAAAAAGAATTAAATAAAAAAAAAAATAAAAAAAAGCTGACACATGTCTACTTTTCACCATTAGCATTATTATAAAAGGAAAATGTTTACCGTTTTATGACCCCCTTTTTCCATCTAATCTGGTGGTAAAATCAAAGGCAAGGCAACATGGGGTCTTCGACGTTACGGTGCTTAATGAATTGGTAAACAGTATTGGGGGAACCAACTCACAATCCTATAAACAACATAATAATATAGACAAGTACAAGTAAGTTGTAGGTCTAGTCCTATGGGGTATCATGTGAGTAAACAGTAAGGTATATAGTTAGGTCAATAAATATTATATTATGTTGCATCGTGAGAAGTTGAACGGTTTAATGGTCGCACTTGTCTAGTACATAACATAGAATTATTACTAATGCGACATGTTATGTTGCTAAGCAATCTAACCTTATAGTAAAGTATTACACAGCATTTATTAAGGTGCATGTATCGATTTATAATATTTTTTACGCCTGATAATTTTTTCACTGCTCTTGCCAAGAACGCAATCACACAATCCTAAGAATATACATACATATATCGCTAACAAATGTCTATACTGAATTTCCATAAACGCACTGGATGACGTGGTCTCTCTGGTAATCCGTGAAACAAGTTATTGGCTGCAATGATTCATTCACCTCTAATATACCTATAAAGCATTAGGATCCGGCACCATGTAGGCGTTGATCAGGTGAACGTGGCATGTTCACACGGCAATTTAAGCTATTACGATATTAGATTGATTGAGATGCGCCGCTTGCGTCGTCTATTTGCCTGATAATGATGAAGCTGTTTTAACTTGTGTTGATAAAAAACTACTCGTAGTACATGCCTATTACTAACCACGTGAACTGCCAGCCGGTGTGTTGTACCTTGCGAATAATCTTTAAAAACAAATTGTTTCTCCACTCAAAACCACTTTACCGTCCTTAGTATCCTAGTATCAGTAATTGTATTTACCAAATATTGATTAAGTACAATAAGCTTCGTGTACATGGGAAACAAACGTGATGGCTAATATAACAGTAAAAATAGTACAGCTACAGTTTAAAGAATAAAATGTTAGTTAATCTTTGTCATGTGTATTGAATGTGATTGTGCGATCTCATTGTCGCCGACAGCTGCTCTTGCAAATAACAAGTTTTCCATAGAAATGTATTTTTGTTATTGTAATAATCACTAAAATGTATTTATTGCAGTGGGCGTCGTTGGCGGTGGTATACCCGAGGCCGCCGGCGGCGAGAGGCGGCATGTGCCGCTGTACGGTAGACTGGTAGCCGAAGACCAGCTGGCGTCAATGAGTGCGCCATCAGACATTCAGGTGAGCGCCACAGTGCGCGACCCCCGAGCTTTCTGCTGCTACCATACCCCTGCCCAGGTAAATGATGCACGAGGCAGTTTGCGATGGACTAACGTCCTTTTCTGAAGCTTAGGAGATTACGATTCTGAATATAGTATCTCGTTACATCTGTAACAATAAATGCCAGATGAAAGCGAGCATACACTAAAAGTTCCTTAAATCCCGACCTCCGCGCCACACCTATTGTTTTATTAAAAGAGCCATTAACCACGCGTGTCTAGACATTATTCGCAAGTAAATAAATTAGTCAGTAAAGTGCCACTAATTACCTGCTACAACTAAGTTTTCTTTCACTAGAATACCTGTGATGTATTCAGTTAACATTGAAGCACGTACACTCAGCGATCGATAGAGATAGCCCCTCGTCTAGACCGGGTTAATTAATAAATGTTCAACTATTGTTTCTCGCGAGAAAATATTAAGTTTCCTTCTTATAGTTTCGAAGCTAACATGTTCCTGTACAAAATTTGTAAGACAATCGGTAATATTTTGCACTCAGTTAGTACGTTCTATGACGTTAATAGCGCCGGTATTAATTCATCTTTATTACTGACAGTCATTGCGTTATAGATTCTATATTGTAGGCTCGCCTCAGCTCAGGTGTGAACCAATTGTTACACATTATTATTGAATAGATGTTTATACAAACCGTCTCGTGTATTAAGACGTCTATATGCGTCTCTTGTTTAGCTTCACCAATGTTGTGATAATCCTGTATTATTTTATAATTTATACATTTGACGCCTTTTAACTAAGTTGTAAACTTTCTTTTTTATTAAGTCTGTTTATTCATTTTACCCATCAGTGTGAGTCTAAACTCCTATGCTTTTCTTTTGTAGTGTAGTAATAACTTATTTTGCCTAAACATCCATAGCTTTTCATTGCTTGTTTTCTGCTTTTCATTCTCGCCAATTATAAATAAAACAGTATTTCTCGCTTGCCCAGGCTATGCAGGCAAGAATACCACATCACTTTCGAGACCCTTCGACAGCACCGCTACGGAAACTCAGCGTAGACCTCATCAAAACCTACAAACACATAAACGAGGTATGTAAAGCTTCATAATGATTTTTTATAAAAATCTTAATGCAGCAGGTATTTTATTAGTTATAATCAGAGTGTATCATAGCAGGTATTTGAAAGAATATCAAAAAAAATATTTATATCGCTTGAGACCGATTGTTCGATTTATCTAGCATAACTATAACATAACTATATATATAACTGTGGGGTATTAATTTACTTCCTACCGAAGCGTAGTGTTGCTTCTCGTTTGAAGTAATTAAACTGCGAGTACCTTTATAATTATTGTTTATATCGTCGTACGCGGAAATTACTCATTAATCTTTCAACATGTTTTCATTTTTAAACCACAATAATTTATACCAAAAATAAATTTCGAATACGTATGACGGTTTTCGTGCTTTAGTTTTAAAGCGATCGCCCTTAACGTCCTACATATTCTGCGAAAGATCGTTCGGCCTTTTTCGATGGCGGTAGGCGAACCGTTGCTAGGTCGGGTCGCGTGGGAGCAGATTTATTGCATCGTAAATAAAAAAATCTCAATGAACTACTGACTGGGTTTTCATTGAAGCGGAATCTGGGTTAATTCAAATGCTATATTAATTCTTGAATGCAAACAAACCTTACCTAACAAACATCTGTAACATATTAATTGTAAAGTATAATTCATTATGCATATGAATACGATTACTTGAATAATTCTGGTCAGAGATATTACTATAAAGTTGATAAAACTAGCGGCTGTATCGATTGATGGGATTTAAAACCACAAAATAATTTATTTATGAATGTCCTTCGTTCAGTGAATTTATGACGATGTCGAGGACGATATATACAGTATGCCCTTTACTAAAAGTATCTAAATATTTAGTAGTCAATAGTGTTGCCGCTAGACTGCACTGCTCAAATCGCTACGTTGTAGTAAAACATTTTTCTTATTACGCAAATAATTTCTTTCGCCATCAAAGTCTGTTTTCCGGTGCACAAATTCCAGCTCAAGTGTATTGACCATTAATATTATTGAAAGGTTTTACAATCCCGATTCGCTTACCTAAGTAGGACCATGAGCCAAAGAACGAAACTATCATGTATTATCATATATTATGGTTTATTCGACGTATGTTGGTGAGTGCGATTTCTTTAGTGAATTAATAAGCATTTCTCATTTGTTCTTAAACGTAGTTTTATTCTTCAATTATAATATAATTATAGTGTAGAATAAAACCTACGTTTAAGAACATATAATTATGGACATATATACAAATGTGTAAAAATCATATTTAGTTTTCTAACAAAGCAACTGCGTTAGTCTCTGAAGTCTCGGCGTAGTAAGTACTGCGTCATAATTTTCCTTGTTTACGAGTACAAAAATGACGCCTCTTTCGTCTTTTACACAGAAAGAAATGTTTTTAATTATTATTTTTAATGATGTTTCATTGTCGCTGTGCACTCTAAAAACAATTTTTAGCCGAGCCATAAGTTAGATTTAATTTTTTTTATTTTAATAATAAAGCAATTGACTCGCACGATGATGAGTGAATTCGCTGTCTAAAACACTTAAAACCCTAAATATTGCAGAAACGTAGCCGGACCTACACCCGGGAAGTTAAAATGTAATATAATTACATTAAATATAATATTTGTTTCTTGTTTTTTCAACAAAATCTGTGCTATAAAGTAGTAGTGTAGTAATTCACAAGGAATCATCCCTTGTTGAATGTGAATGTCAAAGATTTTGTCATGGTTTTCCCCATGAGTATTCACCAAACAACCAATATAAAAGGAAAGAAAAGATGCTATTTAAAGAATAATTAAGCAGACGCTTTAAAGTCTGAAAATAAATTTAATTAATTTTGTTCTTTTCTCCAGGGATTTCCAAGACATATTTTTAATTTTTCGAATGACAAAAAACAATGATTAACATCGGTCTTAACTTTTAACAAGAGTTTGTACCGTCAATATTGTTCTATAAAAATAACTGTTTTCAATTAAGAAATAATGTATTATACAAAATGAATAAGATACATAAATGATTAATAGTAATATTCAAATATCGTGAAATGACTTATTTATGTGAAAACTAACTAACTTTGAATGTGGCCAGAAGTTTGTTTGGGTACAGAAAGAAAAAATCGGTAAAATTGTTAAGACGACATTGATTTGTTTTAGTTAGTTTTCTGTATATATATAAAACAGCTATATTAAAACAGGCGTACGGAATTGGTAGGTTGGTCATTAATCTTTGTATACGAGGGACACGTGGTGTCTCCCCTCACTTTATATTTATTTTCGGAAGCGATTATTAATAGAAGATATTCTATTTGCGTTCATAACGTGGTCATTGCCCTATTTGGTTGTGTGTTTACATGGCGCTATGCCAGGGAAATGTCATGATGCTTGTGTGGGGAAAAACGTAGGTAATTTTGGATGCATCCGCTTGTGTAAGATAAGTGTGTTTGGGAAAAGTGTTATGTGAATGCAGGGATATGTGTGAAATCTTGTTTGTTTTATTTTAATATTTTTTGGTGGTTATGTGTGTTTTGAACTGATACGTAAGAATATATTTTAATAAAAGTTGTTAAACATTTTAAACTTTAAAGGTTAGTTATGTATGTAGCTTGTGATAAATTGTTTTATTACCTCTTACGATGACGCCTGTATTCACTTATTGTTCTTGTGAACATTATAAGGTTGTGGCATTCATTGCAATAGAAAGAAAAAAAATTTTTAAGTAGACCCTAATAAGTAAAAACTTACACTTTAAATCTTAAAAATAAATAAACTAAGTATTAACTCTCTGTCATTATTATTTAGTTTTTTTTAGTATTAAACTAAAGTATGTTGAATGTAATATACATTTATAATTTAATTTAGTTGAAAGAATTTTCAATAATTTTTTTTAACTTATTTACATTTTATTTGCCTCTTATTTTGATATAACCACCGAACAAAGTGTGTTCGTAATGACTGTACTTGTGCGAAATCTAGACAAACATCTAGGCACACGTGCTATGCTATCAATATCGTGTAAGCAAAGAAATTCCATTGTAATGATATCTGTGAATAATATTATCTTGGCTCAAGTTATTTTGTGTTCAAATACGTCACTTGAGAGTATTGGTTCGTGATATTTAAGTAAAAATACATTCTACATTCAATTTAATTCTATCAACCCTACTTTTATAAATGTTTGCATGCTTAGTAAGGCAGAATGACATTGATGTACTCACCTACATTCATAGCAAATAAATATATGATTGATAAATTTAGGTGCTAGTTATGGAAGGGATAGTACATGTATCATAAAATGGATATTTTAGGTAAGACGAGGTATTTTTATAGCTCTATTTACTTGCAATTTTTATTAGTTTCTGATGAGCGTGATCTGATTCTGCACCTAAAATTAATTGCTGACGAGGGAGCTCCTCAGTGGCCAACTTTACAAAAGATAACTCATTCTTGGTACATTAAAAGTACATGCCAGTTTTTAAATTATTTTTCTTTTAATAAATTTAATAGAACTTTATATTTATTTATAGGTGATTGTTATTGTAATAAAAAATACAATCTTATTCTTCAGTGTCTTTTAATTTCAAGATAGAAATAGTTTAATAGTTTGTTTGTAGCTGATGAAATAACGATGAAAGTATACATTTTTTTGTATTTTTGTGAATTTCATTGCCATTATATAAGAATCAGTATTTATGTGTAAATTCTCATAATGTAATAAGAAATCTTAAGTCGACTTCTGTCTGTAGTCGTCTATTAATATCACACTGCGGTTTTGCCGCCAAGGTTTCAAATGACCTAATTGCGTCATGTTTTTTGCATTCCGCTGACGGACAATAGATTTCTACATTTGAACAGTGAAACTTGCTTCGACCCGATAAACATTTGTTCACACTTTTCTGATACTAATTATTGAATACAGAAAATTCTATGTCAGTGTTTATTTACTTCATTTACTGCAGTGGTGACAATATGATGCTTCACTAGAATTATTCACATCTAGGTATGTTGTCGAATTAATGACAATTCAGTTATTACGTAAATACCTACATTAGTAATAAACAATAAATAAAGGTTAATAGTTATATATGTATATACATGAAAATGTGGTACTTGTAGTATTTTTATTGATTATGCTATACTACCCCTTGTAGTATTTCCGGTGTTTTCAATATACGTCATAAAGTAGGTTACACTCTTATGGTCAAACGTAAATCAACAACTAAAATTACAACAATAAATCTATAAAAATATTCATATACAAACAAAAAAAAATTAATTTGGTAAAACTCTTCACAAAGGCAAGTCCTAGTGTTTCCAGAAATGGGCTTCCACCTAACAGAAAATATTTTAACTTTTGCGACACAGATCAAATCGAAACCTCCACATTCCATAGTATCGTTCACAAATATGAGGTTATTTGCAGAGGTAAGTGAATATTTACACACATTTAGAAAAAAAGCAGGACAAAAAAGGACAACAAGGGATAGTTTCTATTAAAAGTCACCATAACCTTAATATATTCAAAAGAATAACGATATACAAATCGCATAATAATAGTTCATACTGCATTTTGAAGATTTGCACTAGATGCAATACACGACAATGACCAATGCTTGCGGCCTGTCGGCGACTTTCGTAACGCGCTCACCCGACGACGCCAGTACGTACAAGTTAAGGAGAGAGCGTCCAGAATATTACTGTCAAATAAAAACTAGGCAGAACACTATCACTCAATGCGTTTCGTTCTTTATTGAATGTGTAGGTTTAATAGAATAAAAAAAAATTAAGAATTTTAAAAAAATAAACTTTTTTTATAGTAGCGGTAAACACTATCTTGACTTAAATTATTTTATAAATGCGAAAGTAAGTTTGTTGTGAAGTTAGACGACTATCAAGAGACCTAATTATTATTCAATAAAAATGTTATCCGTAATCTGTGATGACTTTTTTTTTAATTAATATAGTAGGAGAGCCATGCTTCGGCACATTTGGGCCAGGCTCCACCGGAGTGACTGTGATACCATGATCTCACAGATCTCACAATCTTAAACAGTTCATTTGCTTTGCATCGAGTGAGTGAGGTTACGGGAGCTCAAACCGTCTTCCTCCACATAGTTCTGGAGGGAGGGACTGAAAGGGTGGCAACGAACTAGTGACTCCTGAGAAGCAGGTGTCCATGGGCGGCGGTGGTCACTTACCATTAGGTGATACGTCTGCTTGTTTGCGCCTCTATACCATAAAAAACCGTAGAGAAGCCCGCATGCACAAAATTTGATTTTTTTAATTAAAAGTAAATACTTCCCGTTTGGTACCCTTCAAATTTGAAGAAAGTACCTATACTATACCTCTATTTTTGATAACGTATTGCAGAAAAATGACTATCATACTTAAATTGAAATATGAAACGTACAATGTTCAATTGAGTGGCAGAGTATACTTATGATTTCTCTAAACCAAAGCCTATCGCCTAGTTTTTAAAGTAAAAAGTCAAGCTCCTCTCTGAATTCAAACTTGTGACCTAAGGTATTCTCTTTGGGCAGTCTGCCAACAGATTTACTTAAACTTCTCAGTAGGTTGAAATTTACATTATTTCTATGGCGACGTTTTAACGTTGTGTGTCACCATTATGAGTTTTTCGTAAAGTACATTATCCGATTGTTAAACATATCTTCTTCATATGTTAAAAAAAACAATAAAAGAAACTCGTCGTTTGTTTGCATCGGTCTCATGGAATTTGTGTGAAAACCTCGCGTCACACACGCTTTCGCCCCATAGCTGTGCATAGAGTGGCAGAGCATCAGCTGTTTGAGTATATCTGCTTGCCATTTATTGGGATATCGCCCATTCATGGAACAATTATTAATTTCTCTTATTTCTTTAGTCAATGTCTAACATAAACAATATCTACACAGAACTAGACACTTGAACACACAAACTCTTGTGTGTCGACCAGAGCACTGATTATTATTCCTTCCTCATGCAAACTATGCTAGCAAGCTATTTCATATTAACATCCGTAGCATTAACAAAAATCTTACTCAACTCCGAGTATTACTAACAATGACTGACGTAAAATTTGACTGAGTGTTGGCTACGCTGAGTTTGAAACTTGTCTTCTTTAGAGGGTACACTGCTTTCTGTGTGAGCTTCGGGCCTAGTCGAAATGATGGCGTCGTTATTTATAAACAAAATAAAACTATCATGTAAAATACGCGAACTACCGTTAAGTTTGCAAGTTGTTTGATTTGCCAACTAGATGGTTTTGTTACGGTCCTGGCTGTATATCGTACTCGCCTTCTCTCTAAAAACCAAAGAAAATTTTAATAACTTTGTAAGTACCCTTCACGATGTCCACAACACTGTGCACCAATGTAGTTTTTGTTGGCGACATAACATATGCTCATTGACATGCACATGCTAAGAGTTTAGACCCCCAACGTGATGAATAATACCACTTCAATGCGACTCAACACATCACACAGGGTGAGTACCCTACAAGAAACACAACTTGCCTAGACCATCTTCTCACGAAACCTAACCTCCTTGCTACAACTCTTGCTGTTTATATGCCAATTGTCTTACATATAGATACAACTACCCTTTCTAGTAAACCAGCAACAAATGAAAACTCTCTTCGACTATAACAAAATAAAAACAGATCTAGAAAACGCCAACTTTACAAATGTGTTAACAGTTCTATATCATACATAATAAAACAAAGAACAGTACAGTAACTAAAAATGCACAATCCTAAAGCCATGAATATCGCCAGGACTACTCCGTTGCATAAGGCGTCGAGATCGACTACATATAAAAGCTAAAAAAGCGCCAGATAACATGACCGTTAAAGTAATTTACGTCTGCGTCTGTAAATCATGCCTGCAAGTTCAGACAAAATACTCGCATCTCCATCTGTTCAAAACAACAATGCTGCAACACCTAGTGCTTGTATTCTGGATTATGGAAGTAGACGAGCCTGACATCGAATCCATAATATTAAAACTCCGCACTGACTGTGCCACAGGCTAGGTTGGCATCTCATCACAAATAATAAAACAAAGTCGCTATATTTTAATATCCCTTATCACCTATATATGCAACCTCACAATAATCACAAGAACATTTCCAGAAATGCTTAAAAAAGCAATCATCACATCACATCAACAGCCTTTAATAGTCTACTGCTGGACATAGGCCTCTCCTTAGAAAGGAGGTTTTGGCCTACGCTGGCCAGACGGGTTGATAAAGGGTTTGTGTAAAGTTTTCCTTCTTTTTGCAGTGCTGGTGTCCTGCGTTGTTTTGTGCCCTTAGTGTATCAAGTGTGTGTGCGGCTCTTACAAAAAGCGATATTACACCCGATTTACAAGAGGGCGTCAGAGACTGTGTCAACAACTACCGCCCTATAGCGGTGCTATCCTATGTCTTAAGTTCTAGAGAAAACACTAAAACGGTCACTCAAGGCATTTTTAAAGAAATTTAAGGCATTTTTAAGTCAGATTAGGTAATGTCGATAATTATGAGGCTACAGTGTCCTACGGTGTTTCGCAAGGAAATACATTAAGTCAGACTCTTTTTGAGCTCTATATAAATGATCTCTGACAAATCTCCCTCCGACACACTAATATCTTTACCTATGCTGATGATACGGCAATGTTGGTCTGGCAACCGGACTGGAATACCGTTAAGGCAAGAGATGAGTATTCTTTATGAACTGGCTTATAGACAACTTGCTGACGTTAAATCTCTCCAAAACGTACTATGTCGGCTTCTAGATCAGAAAAGTTAACTCCTCATCACAAAACTTTTCTATCACAGCCCATAGTTGCCTTTCCTACACATGCCAATATATCGATCGAGCCGAACATGTTAAGTACCTAAGGAGTATACATTGATAGTGGACTGAGGGGAGACAAGCAGATAGACACAGTCACCTCCAGAGTGACGAGACTAATACACATATTTAAATCAATAAGAGATTGTATTCAACTAGAAAAAGTTAGCTCAGCCCTATGTCAGTCCATTATCCTTTATTGCGTTCCAGGTTAGGCCGGCGCCGGCAAGACTAGGTCTAGAAAAAGCACAAAGAGCTTTGATTATAGATACTTCACCGAAAAACTATACGCAGATTGTAGTGTTATCATTTCGACAGCTCTTTGTGCTCAAGTCCAAAATGATAAGACATCAAATATCCCACGCCCCGATCCAGACAAGCAAAATGTCTGTATGCTCACGCATTCCCTGTAAGACATCCTTTGCTAGAAGATAATTTAATAGCATAAGCAAAAAGTTATACAGCGATATACACAAGAAACTTAATATCGCAGGACTAAACAGCCACAAACTTAAAACCACTCTTACAGGCTTGCTTCTAAATATGTATTACAATAAAACTAAAGAATTACTGACATATATTGCGTAACTTACACAGGCAAACATCACCATCTACAAGCACATAACGCGAATACGAAAACACACAAAGTCACACATAACTTCCTCACAATACCTTTATACAAAGACTCACACATACACGCACTCACCTATACATATACCCACTCAATAACATATGGTCCACTTATGTAGTAACTATAATATCATCATTTACCCCTTGTAGAAGACAGACATACACAAAAATTGTAAACTGTAATACAGTCAGAGTTACATACACGACTGAACACTGCCACCCAAAATACAAGCATTCGCTTAGTTTGGGAGACGGTTCCAATACCTAAAGCACAATACATTTATTTTGTGTCTAATTATAAGTCAACTTGTGAACTGTATAATTTGGCTACTATAAAAGGTTTTTATTATTACTTTCCTAACAAGTGTAAACCTCTTTCTTAACACTAATCACGAATACACGTCAAGCAAACAGTGTAATGCAAACGGGCCAACTAAAGTGAGTCAAGGTGAGTGCACGACGTCACACTCGCTCTGTTGCCACGCGGATAATTGTACACGACTGCCGGCGCCGACGAGGCGGGGTGCGGTCTACCTACTCTTGGAAACTCGCACGGTATTCTATCTACAAGATACAAAGCCGCCCTACCACTAAATTGAGCTCACAAAGATTAAGGCGTAGCGTGCAAATCTCACATGCTACGCTCACTCGTACACAAGAGTTTAGGCCCTTCGGCTAAAAATAATAATAATATATTATGTAATATTGTATATCAATATTTCCGATTAACTATAAAGATAGATACGAGTATGTATGCTGTAAGCATATAATGAAATATGTTTAAAACAATTATAGCATCATGAACATATATAAAACAGTTACGTGTTTACCGTTCGTACTGTGGTTGTGCTCCGTGGCTCTTGTGAATTCAATCAAATATACGACAACTATTTATAATAATATTTTTTAGTCTACTTATGGCAAAACTTAAAACTGTCTTACTGTGGCAAAACTTGGGGAGGCCTATGTCCAGCAGTGGACGTCTTTCAGCTGAGAAGTCGACTTATATCACAACTAAGAAAAATTTATAATTCGTGTTCTGAATTAGTAAATCATGTTAGTACTCGTAACACTTTCTATGATAAACCACGCCAATAAGAAACAGTTACAGTTCTTAAAATAATTTTGCAAGGAATGAGAGCTAGAACATAAAAGTTCTGTTTTACCTTATCTGTACATAACCAACAAAATGCGTGCACAAAAACAATGATGGGCATTTATTACCTATTATTTATTGCATTATTAAAGAAGCGTTAGAAGCATCGAGCAGTAAAAATTATAACAACTTTCCCCGATATATTCAGCTCAAATATAATCCTGGGTTGCTGAGTGGCTGCGTGGCGGAATTTTACCATATGGTTATTGATATACGTCCCCGAAACATACAGTCAATCGGTGCCAAGGTGTCCGGCAGGTTACTAATTGCGTGTTAAAATTTACTTGACATCGCTCAACCTTCATTGCCGGCCGACTTGTTTAGAGCCGCCTCAATAGCAAGTTTATTACAGTGTACAATAAATACTCGGAGATCCCATGAAGTTGGCCATTGTTCACGATTTACTCGGCAACGTTAACGTTTACGTCGTATCTCATTTGGTCCTCTGCCTACAACCTTGTCACAAATAACCCTAGTAGTGAAGAATTGAAATTTTCGTGGTAATGGGGACGCGGCTTGTCACCGATGACTGTGGTCGCTTTGTATAATATTATTGAATCGGCGGTCGTTATTTTCTTTGGAGCATTTGTCGAGTAAGTGATCGATTACACAATGTTTCACTTAACGGTACCAGTCTTAAAAGCCTATACTTATGCTAAAAGAGCCTTATGAATACAAAAGAAACTATAATTTGTAATAGTACATTTAATGGTCGTGAGTCAAGTTGTACTGTGTTCACATGTTAGTTAAGGTTCCGTTATTGTCAATACAATAACGGAACCGTAACTTTGTCAACATATCATGCAATCATGATATGTTGATAAAGTTACGGTTAAAATATATAATTAAACTAGCTGTCCCGACAAACGTTGTCGTGTACACACGTCTTAAACTAAAAAAACATTTGTTGTGCACCGAATTGTGAATCTACTAAACCATTCTCAAATTCACTACAACACAATCCGATCCAATCGGCCCAGCCGTTTTGGAGGAGTTCAGAGTCACATACACACGCACAGAAACTTGTATTGTTTACGGCGTCCTGATTTTACAGCAAAGACATAATTTTTTGTTCGTATGAAAATACGAGGTATGTCGATCACTGAGTGTATTTAAAACTTTAGTCCCTACATGTGTAACATAAGTTACCTATCGATGTTTACTGTGAAATGTGTGTCGCGCCCATAACCCGTCTGATAATAAAGTGTTTCAAGGAGACGATTAAGTAACTTTATGAGTTATAACGCAGATGTGTGCACTGGATACTCTTCAAATGCATCGCATTCTTCACCTTTAACATCATATACTTAAGATACATTTTTAATCGACAAAAATTTTGAGTCTACAATCGTCTACTTCTGTTATTTTGTAATATGTCCGTCAAAATTTTGATTCCTAATATGTAAAACCATTTTAATAAGATTAGTCGTAATTGTAGAAACAGCTATAAAAATCCACTGTTATTAAATTTATCAAGCAGGAAGAGTAAAGATTAATAATTATGTAAATATACATTCTTAATTAAGGTTTCGAATTCAACTCCATAATTTTCTGCGGTGTGCACAAGGTAAATTGAAATAAATTGTAGTTTTTAGTAGCATTTAGTTATACAAATAGCAAGTTGTTAGCTTGTAATAATAACACAAAAACTTCTAAATGAAAAGAGTGATCCACGCACTTGACGAACTAATCGTAATATACTTACTTAGCTGAGACGAAATTAAATGGCAGATTCATATCTTTGACGTAAGATGCGGCGCTATACAGTAATCATTTTTCACATTAAAGATTTTATTTACGTTAAACAATATATTGAGATCGGAACTTTCAACACTTATTTCCGTTTATATTACTTTTTTTGTTGTTATCACTAAAACGTTAAAGCAGCTGCGTAGAGATCTGATCCGAGTATTTTTTTTTTCCCTAGCACAAAAATACCGAATTCCTTATGATTGAATTTACTTCAAACGACTTTCTAGTAAAAAAATAACTCAAAACTATCCAATTAAAGTCAGCAGTAACAGAAGCTAACGACGAAGAGTTAAAGATAAGATTAATGGAATATATAAAGGCATAAATATTGGTATCTACTTCTTTTAAAGTAAAAGACGATCAAATAAAACATGGATGGACTGCATAAAAGAGGACAACACTAGACAGATGAAAGCAGTAAAATGATAAATGAAACAGTTAGTTGTAGAAGATTACCTATATATTGTATACAAAATTATATTCAAGGAAGGGTAGACAAATGATCATGATTAATAGTTTTAAAGCAATGATTAAAAGCTAATATGTAATTGTTTAATATTTAAGACACAGTTACGACCAACAGGGCCGTCAACAACAAGTACCCAAATATTTTTCAGGATATATTGTTAATTGATGCTTATTACCAATGTGAGATGTCAATGGTGTTACACATCATATGCTACTATTGTAAAGCTCGCTTGTGTTATTTCTAACAAGCTAACAAGCTATCCATGTAAGATGTAGCCGAACCAATTGATTTAAGATTTCTTAAACTAATGCCCTATTAAGTCAACTTTTCAGTTAGTCTGTTAGATATTGTGATTGATTATTACAATGTGTCTACCTTAGCGGATTCAGCAAACTACCGCATTCCTTGCAAGGAGTACAATTTATTAGAGCACAAATGGTATATTAATGTTTCCAATAAACAAAACCGGTTATTATAACTCAGAAATGTTCAAAACATTTTATTAGTATAAGATAACACCAACAATTATAACATCACTCTTAACAAAATTAACATTAGAAACCCCCACGCTTTTATTTTACCCCGAAATAATGTCTTCATTCAATTTGTGAGTAATATAATTAGGCATGCCATCATTAATTTCTAAGTTTGTTAGACAATTGTGATACAACTCACGGTTAATTTTAAATTTTTGTCTCAAAAAGAAGAAAAACTTTGCACCCTCCATTTTATTGCGATGCTCTCTAATTGTAATCTTGATGTAAAGATAAGTTTTCAAAATCAGGAACTATAATGCTTTCATTACCTCACTTGTATGTTGTAATTGTGATAAATTCTGAAGCACTTCGTATACTAAGTTTTCCCTGACTGTGACAGTAGAAAAAAAATGTTTACCTACCTTTTCGACGTACCGAATTCGGGCAATTCAACTTTAGTAGCTGCAAGCTGTTATGGGTGCAAGATCGAATCGTTCACGAATCGTTTTTTTTTTAACCCATCAAAAATGTTGTATTTGCAAACGGTTATCTTGTTTATCTATTTCGTAGTCCTTATTTTCAAATAATGTATTGTCTTTAGTACCGACTTAAGATTTGTATGTATGTAGATATATTTGTAGATGTCTTCAATTTTTCACATGGGACTCACCACTTAGTTTAGATTAAAACTGTCTGGTTCATAAATAGGCACATTTAATAGTGTTGATTTTACGATGATTGCTTAGTTGCTAATATAAATGGTATCTCGCAGTTTCTCCTTAATAAAATAAGTCTATTAGTGGTGTTGTAAAAGGAATGAAACTGGGGTGGTAAACAGAGCCATCCTCGTTTAGTGCCTCTACAGTGAGCGTTAATCTCGTTTTTCGCAATTAGTTGGCGGCTGCTTCTATTGCCCACCCCGCTGTCGAGTAAATACACTTCATCTTTTTTTTTCACTTTCTGTTTTATATTTCTTTTAAAACAAGCGTTTTAATCTTGGCAACATCTAGGGCTCTTCCATTATGTTTTGTTTATCTGTACCTGTAAATCTTGTCTACCATTTTACTTCGTAATATCATTCCACAAGTTAAGTATTATTTTTGTGCAAATAATCATATTTTATGTTCTCCAAACTTGTGTATTTAATATATATATATAATATTTATTTATTATATAAATTAGTCATTTATATTTATCATATATATATTTGTTTTATTTATATAAATTATCTTTTAGAATCTTATTTTTTATAATATATATATATATATATATAATTATAATATATCTTTTAGATTTTGACTATTTATTTTAAATTACAATAAGTTGTATGGAAAGCCAACTAGCAACTAAACAAGTGCGAGTTCATCAAACTATTATATTACTCGAGTGCGGGTCACCTTCAGGTCATTGATGTCACCTTGTTGCCGAAACTTGATCAGCAACAGTTATCGCATACATAACTTACTGACTTTCATTCATCATTGTTAATTATTCGTTTCATTTTTATTTTTTAAACTTGTATGTTGTCACAAGAGGAATAACATTTTTGGTAACATATACCCAGTATTTATGTTAAAAACTTAAAAACCAACTTTATTTTCAAACAGTATATGTAAAATCACTAATTACTTGTTTTGTACGAGAGTTATTACTTCATATTTACCTCGAAATATCCTTCATTCAAGTAGGTGATTAACATTACTTGTGTATTCATTCTCACAGTCGGTGCATGCAAGGCCGCCTGGCCGACGAATGAATCAGCTGATGCCAGTCTCTGATTCACTGCTCCACCGCACCTTACATTGTCTAACAGCTGACTCTGATGTATCTATATAAACAGAGGAATTTATGTTTAATATTTTTAACTTGGGCTCTTTATGTAAACTTATTAAAGTCATGAAAGCGAATTGTTCTATAACCCCATAGACATTTTAGTCCCTGTGTTATCAAGTGGATTTATGCTTTCGTCCCTGGGGTATGCTCATCGTCATCATTATTATTTAAGCATGGAATTGAACTAACTTATCAGATATAAATAAATCTGGATGTTTATAAACGACGTGATTGTACGAGGTAGTTTTTACAGCATTCAATATTTAGATTTATGATTAACAATGGTGGCAACAATGACAGGTTAATTGCTGCCAGCTACGCTCGAATAACAGTAAAACTTAACCATACGGAATGAAACATGTAGATATCACGTTGTAGAACGTGATAGTTATAGAAACTTCTACAGAGATAATACAGCCACTATAATAAGACTAGAATGCCCAAACGAAAGTCCCTATGCCTATTCTCTTTGGACAGCATAATGTACTCATTTGCCCTATTTATGTGTCCAGACGGAAATATCTTATCGCATCAATAACATAACATGTACAAAAATGCACAAGTCTCGCAAATCAGTTCTGCTGGTTTAAAAAGCTGTGAAGTCGAAGGTAAACCAAGTCGGTTAATTTAGTACCTACCTATGTATCGGAGCAGCCATCCAAAAACTTTGTCATAAATTGATACCTTGTTAGTGAGCTAATAACATTTTATAGCAACCATATCAATTATTATTGTTATTCTATAATTCACTAGCAGATCAAAGACCTGACTCCTGCATATCACTGCACTTGTGTTCGTTTTGTTGTTTTTTAATATTCGTCTAGTAGATATGTTTAAAAAAAAATCATTTCATTTTTTATTTATTAGATAAATAGAGTGACTTGAAAAACGCAGACAGCAACATAATCTTCTAAGTAATGTAAATAGTCCTCCATATAGGCACTATCAAACAAATGAAACTAATATTATAATAGATTTTGTTTAATATATAGATTCTTTTGCCGTTCAATTAAGATCTATAGTTACAGGAGCAGCTTATTATTTAATACAAAAGCTAAACTTATAGTATGCGCCACATCACGAAAATTATTAGTAGGTTAGATAATATACCAATTGTTATAACCAAAAGGTTATTATTAATGATTCTTTAAAAACAAAGCTCTCAAAAGTCAGATATTGTCGGTTGCTATATACAATAATATTCATATTTATATACTTATGTATTACAATATCTTGTACTTCCGACCAGTGTTAAATACGAAAATAGGTTTGACCTAGCCGTTGTAATCGCGTGGGACTGCGGATGTGTCACACGGGTTTACCCAACCGGTAAAAACACCGAGCCATTAGGCGTACGTATTTATACAATATCAGAAAAATACACATTCTGTATTTAACTTTTACAAATAACACATACCTACCATATATTCTTATTACTTAGATTTCCAATTTTATAATGAAAAAGGAAAGGACAAGAAATAAACGAATCAAATGTTAATTTGAATGCATACATTCAGAAACTTTTGATTTTTGATGTTTGCAACAAAATTATCGTTCCATTTCGCGTGCATGAATTAACGGCCTGGTAAGTAAAGCTGAGATAGCAAACGTTTTAATTCCACACTCGGACAATAAATATAATAATTACTTCATTAAAACGCCCAAGAAAATATACTTTCTAAGTTTAACTGTAGGTAGACATATATAAAACGGTTAGTCTCCGTACTAAGACTAGATTAAAGGACATGAAACAATGGATTTCCCATTCGCCAATGCCGGCCCTCAATGAGTCAGCTGATGTAGCAATGGCCTCAAGTGACTCATTGCTAATATCAAACAGATACGAATAAACAACTTGGATGAGGCATATTACTAAATGTTTTGCCTTCTTTCTGTACACCGCAGTTGGCATATTGGTTGATGGATAGGTAGGTACTATTCTTTTAATTTAGAAAGTGGTCAGACTGTAATGCCTTTCAAGAAAGATAGTAATATGAATAGGCTCGGTACTGTTGCTGTTGTCTTTTGCGTCATGGATATAAAGAAGATTCGTCAGAATGAAATGAAGGTAAAACAATAAAGTTCATAAATAGTATAAGTCCTCAATAAGTTTTCAAAAATGGCATGATGATGATGATTATGATTATCATGGGGTTATTTTTCTATCCCCATTCACCGCGTGAAGTTTTTCTATGTTATCATAGCTATACGTCTACTGCAAAACATAAACCTCTTCTGAAGACTTAAATTGTACGGCCTTTCCTCCTGCGTCAAAAATTCTGTCACGTGATATCTCACGTGTACTATGGTTGATTTTATCTGATTGCATAGCTTCTTTGCGCATTTTTAAAAAGTGATTTATCTAAAAATCGCAAGAATACAATATTTTAATGACAAACAATCAATGTTACCATCATGAAAATAAAAACTTTCGCAATCCCTTTTAGTGATTAAATAAGCCGGCCTATAGTAGTTCACCATAACACGGTCATTAAAAATTTTCAATTTGTAATTAGACGTCTCCATTTTTAAACTCAGTTTTATTGATCTTTGTTCGCAACAGGCGAATGCGTCTGTAGATTTCGTTGCGTCCTTGTCATTAGTGACGTACTTAAAACGATTACATGCTGAATTTGAATGAATACCTCTTAGTTCCCTAAATTGCGTATCACAATTTGTCATAACATCTTTGTCATTGATTATAATGCTGGTCAATGTAAAAGTAAATTGGTGTAGAACTTATATTAATTTATTATCCATAGGTTTAGAAACAGTCTTCCAACAAACGGACCAAATGCTTGTTCACTACCGACGTCGTATTATTTTAAATTTCGTTAAATGTTAGTTATTTTGAAAATGCTAACTGTTGTGAAGTATATTATGTTTGGGGTAATAGTAGGAATATTTCGCTCGTTTTCACGAATAAAATTTCAAGTCTTAGAGCTGTCAAAAAAAGAAGGATCGTGAAACTTGCATTCAGTACACATATTAATGTAGTAAAGAAAATCGTAACTAGTTTTTGCACTTTTATAACATCTGGAAATACAGCACGGAATGACGGGAACAATGGAAAAGCATACTCTGACTTCCTTCGGAAAAATTGAAAGATTACTATTAAAATTATTTTTTGGTTGCATTCGCTTGCTACTGATTATTGAATCAGTGCAAGCAAATGACTAACCTTTAAACACCACTAGTTATGAAGTTACTGTCACTCAGTCATGTGTTAAGATCATAAATTATGTAATGATGAAGATTTGTTTCGATAAACAATCGGCTCTATGAAATGTAGGCTTACGCAAGTTTGACGTAATTGACGGACGCAGTGAGTGCGATGTGACGTAGATAGGCGCGGGCGCTGTTGTCGATAACTACCCACTCTCGTTTTCGCGCTGACGTCGCCTATGATAACTTTGTATCGATCATTTGGCACTTAACTATATTAATTCAGAGTCAGATGTTGGAATACTTGAAAATTATGTATAGGCAATTAATTTTCCAATATTCCTATCAAAGAAGTACTTCCTCATTCTATTAAATGTAAAACACTTTCAAATTCATAAAAATATCTTTAGTAAAATTGCAGGTCAAAGCGAATCCAAGAGCCATTAATGTCATCATGGTAACTTAAAAAAATAAGAATCTATCAGTAATTTTGGTATAAATTTGATCATATTTTGTTGAGTGACGTCAGCTTTTTAAAAGAATCTTATGCTACATATGTCTTGTTAAATAATATATTTAGATATTCCAATTAGTAACACAGTTTTAGATCATAATCAGTATTCTAACACTAGGTATTATTATTATATACAAGTATTAATTACCTAAATTATTTTTATTACGTCTTTTTGTATCCGGTTATATAGAATTAGTTGCAGCCAACACAGAATTTTCTGTTATCTGTTTATGCAAGTACCCCTCCGCATTTTCCAAATACTTCAAAAATCTTTATATAGAACTTTCAAAATTGTCTAAAATATACGATGCACTCCTCTTAGTAAACTGAAACCATAGATCTGCTGCCGTGTAAAAATAAGTCCTTACATCGTCACATCAACGGAATCACTGGCATTATCCTTATATCCACTTGTCTTGAACGGGTTACTGGCTTTTAGTATTTTTAATAACCGGTGATTGGCAATTTGTCCTGTCTGCATCCGGCTAGTGAGTAATCATCAAATTATTTAGTTTCCAATTAAACAATTTGATGAAAACATCTTGGTACATATTATTATATCGAAAACTAAAATACCTAAAGGTAAAATGTCGATGCTCAAAACACCGCAAATTAAAAAGCCATTGGGCTAGTAAGGGAGTAAACTGCATTCTCCCTTTCAATAATTGATACTGCAATTCTAACTTTGTTTATAATGATCTCATTCACTAATCCCATAATGACATGCAAACCGTTCAAATCTCCGCCCTATTTATTCCCCGCACTCATAAGTTAGTCAAAGTACTTAGGTCTTTCATCGATCTTTTATGTCTTCAAAATTTTTAACATGAAATATGGAACCTCTCCGGGTTTAAGGATAAGGGATACTGCAGGTTTGAGAAGGGTACACGGTACGAAAACGTCGCTCACCAGCATGTCCGGACATTAGAAAAGGGACACTGCTTTACCTAACTCACCTTTTTACACTTTATCGGTACTTTCCTCTGCAACGAGTTATTTGGTGAAATTAATAGACGGAAGAAATAAAGAAAGGAAGTCATTAAGCCAAACTGATACTTGACTTACTTATATGGTCGATTGGATTAATAAGTTATTGTGTACTTAATCTTGGTACAGCAAATGACTGTGTGTGAACAATGCCACACATGGCCAAACATCCGGTCTGTTATCGCGCGAAAGTTCGATAGAAATATGGCACACGCGTAAACTTTTATGAATGGAGATGGTTATTTTTTCTTTTTCTGTTTATATTAGAGAATCGTCGGTTAACTTGTTTCATTTTGACATTGACCGTTGTTACCATTGGCTGATAGTTCATGACTTTTCACCAACTTAAAAAAATAAGAAGAAGAATTGACTTTTGCTCTTTTAACACTTTTTTCTATTGCTGTTTTATATATTTATATTTCAATTAGTTGATAAGTAATAGTGAATAGTATAGGTTTTTATTGGTATATTTTACAATCCTGTTTACTTTGTAGCGATTAAGTGTGTTGAATACTTTTCACAAATGGTAAACAAAACATTATCAGTATGCCTTTTGTTATTAGCTTCTTAATTAGCATTGTAATATGAAAAGAGATACCTGCTTGAAAATGGAAATTGATATTTAAACCCTAAGAAGCCGTGCATAAAAAAAAAGATGTTGATTACACACAAAAAATAATTGTTTAATTTAATAACAGACGTTAAACTTATAATACCCGATAAAGACAATTATTACAACGACCGGCAATTATAATGTTGGCAAATACTTAGTTACCAAGCACCTCGCTTCCGACACACCATTTAGCAAGCCAATAAAATTTTTGCGTCACACAATTAATTTATGACATTGTCGGAAGCGTGGTTCTAGATCTTGCGAATCTTGTCTGTTACTATGCAACGCGAGCCCGGATGAATGGCAGTCTCTAAGCGCGTCAGTGGATTGCGCAACGGCCGGTGACGCAACCTGTCGCGCCTATTTAGGACCGTTGCTTGTTAGTATGCAAAATAAGCAAAATATTCGTGTCGGCAGTCCAACTCGTATGCTTACGGTTTCCCACCCTGGATGTGGATATAATAGTTTCAGCTTAACCTCGATTTCGGTTAAGGTCACACTCAGTTTCACTTTAATCTCATCCTTTAAACAGACCCGATACGTTGAATCCCCCTTACCCTCTGAATATCCCTTTACATATATCAGGGTAAACTTTAAATAGTGATCTGTTTAACATATAAAGTTTAAACATCTCTTTTTTATCGACTGATTGATCAAATGCATAGCAAAAAATGGTTGCAAGCATCATGAATATAAATGTTATGACTGGTAGATACTACCATGTTTTTTTTTTTAAATTTGGAACGCTTATTCCAATTACATGTTACGTGAACCCGATGTACAAAGATGATTTTAAGATAAAATCATAAACAAGCTTCTCGCCTAATGTCGTGTCTGTATTCTCTATCTAAATCCTGTGTTCCTCAAAAGGAATACATTTTCACCGTTTTTGCAACATTTTTGATCGATGCTCGGTTTCTATTAACCATAGCGTAAAGTTATATAGGCTCTCCAACACTAAATTTTTTTTCAGCTTTATAATATTAGTATACTTGTGACTTCATATTTAAAATGCACGTTCTTTGTTTCAGAGTTTTCATTCAATTTTAGTTATTTGTCTTTTTAATTTATTTTTTTACGACTACTAAGTTCAATTTAAGTGAGAAGCTTGGAGCTAATAAAGTTTTTACAATACATTACATCAAGCCCGCCGTGTGTATCTACTAGTTAACTAACTGTACTAACGTGCGACTCAAATAAGAACTGAACACTTTGGTCATTAGCAGCTTCGCTTTTATGACGAACAACGTGTCCCAACGTCGACATTCGCGATGCACAGCAAGGTTGAAACCTTGCTGTGCATCGACGTTATATCCATCAGTCCTTGGTGTTCAACAAATTATTGTGTCAACACGCATCCAGTGGCACCTGTTCTAATTAGGCCTACTAATTGATTTCGTGCTTACATGTGACACGAAGGCATTAATTTAAATTGATATTTAATTAAACTTTAGGACAAGGGTTGTAACTTTAAACCTAAACCAAGAACGTACGTTTACAGTATTTATTATACATTTTGAAGGTGAGTTTTAAGTAGGTAAGTGCGTGCAAGATTAACGACACGTTGACGAAAGATTGTCATAAGTGCGAAAGTTAGTTGAGCTGTTACTTTATGCCTCCTCGTCACGGCGCTCTTCAGAAAACGTTTCACGGTTCGTCAAACAGTATTTTGTGCTCGCCATACTTTCGTTCGTCAATTAATAACAAAAGCGAAATATATTTGTCAATTAGGTATTGTATATTATTTTTTGTTTATATTGAATTTTACAAATAAATGAAATATTGAACTTAATAAAAAAATATACAACAATAGCTCCTGTGGCCTCTGGGAGTAACTGTCTTAAATGTATTATTATCACTTCGCCTCGAGTTATTTCAAGGCTAATTCCATTATAAATTAATTGTAATGAGGCTAGCGTTTTGTTCTTTCGTGCAGGAAGAGAATGACGAGACGTGTATCTTAAAGATTGCGGCATAAGCACCTAAGTAACGAAATGTAATGCAATTGTTTTCTGAAAATGGCAGGAATTAAAAGAAAAAAAATACAAGTCAGACAATTAATGTTCTAATTATAATAATAATAATATATCACCTTATTGTACACCAGATATAAATATACATAATTACCTTAAACTAGTTCAGTACAAGTTATATAGACGCCACTACAATTTACCGAAGTTTATGTGCATACTTTAAACTAAAAATAAAAAAGCTGCTTTACTTTTATGATGGCAATTGAATAGAAATGATGCTTGTAATTGCAACTTATATTATAAATTATAAAGGATCAGTCGTTATTACGTAAATATCAATACTTATATTAATATTATTACTTTTTTAATCTAAAAAACCCTTTGCTTGAAGACAGAAGCAGAATCACCACAGAATTTAAAAAATTGCGTTTCTGAAGTTGGAACAAAAACAAGTTTAATGACGTCACCGTCGTTACCGTTTTAGGAGGCCAGGTATCAAGATCATGCATCTTACGCAAAATTTCTACTAATAATGGCAATTCAATTTATTACCTAGCATAAGACAGGAACTTAACTATTTTATGCCAAAGTTTACTTGTTTGAAATACGCCGTAAAATTGTTTCGCTGTAACACAAAAATATTGCAAAAAAGACCGATTGCATTCCAACAACTGCATTGAGGCGCAGAGTATAGTATGCTCGAACCAACTATCTAGAGTAATGCCATGCGGTATAGTGACTTAGGTATCCTTCTGTTGGGCCGACATTCGACTGCAACTACTGAGTCGCTCGGTAGGGCGTTGGCCTATTGAGAATGTTTGCCGCTGACCTAAGTGGGCAATAATGATCTGTTATACGGTTAACACTACACATTTTCTTGACTGTTTCTTGATAATGTGAAAAGCATTATTTTTAAGAAATGCCAAATTCTATTGTAGAAATTGCATTGCTAAAACAGCATTGCAAACGAACTTCATAGTAAAACTTAATCAGCGCAAAACAGGGCCTTAGATACTGAATAGCGAATTCGTTAACGACCGGTATGCTGTTATGAGCTAACTTTGAATTCAATTGGAGAGCAGCGCATTATATGTACCTACTGACAGTATAATATTTTTTTTTTTTATTGCAACACGGATATACAAATACAAAGTGTTTTGTAACTGAGCTACTATGGCAAATCTAAATCAATAGCAAATACAGAACATACGAGATGTAGTTTGAGATGGCCGCATGCTACGCGTAGCTGCATATTGTGTAGAATGCAGTTACATCACAACCAGGAGATCAGGCAATCATGCTAACCATCACTTTCCGATATTGAATGTCGGCAACGTGTGTTTGGGTGCGCTTTTATTCGAATTATTCGTTTTACGATGATTAATAATGTACACAAAATACATATTTTACTGCCGGGCCAAAAAATCGTTAAACCTTGTGTAAATAATAATTTATTATTGAATTGCAATATTTTTTTAGCTGTTCCTTAAAATATTAATTCGTTAAATATTTAGTGTAACATAGCAAAAAATTTACATCAACTTCGTTTTCCTATATTAATATTTAATTTGAGAGGAATACCCGGTAGGCAGTTGTTATTATTATGTTTGTTGTCATCAAATAAATAGTCTATTTAATAGTAACTAAACTGAAAAAATCGAATAAATCCTAAAAACAGTAGCAGGTTGCCCTGAAGCTCATAAATTTGAATACCCTAATGCTGTATCAGTTTAAAAAAATATTTTAAGGTATAAATATTAAATATTGCAGTGACTCTCAATAGCGGTTCTGTCTTGATCGGTACGCGCTTTTCTTACAGCGCGTCCTAGATTGCCCGTGTTGGGTGGTCGGGCCAGAGAGTGCGATAAACCGGTATTGTGGAAGGTAGTCTGTATCGCAAATTGAATAGTTCAATAACAATAATAATATAATTTTGTCTTTCGAGAACATGAAATTGGCCGCGCCAATAATGTCGTAAACAGTATGGCCAACTTCGCGCATAGTCTGTAAATACGAGTATTGCAGTCGATGCTTTTGGCGCCTGTGAAATTTATTTTTTGTCATAAATATAGCGTAATTACTATAAGTACCTAGCTAACTATACTATTTACTGTAGTTAGAACTACCTTTAAAAAAATATATTTATCAATGTATAGTATTTTTGTTTTTAATTCTGAAATGCCTATGCCTTTTACATCTATCTTTATCTATATATATATATTACATAGATAAATAAAGATGATGAGCTTTAAGCTATTCGTTGATAAGTGCCTTACTTAATGAGAGTTGGACGAGTTGGCCATTTTTTTTTGGAATCGTTTGTAATAGTTCTAATATGGTTTTTAAGAAAGAAAAATTAGAAAAGTTGTCCAATTTTTTTGTAAGGATTTTTATACCTTAAACTGAAAGAACTGACTACTGAGCTGAGGGAACTGAAAGGTTTTTTATACATGAAATTAAAACCAAATTAAGACTTTAACAAGTCGATGTCTAATGCGTTTGAAGTAGACGTATACACATACTCGTTTCGTTTCTCTAATCGAATCAAGGACCTTCCATTCGCAATAGTTCGTAATATTTTTTACTGTTTCTTGTAAAACTAAGTTATGATATTTGTTTAAAAATGAATCGGTTCTGAGCTATTTAGAATTTCGACAACTTCGATTTATAAAATATCCATGCAAATTCCTTTGAGACCTTAATGGTAATCATTCGCCCACCTTTAACTTTTCAAGGACGCCTTACCGGTCGGTGTAAATAGATCTGGTCTGAGTTAAAAATACTTCACCTTGTCCAACACCTCGCGACACGCGATCCACGAGATGCGTAGGTGTCTATGGGTTACCATTCTAAGGTAACAGCCATTTATAGACGATAAATAAAAGGGCAAAATAAGAATCTAGTATAAATAGCACTTTTGTAATACAGTTATTTTTAGAGATAAAGCGGGGTTCGTCATTCGATTCAAATCCTGTGTCTAGTTTCACATGTCAGTAGTCGCGCGTGGGACGCGAATGTAGGCTTAGTTTCTCATTCCGTGTATTTGCGTCATCCACTCGACACTGGTGACGTAGCGATACCTCATATATCTACTTACTTACAATTACAGCGGATCAAATACATAGTGTGGCAATTAAGTTATAGGCATTTAGGTCTAATTTAGAAAGCCCAACAAACCTCGGCTACCTTCTTTCCTGAAAAGGTTGCACTTGTAAATGTTTTTGTAATATACAACACCATTTACAAAAAAAAGTCTAAGAAGTAACCCACCATTGTCATCGCCTCTGTTACAACTTCATTGATTTATTGTATCCTACTGTGAATACTCTATTCATTATACTTCATATTGCAGAATTAGAAAAGGTAGCTGAGGTGTGTCAGCCATCCAACGTTTAAATAAATAAATAATTGAATAGAATAGTCAGTAGGTATTAGAAATAACGCCCTGCAAGTTTCTTGTGCAGGACAAAATTACAACTAGTCGCTCTACGATTTCGAGATTTTAGTTATCATTCATAAAAAAATATTTTTTCTCTATGCAAAATGTATTAGGTTAACATATTAAGAAATTACTGTATTTACATAGAATCATGAAGGCGACTTATACGAAAAATAGAATGGTATAATGATGTGTTTATTTAACTGAATAACATATTTATATATTATTTAAATGAATAGCTTGTCATAATTATGTATATGTTTTCAACTAAATAAAAACATATTGTTATACTAATTTCTAAGAGCTAGGAAAACACTAATTAACTAAATAACATTGCAGTCTGATTAACCGGAATTGTGAAGGGTGATTATTTTTGAAGTACACAACGACTTATCAGTTCCGTTTATCCGTGATATGTATCTGATTCACTATAAACTTATTTATTGTTATTCTTCAGTCACTGACGTAAGTTACTATAGCTATCTTATTCGGTGAACTATTATTTATTGACGACGATCAAAAAAGTAAGTGGAAAAAGCATACAATTCTCCAGACACATTTACCCACGAAGATGGATTGAAATGTTCTAAGCCCATCGTGGAATTGACTATCCTAGAATTTTCTCGAATTAGTACGTGCGCTCGCTCGCAGTGGTCCTAATTAGGACCCTCGCGTTTTGTGCGTTGGTGGCGTATATACCTCTTGTTCATATATAATATCAGTGGATTGAAGTTGGTAAGTAACGTTTATTCTGTCTTAACGTTTTTCTCTAAATTAGTATAAGTAGCCAGAGGCATTTTGGATTAAGAATAAATAAACAAATGAAAAAATAAATGTATTTGCACAATCAGTGTACAAATAAAAAAAATCATGTGTGAAATAAATATTTGTACACCAAAAATGACAGATTATAAGATAACTAACATAATGTATAATGTAACATTACTGTACTATACGGGTACAGATTTGTTTCTTGCTTAAAAATGTGTGTGAAAATCTGCTAAATCCTAACTTAGTATTTCAGATATTTATTAAACCTACACCTACCAAAATTACCGCAGTTTTATTGACGCATCAAGTTAATTGTCCTGTTGGTTATAATAGGCTTATGTTATTCCGGTAGCTAACCGTAATCCAATAAACAATATGAAACGCCTAACAAATTGTATTTCACAGCAACACCTTTGGAAATGGATTTTATTACAAGCTTTTGTAAAAAATAATATTTATGCCTCTTGGAAAACACGAGCATGCACTTTTTTTTCTACGACAAGGAATGCGATTGATATAAATAATAACAAGTGAACACATTGTTTTTGTGCTTCTGTGCTACACTTATCACCACGTATTTTCCATACAAACAGTTAATTAATACCTATCTGTAATGCTTGTAGTTTCCTAAAATATATTGGTAATTATATAAATTTATTTATTTATAAATTTATTTTCTGCATATATAGGAATAATTTATTATAGTATTAAGGGATGTAATAATGTAGCCGCAAAATAGTCTACGCACAGTAAAAAACTCAAGAAGATAAGTACGAGTATACTTGTCGACCGCCGCCAGTTGACATTCAGGTGACACCATAAGTAGCTAAATAAATAATCTCAGAAGTCTGACACTTTTATTTTCAGTACTATTTGTATGAACCAAAAGTTATTCTGTCTAAAATTTTCACTATTAAATATCTAGTCCCTCTTCTCTTAACCTGCATATTATGTTAGGCCAGTGTTAACTAAGTAAAGTATAAACATTGCCCATAATGCCATGCATGAGGCCTAAAATGGGGTTCTGTTGCTTTAACAATTATCAGATTTTGAAAATGTGTATATCTCTTCATAGTCAAAATAATCTAAGTGTCTTTGATATTCATTTGAGCATAATAAGTTAAAAAGGGGAAGAAAGCTAGTAAGATACGGCTTAAAGAAGAACTGTCGATGAAACTTAGCCAATATCGGGCACTATAATCAGCTGAGGTCGCAGTTCAACATTTTGCGTCGTGTACTATAAAAGTCTTTGGTCATTGTAAAGTTGGTCGTTTACTTTTGTGTGTACTTTGACAGTGATTTAATCGTCCCACAAATCAAACTTATTTCAGTTCGTTGAACACTAATTCCAAGTATTCCAACTATGTCTAGACTGGTCAATAGCTAATATATGTAAATGATCTTTGTAAGCGTAACGTTATAACTGTTTACCCACAACACGTTTGCTTTAATGAAAAATAGTCAGGTAAAAATAACGGTCCATGACTTATAAGACACGTGTCCAGGAGTAGATAGATATTTCCTATGCGTGGAAAGCATTTGCAGTTAAAAAGTTATGATATTCGTGATATAGACTGAATTAGTTCTGTATGCTCTCATTAGTACTTCAGTGCCCATAAACGGTAGAGAACAAAATAGATGCTTCAAAAATAGGATATAATAATTAATCAATGCCAGCTGAGACAAACTTATTTCGAATAAATTTCTAAATTAAACAAGCCCACACCATTGTATTAAGAGTACAATACGTGATTTATTTTAAAAAATGTTATTTTTTGTATTGTGTATTCATATTTAAAATAAATGTATTTCGCAGCGGCCGAGAACATAGTATCAAGCCGTAATTGTATAGATTGAAAACCAAAAACGTGACCTTTAGCTGACTCGTTTTTAATGGAGATTTGTCTGGCCCACACATAACCTTTTGGACGGGTAACCTCAAACGATGCATTATTAATGTTTTTGTAGAACACCGACGTACATACTTCCTCTGCACCGGATGAACAAAATAAGCACTAAGACATTTCTAGCCGGTTTAAATTAGTCAAGGGTCTAAATTGCTGGGTATCACAGTAAGACAATAGTAAACTAACTTGTTCTTATGTACTGTAAGGTAAAGTTAATAAAAGCAATGAGATCCGTTTAGAATGTTTTCTTGGAAGATGACTTCAAAGCTCAGTTATAAGTTATAGAGAAAAAAAAATCAAGAAATGATTAAATATTATTTCGATCGGTTTACGATGTCACGCAATTGTTAAGTAACATCGAGGAGATCAGGATCGGTTATTAGACCATTTTCATTGAAAATGAAAAGTACAAAAGAAAATATTTAGACGTATATTCTTAAAACAGTAATATGTGACATATCTAAAAAGAAATGAATAAAAAAATGTAAAAAAAAAAGAAATTGCTTGGTATAATAACCATCTAGCATCTCCTGGTTACCATTGGCTTTAGCTTACATTATTCAGAGCGATGATGGATGTATGCATCTTTTATGTTTTAAAAGTGTATATATAGTTTATTTTACTGTGTTAATAAGTTACAAAAAACAGTCCATAGGTTTAACATTTTCTTCGTTCAATAGCTTTGTATGAAAATATTTCAGAGCCTTTTTTAGAACTAAATTTTTAGTTTACTTTTGTTTGATAAACATGAAAATATTTACATATTTATAAAATAATACTAAGTTTTACTAACTTACTGAAAGTTCAATTATTTATTTTACATTTCACAATAGTTTGCAACTTACTTCACGAAACAGAATATAGATACTAAGAGTAAAAAATCTCAGTGACCTTTCGGTCGTTCAGATACTGACAAGGACAGAAATATATAATAAATCTGTTTGTGCTTTTGAATGGTGTTTTAAGCATATGGATTTGTGAAAAATGTTTTCGGAGCACTAAAAATGATTCAAAGTTCCTACAACTTTGCATATTTAGTTATGTTGAATAAAGGTAGTAGAGGTTTTCATTTATTTAGTAAATTTATTATTACAATTAGTATACTCATTACAATTATTTAGTGTACCACACATTAAGCTGTCACTATCGGCATCTAATTGCGGGTGTGAATGCAATGTAAAAACAAATAGTTGTAGAGACACACATAATTATCCCGTATAAACATATTGTTGTTACCAACTTACATTTAGTTTATATTTGGGAATAGCTTTATAGAGATCTTCCATTAGAATGTTTATTTATTAGCGATTCTTAAGGCTAAAGAAAAATCGATATACGTAAAAGAAAATGAATAAGATTAAAAACAGCCTGACAGTACTTACGTTTCGCGTTGTTTTTTCCTGCAATAACAATAAACTTTCTCAATAAATAAACCTTCTTAGTTTTTTACCATCTGTTTAACATGGACATTAAGAAGTAACACTCATCATATTTCTTTATATTTTCATATTAAATAACTTATGATTTTTCTTACGTCAGTGAAGATAGTGGAAAATTGGTTGAGATACTGAAATACTAAATATTTATTCTTTCTTTCAGGTATGTACTTAATGTCTTCAGTTCTTCGCTCTACCCAGATGACGTAAGTGCAAACGCATATCGTGTAGATTATTTTTAACCTTTAAAGGGTCGACTAGTTAAGGTCTCAATCATTACTTAAATGAACAAGGAAAAATCTAAAATTCTGCCGCACCCACTGGTCTGGTTTCAAAATTAAATGGCTGACTTCTTATAAAAGGGATTGTTATAATTTTGATTTATAGCGGTGAACTGCACGTTTGATGTTGTAAATAACAACGACTCTCTATATTTACACCAAAAGAACACTTCTTTTACAGAAAATGAAAGATTAAAAACTTATAAAAGGCTGGCCACATATATAGCTTTTACATGATTACTATAAAAGAGAGCTGCATTTAAACTGACGGATTTTCCCACTTTAATTAAGAAATATAAAATAAACTGAAATAAGAGACTGTCTTAAGTTTCCTGCTAGGCGCATAAATTTGCCCAAGTTGTTCTGACTCGGTTTACCGAGTTGAAGATACTATTCAAAGGTTATCAGGTTTTGTATGATAAAATGAATTAAATCTTACGCAGACGATATAGATGTAATAAATGCCGATGACCTCCTTCAAGGTTCTGTATCACCGTTTTTCCAGATGCTATGCCGTAAGTTTAGGTAGCCTTGTGTGCAGGCAACACTTTAACCTTTTTATCATAACATCATTATGAATAAGGTATCATTTTCTGTAATAATTTAAAATAAAATCTATAAAAAAGGCAACTCCCGCATTAGGAATAAGTATATCCTGTGTCGCGGGGGACTTTATAAACTTACATGAAACACAAAATTAACGGATACACCGTCCGATCTATACATTTATTGTCATTTTTTGTTGTCGAGTCGTCGTTATCATTATGATAAGGGTTGTTCACGATAAAATTCCAAATAAGTCGCACGGCTATAGGCATGCACAAGTACTTTTCTAGTAAAGAATAATCGCTTGTTAATATATATATAAAAGTAACAGTTGACGACAACCTGTTACCATAATGTATTATCTCAGTATCGCGATATCGAAATTCCTTCAACGATAATTTCAATCATTTTGTCTCGATACCGCCTTGATACAATAATACATACATTATGGAAGTCCATGACTCACCTATTTTTATCGGCTAGCGCCACTCCTTGTTTCCTCATCACATTGCCACTGAACTCGGGCGAACATTAAAGTTTAATCTTGTTGATTACAGAAGTAGACATTATAAAATAATCACTAAGTAGATTACTGGCGGCCGTCTCGGTTTGCGCAAAACTTATCAACTACTTTTTACTTATTGTTGGAATACATTGTATTTTTATTCAATGGAGTTTTCTAATTTCGGTTTAAAGGGTTCCCTACAGAATACTGCTTACGCTTGAGTGTAATATTGAAGCGTATGTGTAGTGTAGCTTAGTTTAGCATAATATTTTACTTAGACTTTGGCCAAAGTCTACGTCGTCGGGAAATTATTATGACTGAAGTCTATCGACTAACGGCTATCCGTCGAAGAGTTCAGTAGAAAATGTCCAAGAATAAAAAAAATATACACGTGATGAACCATTTTCCGGTTTCTTACCTGCATTTGGGCTTCCAATCAGGACGGGCCTGAATTTATGTAAAGTCTACTACACACCTAATTGCGCACCTCAGCTTCATATTGAAAAATATTATTGATTTAAATACTAGACTGTTAATCAGTAAATTAACAAAACTACAGAGATAGACTTTACAATGTGTTATTTAATAATCTGATAATATTTGATACTTATGGTTAGCATGATTAAGGCCTGTCTGTCGTGACTTCATGAGCTAACAATATAACCGTATATTTAAAGTACACTTCAGACCCTAAAATCTTAACATTGATTATAGCCGAAATATCTGTCTCAGCTAAGGTTGACAAAGATACTTCATATGTTTGCACTGTAAGGGTGTTTCTATACGATTCACGTAGCTTGCGCATGGCAGGAGGTTATAATTAGAATATTGAATTCAAGGCGAAATTAATCTTAAAGTTTAAATTTGACAATATCGAGTATAATACATATCGATATAAGATAGAGAAGAAGATATCGAATATAAGAGACCGCCGTTAGGGATAGGACCGCCTATTATTATAGCGAAACATATATAATATCCGTACAAATAATACTGCAGTGGTGTACAATAAAGAGAAATAAATAAAGTCAACGGAGCAAGTCGTATTCCGCTAGAGAGTGGAACTCTGGTGGCAGATTAAGGGCGGCCCTTAATCTGCCACCCGAGTTCCACTCTCAGGCAGGAGATAGGATGGCGTCCTTATCGCATCAAGAAGCGACCAGGCCGCAATGTAGTCATTCGCGTAAGGATCGGACCTGGTTAGACGCGACATAGATTGGGAGTCGCCTTAAAATGATGATGGTCTGGATCTGGTTTTTTCTTTAAACACCACACACTTCTGGCTGATGCATCACCACGAATGGTCATCGGAACAACTGTTCTGCAAGCTTTATCGTTTTATTACTTAAGTAGTTAAGTAGTTTTATTGTTTTAGTTAGCTTATCATTTTTAAATCATTTTTTATTTTACTTTTATAGATGAACAACTTAAACACAAATCGATATAGATATACATATATATATACGAGTACATTACGCATCGTTCGATTAGTAACTCAAGTGCATAAAAAAATCATCTTTCTTTTACATACAAAATTGGGTGAATCGAATGAATTTGCTCATGAACTGAATTCCTACCTTTCACCTAAGACCAGGTCAACCTGAAAATTATGAAATAACATACATTTATTTTTTGTTTCGTGTGTACATTATACTAATAATTCCCGGTTTCTAAAGTTATTAAATAGATTCATGTTAACTATAGGTTCAATAAAGATATTATGTAAACTTCGGTTAACTGTGATTTCGTTTCTGAACACGCGAATCATTATCGAATGAATGATTCGATAACAATACGACTAAAACAGTTGCAAAAGCTGCCACTAAATTCCTGAAATTTCATTACTTTAACTAGCAGATTAAAGTAATAATTATAAGAAAAATAAACCCATTATTTATATATAACGTCTATTCTTTTACAATATAACGTCTAAATAATAGGTTTTTTTAAATTATAATTGTTGTTTCACAAATTTAGGTGATTTGCTTTAATTATATAATGCTCATTGTTTGTCAGTTCGTTTAAATTAAAACGTCAAAAAGAAGAGTTATTAGCACACATTAGTCAGTTAAGTTAACATAAGATCAAACAGTTTGTTTATTGCTGCTGTGTTCAGAAATGGATTTTCACAATCGGACCAATAGCGTAGTCGTGTTTATTAGTGTTTAATTTTGTGATCTACTCTAGGTTTGATATGTGATTGGTACTTATTTTTCCTTTTAATTTCAAAACTTTTTGTTATAATAGTGGTTTAGCAAAAAAAATACACTTGGCGCCAAAATTAATCTTATCACTTATCATTCATGGAAACTAGTTCATTACTTATCTATCCGCCGACGTCAAGGCGTTGCTTACCAGGTAACAGGTCCATGATAAATGACAAGACATTATTTACTTATTGATAAATAAGCGTTTGTCGCCGTAAGATGGTGCAAACTTTGTTTACTTGATAAATAAACAACTGCAATATTTTCTGTGTATTGTATATTTATTTGATAATATACGTCGACGATAGGTCGCTGCATATAATATAATCATTATCTTCGAATCAGAGATGATGGACGTTGAACAATCATGAGAAACTGGTATTCATTCATAATTATTTTGTCGGAGAATCGAAGCTCCAATATTTGTTACTTCAAAGCTTTGCGTTTTAAGTATTTTCATTTGCGTTTAGAATAAGTTTCTGCAACTGCAAGGTTAGTTTCAAACTCCATTAACACAATGGATAATTCGATACTCGCCGTGTCCGCAATATCCGTGTGCGCATTCCTTCCCATTTCTATAGTAATGACGTTTTCTAACTTTTCTGTATAACACATCTCAAGGCTACACACCAAATTCCTTATAATTTTTCTGAAAGTAATAAGTAGCCAACACCGTTCCTTGTCTTGAACCGTTTAATGTAGTGTAGCCTAATAAACTTAATGTTTGTTTGTGACTAAAATAAAAAGTTTAGTCTACTGGTAGCCTAGGTACACAAGAAATGTTTCTTGACTTGTATACGGTGTGTGTCGTTCATCAAACCGACCGCGGAAAATGACGTGCTACCTAGCAGTTCCTAGGCAATGCCTGTATGAAATATAATTATTATGTATGTTCAGGAATTTATAAATCACCGAGTTTCTAAAATCCATTTGTATACTACTTTTGTATGTTTACTGTTTTGTTTACTGTCTACGTTTTTTGTTGCTTACCATTTTTCATTAAATTGCCAACGTCCATTTATTGGCCAACATCCGTTAGATTTACGTGAGTCGTAACTGAAAGTTCAATTAGTATGACCGTACCCACAATTTTATACATAGACGATCTGTAATGACAAACTAAGTAAGAGATACAAGGACTATTTTTTTAATAGTGGAATTTATAAATCTTAACCTATAGTAAATAACAAAAAAAAAAAAAAAAAAAAAGCTGACATGATAGGCCTGATGACGATGGGACACCTGTCTCTATCCAAACAGGTTTGTGTGTCGCTTGCGTCTCGACCGTGTGAATGGAAGTGATGAATCTTCTCATATATACTAAAACTCGTTTCGGTGAGAATGTTTTAATCAGCACGTTTTGGGGTTAAAAAAATGTAAATAACTGTGTTTCAAAAGTATTTAAGCCATTGTTTTATTCTAGAAACACTATCTTCATAGTGAACAAAAAAATACACTTGACATTGTAAAGTGACTGAAAAAAATATTTTATAGAACTGCCGGCTTTTGAAATAACACAAATATTAAACAGATCTTTTTAAAATATTGAAAATATCGCCTCAAGAATTCTTTGTCCTGAAACTATATCGAATTATATTAAACTAGGTGTTTTATACCCATGCTATCAGTCTATATAGAGGAGTTTACGATTTAAACGCTCAAGAACAATATGTCGATACTTGTGCTGTATGGAAGTTTCAATAAAAAATTGTTTGGTCCTCCCGTCGTTTCAATAAAAATTGTCGGTATGAATTTTATCATAACCTAAATTGTTTCATTTCGTGAAGGAAATGCTACTTCTTTAGCAAATAACACAACTTATCGGTAATATTAGTAACCTGTGTAAACCTATTAGCAATTTAATATTTTCCTGTTCCTTTTATAGCCCTCTATATTCAGTATACGATAGTGGTAACCTTTACAAAGACGTGACATAAATAACAAAATGCTATCACATTCATATCCTTCGTGAAGCATAGGATCGTGATAATATTCTACGTTGTAACTTTTTTTGTTGAGTAACAGTTGTATTGAATTGCACTTGTATTGAAGTAAAAATACCTATAGCGGGAATTCCCCAACACGGTACAAACATTAACCAAGAGTCCTTGTCAGTGCTATTACAGTTAGGGTTGCCACACCCAACAAATAAGTACTATATTACAGACTGGGAATAAGCTTATCAGGCATTGCTTCTTCTGGGCTTATCTTGCCCGTATTTTTTTTAAGTCAGTCTGCTATGCAAATATTTGGGGCCTGAAACTTATATTTAGTGCAAATGATGAACCGAGAGATTATGCTACCTTCTTCTTTTTTGTTTGTGTAGAAAATCATGAGCCTCTCTTGAATTAATAGCGAATGGAATGGCAACCCTATAAAATGGCGTGATCGCCTTATTTCATCGTACACGAAAGTTAGGTTTCGGTTGTAAAATTTAAATAAATATTAAGTACTGTTTGATCGCGACTAATTGCCATTGTTTACGAATTGTGGGAGCCGACGTGACGTTTATTGAATCAGCGGGTTACTAGCTACGCTATATTGTTATATTGTTATAGGTAGTAAGTATAACCTAATTAAATTTATTTCTTTCCATATATCAAACTATATAACAGTATAACAAATATCTAATTATATGCCAATATTTTGTAATTAGAAAAACTAAAATAAAAATTATTTTCAAGTAAGCGCTCATAACCTTTAAAGATCACTGGGAAGGGATGTTTCGGAGATCACCTGTGTCTGATCCGCAAGGAGCCAACGCCTGAGTGCCACCACTGCGATGGCCAGACCGTGGACACGGCTCTCCACACGCTGGCAGAGTGCCCGGCGTGGGTTGAGCAGAGGCGAGACCTCGTGGCGGCCATCGGAGTGGGAGTTCTCTCGCTCGATAGCCTGAGGCCCGGGCACGGGCCAGCCAGCGCAGGCGACTCAGGCGCCGGAGGTCGCAGAACGACCTTCGTCCTCCATAAGCGCAGGCCTGGGGGTGACAGGTGAGGCCATCTGTCACCCTAGCAGAAGCAGGCCGGGGTGGCGGCGAGCGCGTTGCGAAGCGCGCTCGCTTCCAGGGAGCACAGGGAACATGGGGTTCCCACACGGGGCGGGGGTCGTCTACTCGTCTGTAGATGACCCGAGGTATGTCGGGGCACCAGGGCCTTCCTTTCTAGGGTATACCTGGTTCCCCGGCTATTAGTACCCGGCAAAATCAAGGCTCTCTTAAAGATAAGGGCTATTGTATTATGTAGTTAAATTAAGAATTTAAAGTACATTCTTCTTTCTAACCTTACTGTAAGGAGTTCTTTAAAATTAAGCATGCAAGTCTAAATAGCACACAGTTTGAGCCTGTTTAACAGGATGATTCGCTGTATAACAATTCAAAAACTTCTAACATTAAACTGGCAAAAGACTTAAATTTATTATTTAATCCATAGTCAAATTCAATCGACAATTCTAAATTGCATTCCAAAGTAACGAGCTATATATAATCTCCGAATAGCCGAGACCTCTAGGAAAAAAGGCGCACGAATACATAAGACTTACTAAGATTACATGGCACAATTCTTTAACGTCAAACTAGGCTATGTCCTTGATAACAGACAGAAACCCACCTTCTCACAGTAGTCTATTTATAAATAGGGCTACTACCAATAATCATGTAAATTTTCTATTATTTAAAAAATTACAATATTCTAAGAAGAAATGTATTGATTGACTATACTTCTCATCAGTAAACAGGTGTTTGTTCATTTTAAGACATATATCTCACGACAATATATGAATTCTAAATACGATAGAGATCACCACTCTTTGCACCTTGCTATTATCATGCACTCCAATCAACAGTTGTCATCCAATATAAAACTGGTCGCTCAAAGTTGCTTTAAATTTTACGTAACATCACGTAGTGTTTCGATTTCAAAGTTCAAGGGGTCGCACACTGGCTCAGCGGATAAGATGACTAATTTTTACACCCGAAATCATACTCGTATATAATTTAATTATATTAAAATAAATAGTCAATTATAATTTAATGAAAATTTTATATTATGAAATAATTTAAGAATATTTTCTATATTTCGCATTAGATACATAATCCACGATGTTTCTATTTCTTATTTTTCTTTTGTTGGATTTTATTTTAATGTTAAATAATTAAAGTGACGTATTAATTTTCATTATTGCTTTTATCCAAAAGATATCACTTCTTATAATTTCACTCTCACCAATGTTATTGGAACTAAGGTTGAAGTTCTCATTTTAAGGTACGAACTTCGTATTATTTTGGTTTGTTGAGTCTTTTAAGTTTATAAAATACTCTTGGTTATTGGAACATCCCGCAGCAATTTCAAAGCCTAACTTGCTCTCAAGAAGAAATACAATTAAAAATCTAAATAATATATTTAAAATCTTTTAGTCTTCTAATTATCAAATAAACTGAGAAGCGCTCCTGATTTGTGTTTGCCATTTCTGGATTCGATGGATTCATTGATTCTATTTCCTATTTTTAGAAATACGAATAAGAAATACTTACCTTCAGTAAATAAATTTGTGAATTTCCCGAAATAACAACTAGAAACACTTACCCAATTTAAATTTGTTTATGACAACTCTACAGTCGTATTAAATTTTAAGTTGCCTTTGGATCAAACTTGAAAAATAATGTCACCATTTACGGCCCTTCCACAATGTTGTCCAATTATTTCGTAATACGTCTTTATGTGAAAATAATCACATCGTGTAAGACGAACACAATTGGGTTATGTACTTCCAACGATGACTAAATAAGCGTGCGACTACAATGTATAACAATTGCTGCTCATGTTGATGTCATTGCATGCAAAAGTCAACAACATCACATTTTATATTGCAGTTGTACGTTTTATGATTTATCGTCAATAAATGACAAAGAACAAATATTTAAATCATAATCATACCCGCAATCAGTTGAAGGAACAATTACAGTGGAGGCGATTGCGGCCTGACAAGCTGGATTCAATAGGATGTTGCAATGAGTAGCAAGGTTGGGCTCATGCACTTCGTCTCTTTATATCCTTCTTATGTTATGTCCTATATCGGATCTCTCGCTTAGACAACGGCAGGAGACAACGTTTATAAAGCTGATGCGTTGCCCAATCATCTTGTTGATTATTGTTACGGTCAACAATTGACTCGATGGGCTTCACCTATTGTTGCTTAGCGCTTCAATCTCGTTTTATGACTTTTAAATCTGATTGTAAATACATATGTTTTGACAGCTTGATATGATGATATTCAATATTTAATGAAATTGCGCAGTTCTATAGTTTATAATCAAATTATTAACTTGAGGTTTATGTAATTTGAAGTATTTATTACAGAAGACACAGTTTTAGCCTATTATTTAGATGCTACGTGGACAACTGAATATTTTGCTATCCCTTTTTGTTCACAAAAGTGTATTAACTAATCCTTACTTATTCTTAAGACTGTAGTCCCCAAGCGTGAGACCTCGAAATTGAACACCCACATTAATATTTTATAAGCACACAGACGCAACGCGCGGACACGATTGAAAATCCACATTAATATTGTATATGCATACAGACATACTTTAGGTTTTTCGTATAAGGTAGATATTCACCACCTCTTCGTCTTTGTAAATTGTTTATGAATGTCACAAAAAACACGCAATGTATCGTAACGCATCGTGAAGCTCGCGGGCCCGTAGTGCCTAGTGCGTAGACCTGTACTAGCCTGCGACAAAGGTGTAGTCGAAGTGTACGCTTTATGGATATTATGTTAAAACTATTAGTTTTTTGGGAGAAATCTAAGATATTATCAAGTCAATATTCTGTGATATGAGAAATGTGGCTTTAATAGATGTTTTTTTTTAAATGGGTAAATACCGATTAAAATAAACACAGATATAATCAAAGTATTCTTTATTTCATAAAATTATTTTAAATTTATTCAATTCGTCTCTTTTGTAGACTCAGTTATAAATCAAGATACACAATAACAACCAACCGACACAATAACACCTTGACCTCCAACCCGCTCCTTGAAATAGCTGGTCACATTTAACCTGAAACAATCATTATTACGGTATTTATTTGTAAATATCTTTGTAAAATGCGTTTTTCACAAACTCATCTATTTTTAACACGCTTTTATTGGCTTGGTATGTATACATGTGTGTATGTATGTATGTATATCCGTATGTATGTATGTAACTGAATCTTCGAACGTGATTTTGACCCACTTCAAATAGTCGAATTAAATTGAAACTTCGCACACTTATCACGTACCGATGACAATACAATAATTTGATAAATTTGGCTGATTATCCTGATTAGGATCTTCAAGATTAACAGCTTTTTCCATACCTAAAAATACGGTAGTGTCTTTTGCTAGGTACTAAGAGGCGTGTGCTGAAGCATATGTGACTTACTTGTTACTTTTGTAGTCTTAATGAGAAAATAATCATCATTTCACACACTTTTACAATATAATGATTTTTCTTTTTTGAATTTATAGAAAATTATTTTCTACTTGTTAGTTCGTCTAGTTACAAAAGCGCGTTTTTTTTAGTTCTTTTAAACTGTAATTTATTAAAAAAGACATTTTGAAGTCAGTTAAAAAAGTGAGTACATTATGGATACTTACTGCTTTGTTTTAAATCTTAATTTTTTTTGGTTTATAATAGTAGGTACTAACATTTGTGTTTGATATTAATTCGTAAAAAAATATTAAATAAAACTCACATACGTAGTTCGTCTATTTGCTCGAAGAATACAAATTAGCAGTAGTGACAGTCCGACACTCACAACCCACCCTTATGCTTGTCCAAACAATAGATTTGTCGCGGGACTATGGAGCTCTACGCGGAATACGACAGACGTGCGGTCACCATGCATTTTCGGGTGATACTGAATTTTTTGCATAAGTTTCGCGTCTAATCTAATTTATTTTCAAACAATTGTATAGACGACGGGAATCTTTTTTCCGCTAAAAAATGATGATGATGAATGATGTTCTTGCTTAGATTATGGCTGTAGGTCCGAATAAGTAAATAACTGTAACGGTGAATGTATTGTCTATACTTTTTTCTCGCTATTAAAAAAAACTATTTTCAAATAGAACATCGAAATAGCAGAAATATTTAAAATAGGAAAGGTCGATTTCGATGATTTGATCAATGTTGAGTTTTTTTTTCGAAAATAAAGAATTATTTTATAAGTTTCACGCAGTAAAAATGTAGACTCATCTATTAAGCAACTGAGATTTTTATTCGTGCGTTTCTTAGGGACGCGCCTCTTAAGAATTCTCTCGGTTTTAGCTTATCCTAAAATAGACATTACAGTTACTTTAGAATGTTTTGTAACAAAATCTCTTTGTCCCAACTAAGTTGCATTCGGCGTCTATTCCTGTTTTCGAGATCGTTTTATTACCTACTAACAAACAGCGATAAGCCACTGATTGCGTGGACGATTAAACATATGAACAATGGAATAAAAAGAGAAGAAACTGAAGATTTAATACATCACTTTGTTACATAAGTGAGATTTATATGAATACAATACTTGTACGTCACGATCACGACACATTTGATAATTAAAGTACAGCCATGAACACCTGTAATGCTAAACTATGTCAGTTTCTCGACGTCGAGAACAATCAGTGGGATAGTCATGCGATGATGAAGTTCATAAATATGTTATTCAGCACCTAAGATATCTAAATGCCCAGACAATAAATACCGAAAATATATAGTACAAATACATAAGTAAAAAACCTTTAGTACAAACACATATTAATGGTCACGGCTCACGGCTGTTGTTGTCCGTGTGGTGACGGATTAAGAATACGAAGTGTCACCATCCTTATTCATCCCGTGGGTGTTGTAAGCGCCGACTAAGAGAGCAAACTCTGCAGGACAACCGATAATCCAATGCCATAGTCAATATGCTACCGCTAGTTAAATTAAATTGTGAATGTGTGTATGTAATAATTCCAGTATAAACTGCCGTGCCGATGACCACATGACCAAAGAGAGACACGCTGCAATATTGTGTGTTGAGAAACAATGAAATTCTAGCGTAGTATCAGTTTTCAACAGTGAAATAGGGTAGGCAGCGTGCCACGGTTTAGTGAAATTCGATATTTAGTTCACAGAAGGGCTTCTCTTATTTTATCTTCGTATAAACCATTGGTGCCCAAAGGGCTGACCTAGAATGGGGTCCATGTAAGCGAAAAATGAATTGGGGGTCAATCAACAACCTTTAATAGTCCACTGATGGACATAGGCAGAGGCCTTTGTAAGCAGAGCCTTAGAAAGGAGGTTTGGCTAACTATACCACGCTTGACAGACGAGTTGGTAAAAGGTTTGTTTCAAGTTTTCGTCCTTCTTGCAGTGCTGTTGTCCTGCGAAGTTTTCTCCCTTAGGCGGCTATCACGACATCCAATAGATGAATAGGGTGGTGACATTTCCGCACACTTCGACTTTTATTCGAATTACATAAAAAAGAATTATACATATATTATTAAAATTATAAAGATCCACTCTAAAATATATTTAAAAAAAATATCAATATACAATTGCCAATTGCAATTGGTGATTGCAATATCAGACAAGAAGGGGTCAGGGCAGTGTATCCAATCGAGACAAACAAGTAAGAGAACCTCTGGTGTAAACTAACGCGGCTGTTAATTGCTATAAAAAAGGGGATATTTGATAGTTTTTATTTAGGTTTTTATACTGCCATCTGCAGCTAAATATAACACTGAAAACCGTTAAAAAATAAAATGATTAAAAAAAGCGTGATAAAGAAATGAATACATGCCATGTTCCTTAGTGGTCTGTAGTTATCATGATAATAAACTAAAAATAAACTTTCAACTTTTTAAGCATCTACGCAAATTAAGACAGGACTGCGCACATTAAGAAACTTAATACTTATTTATTTAAGAGTAACGCCTCAAAACCTCATGTGTGTAAATACTCACGCCGAATAAGTGGGACTGGTCCGACGCCCAGTTTGCAAACACTCGTAGCCGACCTAAATTGCCCCTCATTGTCACACTCCGCAGTATTCACACTTTCTGCGTGACTGACAAAAAAAGCTATTGCTTGCCTTTCCCATTTTATTGGTCTAAATTGGACTTTAAGTAGATCTTTTGACATAATATATAACAATACAAATTATATTAAACGGAAAGAGAAGTTGTAAAATAAAAACTACTCAAATACTTAGCAGGCGTTTTAACTTGAGAACATGCTTTTCGGGTATATGGTACTATGCTAAGAAAGTATCAGAGTAGGTATTAGTATATATAAGTATGAAATTACCGATTTGTACAAAAAAAATTGAAACTCGTTTTTTTAAAAACGTAATTATTTAATCTAAATATTTACCCTCATTATCCATACATTGCTGTCATCAATGCTGAAGTTCATTTATGCCTTTACGATAGAATTCTAGATCTGGATCTAGATTCGATACACTGTGTGAAAGCATTTTGTACTGCCTCCTGGGAAGTTTTTTTTTTAATCACGAAACAAATGGTAGTCCGTTTGAGCAAGGTCTGGCTAGTACGGAGGATGACATGTGGTTTCTAACTGCAGCTCCTGTAGAGTCCGGTTTCTGGTGCTTTGTGAGGTGAGGAGGGAATGGTGAAGGTCAATAATGGTGAAGGTCGATTTACGGGTCGGGGCTGTAGACCCAAGCCTGACGGTTTGTTTCCAAAAAAACCCAATTCCTTTTTTTTTTTCAACCTATGGAATATAAATCTTTCAATAAAATGACAAAAAATATTTGCGTCTATCTCACCACACATACACCTCAGCTGGGCCTCAAAACAATTCGCTCATCGCTATATTTATAGGTAAACAGGATATATTAAGAGTGCGTTGACATCAGGACACAGGTGTCGGGTCAATTCATTTCATGCATCGTTTTCACCACATCGTTAAATAATTTATCAATACCTATAGAACTTGTTGGAAACCCACATCATACTTAAATAATTAGAATTGTTTACTTAGTTATTTCTGTTAAAAAGATCCCGTTTAGTTCGCACGTGTCGCTGTATATACTTGTATGAATAACTTGCTTAAGATTGATGTAGGACATATTTTGAAAGGTTGCCGATCTCATCAATAGGAACCAACCTACATACCAATTTTTTTTTGTGCCTGTTGTGAGCAATAATTTTTTTCTCGACTACTTAAATCATTTTTCTACTACGTGAAAACAGGAAAACCATGGTTTTTAATCATTGAGCACTGTTGTATCTTGTAAATTTATATATATTAACTATTTCTATTGTTGTTCAATGTTTAATTGCATGAATGTTAATAAGTTGTAAACGTATGTAATTGTTAATTAATATAACATTTCTGTTGACCACATGAATATATTCCATGTTCCACGTTTCTATTATTTACAACTTTTATGTGAATATTAAATCTATCATTGACTACATGTAATGTAAGCTATTACATTCAGATAACACCGGTTTTATCGGTGTTTCGTTCGCGGCGCGTCGCTGTCACTGGGCGGGCGCCGCGCGTCCTTGACTCGCTCGGGTCGTTGACGCCGGCGCCGCGGGGAACGCCGCCGGCACTCGGCCCTACATTATGCACACGCGACTGCCTCGGCTCCCTTCTGATCGTTCAAGACGTGCTTTGGCGCCGCAGACACGCGCCGTACACGCCGCGGCTCCCGAAGGGTTGTTGAAAAAAATATCCAAATAATTACTTGCACTTTTTGCAGTAGTTAGTGCGTATTTTTTTTAATTTATTACACAGTATATTACGTATTTTTACGAGGAAGATGATAAACTTAGTTTGAACATGCATGTCCTTTAACGCTATCATTTTGCCATCAATTCGGCTAAGTACCGGGCTTATCAAGTCAGTGAATGTCAGTCAATTGAGATAATATACCTAGAAATGAAATGAACTTGAATTGGTTAAAATCTTTGGCTCTGTCGACCAAATCAGAGAGTCAAAGATAGTAATCATGAATAATTTTCATAATTTGCCCAATAGTGTATTATAATATGTGCCCTATAGGTTACAGGTAATTAAAACCACTATAGGGCACTTACTATTGACCTAAAACCCTGTAATTTGACGAGCAACAATTTTTCACAACACAAGCATAAAAACTTTTCTTTTGTTATTAAATCATGATGTTTTCTATGTATTTTATGTATGTATTTACACTAAAAATGTATGTAGGTATTCTATCAGTCTATATAGCTTTCAAGGACAAGCAAGTTTCAAAGTTGTGGGACAGGGGTCCGAAAATATTATATTATTCTAAATATTATTGTTATATTAAGTAAAAAAGTATTTGTATTACAAAGTTATATTTTGTGTTTGGAAAATTGACTGCTTTATACCGATGTATGGAGAACCACTGTCTATGAGACAGGATCTAACTTTCTTCGGTTTTATTTTCGATTCTCGGCGTGTAAGTCAGACTTGCTATTATTGACCGGATTTAAAAAAACGCGTTGGTTGATATTTGACAGTTATTTTCCTAAATGCTGAAGAACTCGAGTTTCGTATCTGACCGCAGAAAACTTTTCACTTGAAGACATTATTTTATCTTGAAAAAGAATATATTATATTATATATATTACAGGACTGTATTGTAAAAACGACTGAAGTAGCTGCAAGCAAATCCCCCAAATCTAAAGAGGAATGACCACGTTTACCATATTTTATAAGATTTTATCTGATAATAAAAAAATACGTACTTCGAAGAGTGAAGTCAAGAGCGTTAAAAGATTCTAGTTCGTTTTTCTTCAGTTTTCTTTTGTTACAATAGTGTAGCAAGTAAGTACACGTATATTTTAGAGGTAATCCTGCTCAATACTTCGATTGATTTTAGTACATAAATATCGACATTAATATTTATGTTTTGAATTTCTGTGTATTTGTCGGGTCCTGATCAAATCATCATTCACAACAAATGTTTAAATTATACTAAAGTGCTTTTATAAGGGAACTAGATAATTTGACATGACATGACACCGTTGTTGTTGTTGCTTATTTATATCGTAACCAAGACTGTGTGTCAATACTTAAATCCGTACATTTGTATGTTACTTTAAAAAGTGATTGTGAGATACGATTCCACACCCTTAAAATGGAAACATTTGTTCGTCAATGTGTTTACATTTTGACTGCGGCATCAACGTTGGCAGTAATTGTAAGACATAAACGATTTGATCGTAGTTTATTTATTTTTGATTAATAGACGGTCAAACATAGGTTTTTGGTAATTATGCTAAAAGTTCAACACACGATCTATAAGCTAAGTATTTATAATCTAAAATATGTCGTTTGAATTTTGAACCTCCGAACTTTGCCAACGATTTCCAACGAAATGCGGCGAGTTATGACATATATGTTTAGTTTTCCTAAATGAATACATTAATGCCATCATCGAATCGAAGTGTCGGAAAGAGTGTTGTTACACATTTTTCGGTCTCGACTTGTTGTTATATAATATTCAACGTGTAGCAACCCTAGCTGCGTGTGCGCGGCGTACTAACACGCACGCGACTGTGCGCGAAGCATGCACGCGTAGCCGCAAGATGTTCGAAGTAACGACGCCGCGCTGTCCATGTCCGTTGGACTATATAACAGTACTTGCTTACGTTATTCAGCTGTATTTGAATTGAAGAGCATCGACTCATCGAGCATTCAGTCATTTATTCTGAGCGAAGCCAAATAATACGTTTAATCATGTCTGTGCCCCCCTGAATTAAAGAAAATTGACCCCAGAACACACGTAAACAAAAAGAAAGTCATCAATAATTGCCGGGTTTGTTGACATTTATATCCATAGACAAGAATTTCCCGAGGCGAACTCCATCCCATAGGAAATTAGCTTCTTATGTTTCACGCATTTCCTACGCCCAAGGAATTGAATACTCTAAATCAAATTGTTAATTTAACGACACTGAATCTCCGATGCAATTTTATTACGTCTTATTTTTCTATATGTCTGCTTTTTTGTGAATTAGGTTCTTACTTTGATGCCTAATCGTCAAATATGTACACATTGTATTTTAGTAAGTTTGAGAAGACATGTGAGAAAATTCTATTATAACTTAAATTCTTTCTTTTTAAGTTTTATTTAATAATCTTAATTCAGTTATATGTAAAATTATATATAAATTGTAGTTTTGTACCAAATTATTCTACACAAGATGTCTCACAATTATTTGTTTTGCTTTGTGATAGTCTCAAAATTCAGAATAAGTATACCATAATCGATTTAGTACGCATATTACATACATAAAGCTGTTTGCGCACTGCGCTTATATGACTGGTTTATTATGCTAATAATGTAATGTAAAAATAAACTAATAATGCTAAATGTGTGCCGGTGTAATCGTTGTCGTTTAATATGGATTTAATTTTGCTTTATTGGTACATAGAATACCGTAATTTTAAGTAATGAACTGAAAAACTATTTTCTACGCTAAGTCCAGTTAGTGTTTCTAGCAATGATAAACGAGTTATTTATTTAAATAGGACTTTCGAATGCCTGACCACTGTATTTGTAGAAGTGTGTGTCATTTACCTTATTAGTGGAATTTAGATTAGCTTAGAATGGTTTGAACCGACCGTGGTGCTTCTTTGGCTGATTGAGCTATATCAATGTAATTGCTGAACCATTAGATCCAACCCCGGTTAAGTCGCTTTTGTCTAGATGCCTTGTAATTTTGATTTAACGACTCAGAGACGTCCTGTCCTAGTGTGTGTACTAAAGAATCATCCAAGTGCGAGTTGAAGTCCACCACGAAGGGTGCTATCTTACAAAAAAAACGTTCCTTGTGTTGAGGTCCCTTTTAACATTAAATTTATTTTTTGTTATTTGTTTGCTTGTTTGAGTTATAATAGGGAACACAGTACTACATACTGACAGACAGACATATCACGTACGATAAAGACAACTGTCATCATGTACTGAATATTACGTACCTACTTTATAAAGGGGTTAAGAAAGTTGGGTTGCTATTTCTGGAATGTGTATGCTGGAAGGCCTATTATACAAGCACGAAACAAACGGTAGGGATTACGCACATCATATTAGCATATAATGGCGCTATTTGCATTCGGCCACTGGAGCTTATTTTACGCCTGTTTTTTTTTTTCAAAAATCCAACCCGTTCACTGTTGCACTGTAATTTATGCAAAATACCGCACACGATTGGACGACGGCGGCCCTCTTTTTACCTTCCGAAGCCTCTTTGTTTACAGTTTTAGTTTAATAGGTTTCTAACTTGACGACTTATGTGGTTATTGGGATAACTTCTACGCTAAATATATAGGTATGTCCCACGTTCTTTATTTACTACAATCTCGTAGATTGCAGTTGTTGAAGCAAATATGTTTTTGGGTGATATTTATAAAGTCAGCATTTGGGAACTCTTTTCAAATTATTATCATCAACACAGCTTTTTTTAGTCCACTGCCTGGAAATAGCCTTCCCTTAGGAAAGGAAAATTTGACCTACTATACCACGCTTGCTAGACGGTTTTGTTTCGAGTTTTCCTTCTTTTTGAAGTGTGTCCTGCGTAGTTTGCTACTAGTCAGCTCATACGACACTCACGGGATATATAGGGGTGGTGATACTTCGTATTCTAAATCCGTCACCACACGGAAAGACACTGCAAAAACACACCACACTTTTGAAAAACGTATATAAAATATATTTAGGGACTGATCTGTGGAATCAACCAACAAGTTTAAATATGGTCTTGACGTTTAATATGCTTGCAAGTTAGGATTAATGATTTTATGGAACAAGCACATCAAGATATGTGGCTAATATTTTTTTTTTAGCTGGGGTGTCCCAAAATTCAACGATAAGCCGTCACCAGATGGTGGACCGGTAAGGTAAAAATAATACGCTCAGCAGATTATTCGAAAGTAATCCAGCCCAATATTTTGAAATAAGTTATTGGTGGATAACTTCGCATAGATTGAAAATTGTATGAGCCTGTCACTATCTCGAATATCGCAGATGCTTCTAGCCCAGTACCCGGCACGCGGGCTGGCAAAGAATTTCAATAAGTTGTTTTCATTTGCAAATTGCGTGCCGCGGCGACACCTAATGGAATAGGAATCTAGGGAGCCGCGTGCCGGCCGTCGCCATCAGTTCCGCTTATTAAATTATAAAGAGCTCGTTCGATGCGTTCATGCCTCTTACGATTTTTAGACCCGCTAATGCGATTTATTCTTAAGAAATTTAAAAAAGATTACTAACACGCTCCTGTCGACATTTTTAATTTATTAATTTTAAGTGGCTACGGTTCCCTTCCTGTCGTGTCATCCGCCAATGAAGAAGAATCTATGTCAAGAAGTTCCCTTGTTAAAAATGCGAGAGTTGCGTTATTAGTATCTCTGAGACTAGGACAAATTGGTATGCCGCGGGCATATTTCCTTCGACAGCCATTTTTCATTTATTCATGAAGCTCTTATACAACAGCAACGAGGGTTCTCTGTCTATTTATATCTCATTATGTAATAAAATTAGAAAGGCATTGACTGCACGGATGGCGTAGTGGTTTAAGCGGTCACCTCGCCGCTTACTACTTTGCTGGGTATTGTGGGTTCGATGCCCACATGGGACAACACTTTATGTGATTCACAAATTTGTCTTCTGAGTCTGGGTGTCCTTTGTGCCCGTTTAATGCATGTTGTTGTTCCCCGCGACACAGGATTTATTCCTAATACGGAAGTTGTCTTTAAAAGAAACTCTTGATTATTCATGTTAAGTAAGTAACTATAAATTTAGCTCATGACTGATGTTTTTCATAAATTTAAATGAATTTCAGATTTGCTAATAAGTACCTACATTGTTAATCGAAACTTCAAGAACCAGTTAATCATCAAAAGTGCTTTCACTATATCTATATATCTGTCAATAAATTCTTTACCCGGTATATTTAAATAGAATTATAGCCAAGAATCGTCTAACCGAACAGTACCTTCAATAAATTAGGGAGAGACTCTTAAACACACGGTCCACTCCAGTTGATACAAAATCCGAATGTTATATACCTCAATTCCTAAACTATTTAGTAGAGATTTCGATCATCTTAACTTGGCGCTTTGTGTCTTTATAGCCATTTTGTATAACATGCTAATGGTAGACATGCAATAATGGCCAATATACCTAATGCTTGAACTCTTGCACCCAAAGCCCACTGTGATTGCAATAAATCATCACAACCTTTTTTCACCACGAAACTAATGTCGTATAATAACTAATGACATATTCATATTATTATCTATCTGCAAAGAATCAAGTAAAGGCTTTATAAAACTTCGTGACCCTGTGTAGCATTGATTTACTTTCGTTGGTCCCAGTCTTGAATCCCACTAATATTTTTGGCGTTGGTTCCCACAAAATGAGAAATGATGAAATGAGGTCAGATGCACTATATTATATGGACTGAACACTTAATATATACCGTCTTTGTCATTGCGCCTATTTATTTACACACGTAACCATTGCGTCAAATGACTATAGTTATTTGGTGTACAATTTAATCAAAACACAAAGTACTATGAGTGATCCCATCTACTAACTTCTTCATCAATAGATTTCAATTTTTTAGACAAAAGAGGTGGTACAGTTTATTTATATCATGCTCATCAATATATAAAGAAAAAACGGGACTTCTATATCTAGATAAATTAACCACCATAAAGAAAAATGCAAGACATTTCAGGTTCGGCTATTTTTTGTTTTTTACGTTTTTTATGTTTGATAAGAGGAAATCATAAGATTCAATGGAAATAGCAAATGGGAGCCATACTTACCCCTAAAAAATTGGATTAAAATAGGATCCAACGAAAATAAATCGTAACGTTTATGGTTTACATATTTTATTGTATCAAGTTACAAAATTCAAAACTGATAATCTGTTTGCAATAGGTAGGTACTTTATCAGTGATGATTGAGTGACCAATACGTTACTCAAAGCTTTACGCAAATACGTAACGGTATTTTCTTGCTAAAGAAGGCGGAAGCGTGTTTTCCGATAACGCGAGCAATAAAGTTCTATTTGTGACCACTAATGTGTGTGCGTGTGTTTTCTTCTCCGATGGACACATTCCATTTGTCCATTTATAATGTCTGAGTGCCAGAACTAATAATAAAAACTATAGAAGTAACTGGTAGGAGTGAACTTTATTTGGAATAGTTCGTCACTTCTTATATACTGACGCACGGCAGTCAGAGGTTCTTTGAACACGAACAAATTGACGTTGATAGCCATGTACCAATTGCACTAATATATAATAACAATAATATAATATTGTGATCAGATCAGTGTTAAGAAAATAATCTCGGTTTATACAATACTACAGTATCTATAAACCATTTTAGAAAGATCCATTCCATATAATCTATTTCTCAATACGAATCTTAATATATTATAAAGAAGAACTTTGGTTTCTTTGTTAAAATAGTCACGAAAGTTCTCTGGATGCGCCGCAGTTGTTCCGTCTCAGCACACATTTCTTAGTCCCATTTATGTAGGATGTGATTGGACTAACTTTAAACATCTACGCTGCAATGACAATTATTCTTGTCCATATAAACAAATCCTTTGCAAGAAAAATATCTGATTCTATGTAGAAGTTAGTCAACAAACACTTCTTTAAATCATTGATAGAATTTATGCAAAAAATCAAATATGTAATATTAATCCTCAGCAACAAAACTTCGAATAGAAATAGTACCATTGTTTAAGGAATGTTTTTCATGAGATATCAGAGAGTTGTTTCACATCTCACATGTCCTCAAAGTGACCAACGCCGACCACCAGATCCACCAGCGGCCCTACATTGTTACTATGCGTATAATATTATCTTATTAAAGAAACGCATTTTGCGCATCATAGTTGTGCTAGCCAGATGTTGTCGAGCCATTTTGTACCGTTCGGTGTAAATCGCCTAAGAAATTAATGAAAACGAAATCATAATCTTCAATTGCGGTTCAAATAAAAAAAAATTGTTAATGTTCTCTTTTGATCGTCATTTGTTGTCAAGTTAAAACTTACTATTTCCAGACTCGTCAACGGTGGTGTTCCATAACTCAAGCGACTTCGTGGTCGTTACGAGTTTGCACGGTAAGGAATTAATTAGTTTCCGTGTCTTTGTTTGTTATCTACACGGTGACTTGAGTCATTTGTTGTCTTATTCAGTTACAATTTTATCGTTTCTTTAAATCCTCGAGGCAAAGCGTATTCAACGGGCCGAAATTACGCGAAGGCTTTATTCGTCGTTTTATATGTGTAAACCAGTAACTCGCTCTCGGTAAGTATTCAATACATGTGTCGACATAAATTAACCAACAGGTGTGTTCTCCCCAAAATGTACATAAATAAAAATAACAGATCGAGTGCTAAATAGCTACATCTGCAATACAGACATTATGTTAGTTCTTTCGTGTTTCTTTCTCTGTAAAATATTTTCCCGTCTGCCATCATAGTTCTTTAATATAAAAAATAATAATTTAGTAGCCGAACAACCGAAAAATTAGCTAATTGCAGCATAATTGTAGAGTTTGATAGTAACAGATTTTTAATTTTTCAGAAACAAAAAGTACTCACATGTATTACTCATTTCTAAACTTAATGATGACTTTCCTATGCCTCAGACAGAGAATTAACCTGTAGATGCACATTTGAGTGTATCAAGGTCATTATTAAAACAATTACTGTACTTACCTACATAATAAGAAAATAGTATTGTGATGTAAAAGTTCGACACTACAATAACATCTTGGCACAATGCCAACGAAATTACTGTGCTATCGAACTTTTGCTTTTATTACGTACCGTGTATGATTAAGTTTCTGCACCTACTCTAAACAGTTTCTTACTTCTATGCCTCTAATGCTATTCTAATGGGAAATAGTACGTATTATTTTGAAATACACTGTGTTAAAACTAAGCAGCGGATTAATCTTTTGTAATTGTTAAAAAAGCACAAAGTTGTATCAACGTGTTGGACTTCGCCTTAAAGTCATTAACTACTGCTGTAATAAAACGTTTAAAAATTGAGTTTAATTTCAAGCTGTGATGTTCGATCAAAATTCAGTTCCCATCAACTCTCAATCTCGTAACTGTCATAAGACTATTTTTTGTTGTAAAATAGTAAAGATTACTAAGACTAGCTGATTATTGCCTTAATTTTCTGTTACTAATCGATATAATTACATCAACGTTGGATGTTGAATACTTTACTATTATGACAGTTGTTGTGTGATCGAAAGTTGATCTGAACTAAATTTTCATAGAACTTTTATTACGAGAATTGGCCGTCCGTTATCATTCAACATTCACATGTAGCACTTTGCAATATAATAAAATTTCATGTAGTGTAAAACTAAGAAGTTAAGAAGAACAATACGTTAATCCATTTCCAGGATGGATATAAAAATGCCTGTCAAAGAACAGCAGCGTCTATCGTAAAACTATTATACGTGCACTTGGTACGACGTTGGAGACTTTCGAAGAGACGTTTGCGTGACATTTACAACGAGTGCTAATTGTCCCTCGGCGGTTGTAGTTGTTACGGGAACAGACCTGTATCGAGCGTACTTTACTTGAATTTCTCTTGTCTGCATCTGATTTGAGCCGATGCAACTTTCGCTCTAGACACGTTCTGCTTTTAACGACGTTCTCTCAACTGTATTTCTCCTTAAAATTTTTGCTATTTCTTTAGTTTAAAACACTTTATTGCTGACTAACAATTCGATGTCAAACTGACACTTCTTGTCGCTTACTAAAGCTCAGACTTTTAAATATTTTTGTTTCTTACAGTTATTTATGACAGGGATTGTTTATTGTAATTTAAAAAAGTATACATCGTGCCCTGTGTTTAACCATCACGGTTCACAGTACATACCTTGTTACTCACCATATTTTCTCAAAAATGTTGTCTTGTTGCAGAATAATCTCAAATAATAGCTCTCCTATAATTTGAGATTATGTGATTCAGATGCACTTCGATCGAGTTTTAAATCGCTCGATCCAAACGTTTCGTAAGGCGTTACTCAATCGGCCTAGAATTGAATCAGCCTGTGTCGACGCTTCGTTTTAACTTATGCAAGGCAGACAATATGCCAAACAAGTGACAACTCAGGCTATTTATATCTATACTAACTCACCTGATAAATTTCCTGTCCGAGTTATGCACCGAATAGCCAAAAAATAACTAATTCTTACAACCACTGGTTTTCTGTAAAGCCGTGCCATCACTTCGGTCGAGCCTGGTCCATATGTGCCAAAACATGGCTCTCCCACGGGCACCTAATCTATAACTAGCCAGATTCTGTGCTGTGGTAACCAGAATGGTTATTACGGTTGTTACCACAGCACAGACTCATCATCGTTTCATCATCGTTCTGCATTTTACTAAATACATATATTATTATCATCATCATATTTTCATGTCCCTCTCCCAACTTTTATGTGAGCTCGGCGCAATATGCAACATTATTGATACCGAAGGCTGAAAGCCGATTGGTCGCCATACGCGTGTCCACTGGCCGTTAACCGGTTGGGGACACAACCACTCATTTCGATTTGATGAGCTGAATTTGATTGAGTGTACCAGTAGATATAAAACCTTATTATATAGACTTATTTTATAGAGGAAAATAAAATGTCTTTTGGAAGCTTAACAGCGACGAATTGACGTGCTTGGTACGACTTGGAAGAACTTTGATGTAGTTGATTTCATATTACGTTCAGAATTTTGTTGTTGCCATGTTAAATTTATTTAAGTAAAAAATATATTCTATTACAACTATCTACTACTAATCTTTTCCAACGTTTTTTTTTTCATTATCTTTTATTACCGTTTTCAATGTTTGCTCAAAATTTATAAGTAATTCTACCTCTGCCTTCTGCTTTAATATCTCAGAGACGTATAAAGAACTTAGCGTAGCGTTTAACAACTATGTAAAACTGAACGAAAAAAAAAACAAAATGCGTTCAATATTATTAAGTAACAAAAAATACTTTAGAAACGCTTTTCAGTTTTTATCTTTTTAAAATGAGAGATAATGATGCACAGATTATCAATTCCTTCCTTGCTTTTCACCAAGTGAGTAAGTTTACTAAAAGCGTAACTATACCATAAATAAAATGGAAAACAACGGATTAACTAAAACCACACCACACCGACACATAATTCAATATTAAAATACATTAGTATAATTAACCAAGTTATTTATATTGAAGGAGCGACAAAGCTTGTCCACAAATCGGCATTTCAGTAATAACTTCGTCATTGTCGTTGAGTAGAACTCTCCCTCTCGAGTTAATTTTATAGTGTAAGCAATATAAGCTTTGTATGCGGGCACGTCCGTATACACATTAAATAAATCTCGGTTGATAAATTAGACAACTCCATAAGATAGGGTGCACGCGCGATCCTATAGGGCAACATTCGGAGGCCATTGGGATAATCGACGCGGTTCATGCAATTTGAAATGGTATCAATCGCGCTACATAGTGGTGTGATGGTGTGGTATATTAGGTCTAGACAGACGAGTAATATTCATTATTTTCATTATAGTTACGTTAGTTATTTAATTGACTGCACGGATGGCGTAGTGGTTTAAGTGGTCGCCACGCCGCTTACTACTACGCTGAGTGTTGTGGGTCCGTTCCCCACATGGGACGACACTGTGTGATCCACAAATTGTTGTTCTTAGTCTGTGTGTCCTTTGTGTTCGTTTCATGTATGTTTGTAAAGTCCCCCGCTACACAGGATTTATCCCTAGTACGGGAGTTGTCTTTTAAAAATAAATAAAGTAAGGAAAAAATAAGGGATTATTAGTTTACATTACATACTCTTTTGCGTTAACCATTGAAATATTTTAATTTCAGAAACAAAATACAATTACGCTCTGTAATACAAATAAATACATACCTATTACACAATATTTGTTCCAAGTAATTGCAGTGTGTGCATAAGCATATTATACGTCAACTATGTTGAATAACGTGCTTGCTTGGCGATCTTTTATCGATCTCCATGGCCGGCCAGCCATTCTTTACTTTAATGTAAAAAAAACATTCTATTAATAATCCCTTTTATTTGTTTCAGGTAAGGCACGCAACTGGATACTGTGCACAAGTAGTTTATTTACGATATCGACACGTAACCGTGAGTGAAATTATTTAAACACAAAGGACAAAATTAAAACCTAGAACATGCTGAATTTTTATTAGGCATGTTGTGCTTAAGATTCCAATGTAGCAGCTAGATTCTTATACGCCTAGTATCATCAGTTTGTACTTAAAAAAAATAGCATGGTTTATTGTTCACAACCAAGTTTAAAATTATATTTAAAAAAATAACTAAATTTAAAGTTTGTAAATTTAATTATATATGTAATTTGTTTTATACATATCGTTACAAAAGTGTGTCACCCCAATCAACTGACTGAAAAAAATTAATAGCTACTTGTAAGACATTACGCCTATTTAGTTCGTCATTACACCATATTTAGTTCGTCCTGCATTTGCAATTGGATTGTCTCGATTTTAGTTTGGGATTATTTTAACTTGGGCAGTCCACGGTAAGGCGTTGGTTAGATTTTAGATATTTCAATCAACCGGTCAAGTAACTACATTACAATTCTTTGCTCGAAGATTAATTGCCCAATATTGCTTGCACCTAAGGTTATGATATACACATTGCTTTACACCAACGAATGTTAATAAACCTGGTTATTTCTTTATGAGAATTTGGATATTTTAAGTAATAACAGTAGAGTACAGAGTAGTGACAATAATAAATAGGGTTGCCAGCCCTTTTATAATAGTGTTATACGTGTACGTGTAAATTATATAGATCAATATAATACGTATATTTTAATTTAGACTAGCATTTGTGAGTTTTTTATTAACTTTAACTAGAGATGGAAGTTATTCACAGCGCTTAAAACGTTTAAATACCTAGATTATTTTAAAACGAAATGTATGGCTGATACTCATACATCCCAGTTACTCTTATCTATCTATCTATCTTTAATGCAAAATGTTTTTACAATTCAAAGGGTCGCTTAGGCGATATGACGCTTATCAAGGTGTAACTTATTGATGAACAAAAATGCATTGCAGATTCAACAACTAATACTATTTGAATAAAATTGATGGGAAACCCATTATCGTAATGCAAAACACGGACGTACCTTGCTGAACGACCATTTTGAGACCGTATCGCGAACTCCGATCTATTTGATGGACTCAGTAGCGTGGTGAGGAATAAAACCTTTTATGCAATGGACGTTGATCATGCTATGTGATCTAAATTTGAGTGATTGGAATTATAATCATGGAGCCAGTCATTATTTTAACCTATTGACAGCAAGAGTCTGCAAAGTTAATGTGAAAAATCGCTGTTTTATATAAATTTATATCGAAATTTTAGAATACTTCAATGTCTGCCTAAAATCTTTCTTTTTTTATATTGAGGAGGTAGAAAATAACAATCGTACCTCACAAGGTATAAGTGTACATATGTAACTTTTAAAAGTATTTGCAATAATATATGTAAATTACCTTTAAAAACATCGTCTTAATAAAGTTAGCGGTGACGTGGTGGTGGAACAATGTGCGCGTGAACCATCCGCTAAGCCGACTGTAGCCACTGGCGCCGCAATGCTCCGGTTACTAGCGTCTGCTCATCTACTGGACCAGATATTTCATAAGGGGTTAACACAAGCGTTTTGCATGTTAAAACAACATTACTTAAGAGGGCGTATAAAGCAAAATTACCCATCTTATTTTTGATTTTACATGAAAAATTCCGGACCAAATCTTATAATAAAAATGTATGAATAACTACATGATATTTCCGAGGGTTCACTTTGATCAAAAACATGAAATAATAACATTTCCTCGATAGAAAAAAATCAAGAAGTAACCTCTAATTCTAATATTTTTCCGTTTTGTACTCGATATGGTAATGCCTATTTCGACAAAAATTTGATAATTAATTATACTTATACAAGAGTAAAAGCTTTGCTTAGGCATTTTATGTAATTCATTTTATTTTTGGATTTAGACGATATAACAGTTTTGGCGCATACTACGTTTTTATTCCGCGCAAGAAGTCATCGTCCGTCGCACGTTGCGGGAGCTTCAAGCATATTTCTATTTCAGACATCAGTCGCTACCGCTCCGTTGAGACGAGAGGACTGCGCTCAAGTGTTTAGGCGCGCCGAGTTATTATCAATTCAATTATTAGATTATTAGGATAGGAGGTAATAAATTAGATATATAATAGGTAGCTATTTACTTTTGCTTTTTGTTATATTATTCTTCACAATAAAAAATTCTGATCATTTTCCCCTAGTGTAATTATGATATCTTCCAAAAGTCTAGTATTCTATAAAAATATTAAAATAATAATAATTACATTCTCCATAATTCTATGATCACTCATAAGTAACGCGGGCAGTATAGTTTGGTATAGTATATGCAAAATAAACACAAGCTTTTAGTTGGTGTCTGTGTTTGTTCGATGAAATATATTTATGTCGATTTGGAAGCTATTTAAGTATGTCCATTAGGTATTTAAAACCTATTTTTAACCGACTTCCAAAAGAAGGAGGTTATCAATTCGACTATTATGTTTTTTTTTGTGTGTTTGTTACGCGATTACACCATTTATTTTGATTGTTCTTTTTTTATTTAAAAAATTATACTCCTGTGGTGGTCCCATTTAAATTTGGTGAAGATCTGATGCTGGTCTTCGGAGATATACAATGGAACTCTTTAAAAATAGACGTTAAATCGGTCGTGATGGCTGCAATCGCTTGGATGTTTATATGCTTGTCAAATATTTTTATAGGATATTACAAATAAAAATGGAAAAATAAAAAAACCTTTTTTCGACATCAAAATAAACACAAATCGAACACAAAAAGAAAAACACTAAAAAGTGAAAAATAACTTTAGCTTCAGAAGTCGGTGACAAAAATACCAAATCAATCAAACAAAGGTCAAGCTTCAGAAGCCGGTGACAAAAACACCACATCAATCAAACAAAGGTCAAGCTTCGAAGTCAGTGGTTGTGGGCTTCGGTTTCCGCATTTAGACTCAGAGTGGTCCTTTATGCGTCGAGGATTGGTTGACTAGGTGAGCCAGCCAAGCTCCTTCCAGAAGCGCAGAAGCCTCCTGGGGCGTTCACAGGCTTCTAGGAGCGACTTTATATCAGGAATGATACTTGCCCGTTGTGTGGCCACTCCCTCGCATTCCAGGACTACGTGGACGGCCGTTTCTTCAGCTTCCAGACATCCCCTGCACAGGGGACTGTCCGTCGCATTGATTATGAATAGTTGTCGGTTCAGGGTTAGATGTCCTGTAATAGTTCCGACAACCATTCTGATTTCCGGTCTGCTAAGACTGATCAGTCTGCAGGTGAGTCGTCGTGTGACTTGATTCAGCACCAGTTTGGACTGTCTGCAGCCGGGTGAGTTTTTCCACCTCCGGTTGTGTGCTTCACAGGTCCGTTGCCTGACCCAGCATCGTATTTGGTTAAACGATATGGGCAGGAGTGGGGTTGGGCCAGAGGTTGGGGTTGCCGAGCCCCTTCTTGCCAACTCATCTGCGGCATCGTTCCCGTTTGAGTTACTGTGCCCTTTAATCCATTGGAGGAGTACCCCATTGAATATAGCGAGCTGTTCCAGTGCTTGGTGGCATTCGAACACAATACCAGAGGTCATTGTGTTGCCCTCCAATGCCTTTAAGACGGCCATGCTGTCGGATATTATTCGGATGTTGTAGTCCTTGATACCCCTTGACATGGCCGTTGTGGCAGCGTAAGTTATTGCCACACATTCACATTGAAATATGGAACTGTGTTGGCCTAACGCTAGTGATATGTTTATATTTAGGTCTTGCGAGAAAACTCCGGCTCCAGTTCCTGACCTAGTCTTGGAACCGTCCGTGTAAATTCGGATTTCGTTAATGCCGGATTGATCTCGGTCATTTCTATGTATCTGGATGTAGTATCTTCTTGTGAAGATATGGTGTTTTGGGATTCTATCGCATGGAGCTGCTATCAGTGGTTCGTATTTCACCAATTGATCCCATAATTTGGAGTGCGATCCCTCATTTTTGTGCCATAGACCCAGGTGTTTGAGTCTAATGATCGCCATGGCGGCCTCCTGCTGTATGAATAGATCCAGGGGTGGCAGACCAAGAGCCACCTCCAGTGCGGCAGTAGGCGTTGTGCGCATACAGCCAGTGACCGCGGAGCATGGGAGTCGCTGGAATTGCTGCAGTTTGTTTATGACAGTGCTTAGCTCTGTTCTCTGCCACCAGACAACAGCACCGTAAGTGATTATTGGTCTTATGACTGTCCTGTATAGCCATAAAGTAATTTTGGGTGATAGTCCCCAGCTTTTGCCGAGTAGCCGCTTGCATTGGCAGAAAATAATGCAGGCTTTATTCAGTTTTTCATCGAGGTGCTTATTCCACAGGAGTTTACTGTCCAGTATTACTCCTAGGTATTTGACCTCTTTGGTAAGAGTAAGTTGTGTTCCAAATAGCTTGGGCAGTCTGAGATTTCCTAGACTGCGTTTGTTTGTGAACATGATCATCTCTGTTTTGGATGGGTTCACTGTCAAGTTGTGTGCTACGCACCATTGTTCCATGATCTTCAGTGCAAGTCTCATTTGATCGCATGTAATGCTATCAAAAGGACCGCTGATGAGAATAGTTAGATCGTCTGCATAGCCTATTGTGTGGAATCTTTGGTCATTAAGTTGTGCGATGAGCTCATCCACAACAATGTTCCATCGAAGGGGGGAGAGTACACCGCCCTGGGGGCATTGCGGGATCAACACCATGCCTAGACAGAGCTGGGCTAATGCTAGTGAAGTTGGTCTTGTCAAAGGCTCCCTCGATATCGATAAAGGTGGCCAGTGTTGACCTTTTATGATTTAGATTGTCTTCTATATATGAAACACCTCGATGTAGGGCAGATTCTGTTGATTTACCCATCGAGTATGCGTGTTGATTGAGGTGTAGAGGGTGACTGACTAACGCAGTTTCCCTGATTTCCCTATCTATTAGCCTCTCGAGAACCTTTAGTAGGAAAGATGTGAGACTAATAGGTCGGTGTGATTTGGGTTGTGTGTAGTCACCTTTACCAGGTTTGGGGATGAAGACTACTTTAACTTCTCTCCATTTCAAGGGGATGTACTGATACGCCAGGCAGCCCCTATAAATTTTTACAAGATGGTCCAGTAGTGTCATATCACACCATCTCAGTAGGCCTGGGAAGACACCATCTAGTCCTGGCGCCTTGAATGGTAGGAAGCTGTTAATTGCCCATCTTAGTTTGTCATGGTTGACAACTTTGCGGGTCGTATCCCAGTCTGTATCATCTGGTGGTTTTTCCCATCTGTCTTCTCATTTTTCCATCACATCTGATATGCGACATCCAGGGAAGTGTGTTTTTAATAACAGCTCTGAGGCTTCCGAGTCTGTTTTGGTATACTCACCATCAGGCTTCTTCAGTGAGCCTAGATTGTGTTCGCCTCTACTACACAGTATGATTTGGACTCTATTAGCCTGGTTGTTGTTCTCTATGTTAGTACAGAAGTTTCTCCAGCACTCAGTTTTCCTGGTTCTGATTCTCTTCTTATACTGTTGTCGGGCCTGCGTGTAGGCATCCCAATGTTGGTCTAATCGCGAGTTTTTCGCTTTATTGAACAACTTTCTCACTTTACGACGTAGTCTTTCCAGTTCCGGACCCCACCATTGGTGTTTGTTCTGTGGTCCAGTTCTGGGTGTGGAAAGTGGGCATGTTTGTTCAAAGCAATCGATCAGTGTCTGTGTAAGGTTGACAACATGACTGTCAATTTCCTTAACAGTCCCCGTAGCGTATGTTGGGTTGATGCTTCGCAGTTTCTCCGCTGTAAGATGTTCATACCGTTTCCGGTCCATCGTGCCGGGATTCCGTCGGGGATCGGGTAGTTTAAGTTTCATTTCAAAGTTAAATTTGATCCAGCGATGGTCTGAGCACGATGCTTCGTTCGAAACATGCCTGTTCGATATGTGTTGCGATGCGTGCTCACTTGCTAATGTAAGATCAATTATAGTTTGGGCCCTGGATGTGACAAATGTCGGCTGCTAGCCCACGTTGATAATGTTAAGGTTAGTTGATAATAGGAACGATTCGAAGTCGGTGACAAAAGCACTAAATCTATCAAACAAAGGTTCCTTGTATGACGCGGCAAATCTTTAAAAAACCTGAAGATAAAATATGTAGTGGGCCCTTAAACATATCACGTGACCAACCCGGTCTGAGCAGTACTGCTTCTGAAAGATTTATAATTGAAGGAGACCGAGATCTCGTTAGTTCAAATAATTTTGCAGCTGGACCCCATAGCCCTTTATTACAAGAAAATATTATACCAATTACGGAATATTGATAAGAAAGACGCGATTGAATATGATTTTTATTATGATTTTTTATTGATTGATATTTGATATGATTGATTGATTGAATATTTGAAATAAATATAAAATTATTTTTTGGTATTGATTTTTTAATGATTCGTGTTCAGTATCAGTGGTATAGTCACCTCCTACTAACTTACTATTTACGTATTATTCGTGTACACAAAACATTTCGTAATATTGTATAACGCAGTCATAGTTTGAATACAGTTTTTTCATCTGATTATTATACGTTTACTACAGAAGATACGCGTCGAGCGAGCGCGTAAGTACACGCGCGATCGTTTTCGATGTGAGGGGAGCGGGCAGGGGAGCGCGGGTGAATTCTTAAATTTTGCTGGCTTTATACGCGCTCTTAAACTCACGGTGTTTTAAAACTCTTCTTGCAAAGGTTTTTCTAATTATACACCCTTCGCTTGAAACTGGTGTAAACTGACCTGTGAATTATGTGTAAATGTTTCACATCCTTTCTTTCAATAACTTAAGATATTGATTTATATTTCACACATTCATTGGCTGTGATTTGCCACTTTTGAAAATTCCTAAAATATAGAAATATTTACTATGATTTATCCTTAACATTACCTGTATTATGCTCTGTGGGAAAACTAACCAGCAGAATCGGTGCCGAACACAATCCTACCCTAATACGCTCGGGATAAGCCTAAGAAAATAATATTTCGAGATACAGTTTCTTAGTTCGCTCCGATCGCCTCTGTCATGATTCATACTTATTACTCTAAAAATACGCACCAAATTAGTTTTAAATATAAGACTACTCTCCTCTCACATCTCGCAAATCTAAATAAAGAATTATCAGTTTAGCGCCTGCTTCACTCATGGCGTGTGCCTACATATGACGACAACTGTTTGCTTTTGTTAATTATCGTTCCTGTATTTAGAGACAGTGAGTAACTCTGATGTTGACCTACCTTAAAAATGTAAGAGCCATTTTTGTACTTCAAGAGAATCAATTTCTTTGTATCGGTGGTATTGTCTGTTTACTTCACAGACGGTGTTAATTAACTTCTTAGTAGGGTGTTAAGGGTGATAGCTGAATACATTATATTATTCCAATATTTTTATTTTTGTGATTAATAAGTTCTTCACTTCACTATAAATATGTAATAAAATTACTAAATATAAGTTGTTTTACGTTCAATCCAAATATACAAATAAAGTGCTATAGCTAGAAAACAAATGAACTCAACACTCGTCTTACTAACGCATTTCATTATTCGTAACAATATATTTTTGTCCCACAGTGACCTCATTATTGTTTTAATAGACTAAAGATTTCGAGAATCTATCCAGAACGCATATTTACATTATTTACTACTGCTGATAAGTTTGTTGTTTGTCTGTCGAAAATCGCCGTCAAGTCGGGTGTTTTAAAAATATTATTTTACATTCAGAACTTTATTTACGTTTACGAACTATATTTTCGACTATTCTTCTCAAGGGTGAGTTATGTAAATCTGGTACTTTCATTAATTTTGTACTTGGATTCATGCCTTTAAATGCCTTAAAATTACTCAAATGTGGTCTGTATGAAATACTTACGCATAAAATTACACCCTTGTCTTTAAACCATTGTATTGTGATACATACGATGGGTCATAAAGAGGCCACAGGTCGGCTAGCGACCTTGCGGGTGGGTGTATTCTGAGCGACCGCGGGAGCTATTTCGGCGCGTCGACATCGATCCGAGGCAGAAAACTGGAGCAGCCTCATTGGCACCTGAGATGCATCAAGCTAAATCAACGATTGCGAGATCGACTTTCGAACCACGCGAATAATTCTCTTGCCAAAACCTTCGTAACTTTTTTATATTTTATTTTTACTTGTATATAGTTGAGTCACAAAGACTATGTAAATATTAAGATCTGTATAACGTGTAAGATTCACTTTTGCGTGGTGTTGCAGTATTTCTTATTATAATTGTTGCGAAACTTGAGCGCTCTGCGACCAAGAAATTATCGCTTATTTTTGACATGCTTGTTGTGAACACCCGGCAACAGAGAGAGACGGCGATATATTTAATTATACAATGACATACGCCAACAAAGTCTGGTCGCGTGGCCGTTAATCATGGCGCTCGCGCAGTGAGCGCCGTTTAGTTGTTAACATAGTTGTTGCCAACCTAACATTTACATGTGTACAGTTACATATAGATACGTCAAAATACTAACATATGTTGTGAGGGTGCTTTTAGGGGTTTTACTTTATCTTCATGTATTAGTTACCTATTATTATTACTGTAATATATTTTAATACAATATGCTCTCGTAACCTAAATGCGTCCGGTGGTTAAAAAAACTGTTTATTAAATTAATTGCACCGATAAGTACTCCCTCATATTGATTCCCTGTTCAACCTCATCGCCTAGGTAATTTACGATAAGATAGTAATGACATTGGCCAAAATTCTCTCGTTGATTTGAGTGGTTCGTCGGCTCAAGGTGACCGGCGGGTGCGTTGACATTCAGACGTCTTTATCAGAACAGTCGGCGGGTTCACGACGCGCCACTGTTTATTAACAGCCCGATTGCCGAGTACTGACGTGACGATGCGATATCCATTACACGAATTTATAAATCAGTAATACTATAATATAAATAGTATCACGTGTGTGTACAACTATCAATTTACTTAATATCAAAACAAGCAGCACGTCAGACTTCATTCTTTTTAATATAACGTAGTTCAATAACATAGAAATAAAACTATCGTCTCCCCGTAGGTTATACAATAGACCGACTATGACTTGACGTAATAACCAGTGTAAATGAGACATAACTCGTAATTCTAATTTACATCGGGCATCTGTAACGATACTATTTGGATTTCTATTTGAATTGTAGCTGTGGCTTGTAGGCCCATCGCACTTTGGCATTTATCTTTTAAGAGTTCACCATATATTTGCCTATAGCAAATCTGTGCTCGACTAATAGCTTGAATTGTTCGCTAGACTGGCAATCGGTGAATTTATTAACTGATATGGTCCTGGGTCGCTTAAGTGCCAGAAGGCGACTAACCCGCATCGGCCACATATGAACTAATTATGTCAAAATATAACCAATGCTATTATTCTTCGTCCATCCTATTCTTTAAATTTAAGGAATAAAACCTGATTAGTGCTTCCATTTAAACTCTTGATTAAAGTTCAAAGGTTACCCTAACCACAATCTTATTTTCCTGCCAAATCCCTTCTGTCTAAGTCTCAATTGCAAACTAACAGAGGCAATGATTGAGTGCAGCGAAGAACTCCATTAAACCTGAGACGGTATCTCGATGCTGCTGTCACTTGATCTGATCGGCGGCGGCCTGTACGAATCGCAGAACGGTTCTGTATGTTTTTGGCATTCATACTCGATTGCCATGGCTATAAGTATCTGACACAAAATTTAATTGAGATTTAGTTATTAGATTGCAATTTAAAGAAAAAGCGTCATTTTTAAATTCTCTTTTTCTTGTATCTGGTCTGTCATCTTTTCTTCAAATACAAACATTTAATTTTACTGACCATGTTTTTGGTCGATATAAAAAATATTTAATAGTTCAGGGGTATTTAGCGAAAGAGCTACAAAGGCCGAATGTAATGCAATTGCGACAGGTAACTCCTAGTTGTATCTCCTATTTTGTAACCTTGTGTGGCTTAATCCATCTAACCCTAGTCAGAATATACATCCTTTGTGAATCCACAAATATAGCAAGTAATATTCTTTCTCCAAATCCTAAATCTCTAAACTTTTTAGTCATCTGTCGGTTACATATTGGTAAATAGCGAACTCTTGACTTGTTTATGTCACAATCAAGTGACTTAAAGCCTGCGAGCGTAGCGGTAGCTGAAAATTCTTATGCAGACGTCGTTTGGTCTTGTCAATAACTGATCAAGATTACAGTTCCAGCAGTAGATGAGATTGTAAGAACCATGCTGCTACTGATAGTCACTTCGGTATCAGGGACCGAATATTCTCCTCAACATCACAAGCGGACAATTAATAACAACGAACGGAAGGTAGGTAAGGGTTGGAAATGTTGAATGATTATTTAATGAATTAACTGTTGTCTTATTAAAGTTAGATGAAGCAGGGAAATGTTAGTTAATAATTACTAAATATTTAGGAAATGTTTCGTACTCAAATCCTTTGAGAACGTTGAAATTTTGAGACCCTAAGTTAAATCATTGCTTTGTATAAAGTATTACTAAGTAGTTGAAAAAAAACGGACTGAGAATTACGTCTTTAAAAATAAATTTTGCTCTGAGTGATCTTTTTTCAATAAAAAGGGGTAAATTCAGTTACATTTCAATTAGATTTGGAAAGGTAAAAATGATTAAAAACTTTGAACAACGCAATTAAATTAAATAGCAAATATCTCTTACATGAAATAGCAGGCTTCTAAAGTAATAACTTGGAGTTGAGCTTAAATTTCTATATAGACGAGTAGTTTGTCTTAACTTTAGTCTTATGCCTACAATTCAAGCACAAAAATTCTATAGCACGCGTCATGAAAAGCTAGGGCATAGGGCTTTTGAAAAGGTTCGATTCGAAGGCTTCAGTTATTCTTATTATATCGATTTTCCGTTATCCTACAATAACTAAGTAAATTGTGGTTAAAAATTTCTGCAAGTGCAATTTCATAGTTTTACAATTGATTAAAAATATTTAATTTCTGACTTAACTACGGGTCGTATTTATTGTGCAACGTTCACAAATTGTTTATTCAATTCTTTTAATTTTAACCATATGTTTGAGTCGGCTTGTCCATACAGACGGCATACGGACCCCAGCCATCGTGTAGCTTAACCGATATTAGTCAAGATAAACGACCCGAAGTACGACACTACCGCCAGTAGGATATATAGCACTCAAACACTCAAACCACCAGAAAGTTACTTAAAAAATATGAACTATCATTATAAGCCTACGCTATACTCGCATTTACATATTTACACGAAAAAAATACAATTCAAATTCAACGTAACAACAAACAAATTGAAAAACATATATAAGGCAATAGCAAAAAATCTCGATGTGTTTACTTGACAACAACTGCGTTGTCTTCGTCAATACAACCGGAGGGCGTCGAGCTTCGAATAAAGGAAATACTGGAAATTATTCGCAGCGTCGCGACTTGCGAACAGTTATATCGATGGAGGCAATTTGGCGAATAAATGACCCGGTAATAATTGGGTCTCTCGTGCCTTTAATAAGTACCTCATGTGGGGTCTCCATGCGGGCCTATACTGTTATTACGCATATTTTGTAAAAAAAGACGTTTGTAAGCTTGTTTGTGTAATGTGGCTATAAAGTACGTTTGGCTCAAATGGGAGAGGTAATATTGGTATTGGTCGTGGGCTCCGGTTTCCGCATTTAGCCTCGAGAGTGGTCGAGTGGAAGAGGTTGGCTAGGTGAACCAACCAAGCTCCTTCCAGAAGCGCAGAAGGGAGAGGTAATAATGGAAGGACTGATTAAATAGAATGGAATATTCTTTATTGGACACCAATTACAATATGTTAGATAAATATTATTATTAGACGGATAGGTACAACGGTCGACCTTATCAATAAAAACAAACTCTTACAGGCAATCTTTGGATGGACAAATCGACAGTAGATGACAATAAACAATGGGTAGTCTATGTGTATTAAAGCTACAGTAGTGTAAAAAATAAATATAACTATACATACACACACACACATACATAGATAATATTATTATATAAAATATATATCGATAACCATGAAATCATTAAATCATTTATATTCTATTATTGAAAGCAAAGAGTACTTAAGAACCTAAGTAGTGATCTTTTACCATATTCTTAAATGCTGTCAGTGTTACAGCACGTCTTATGGGTTAAATTATTTGCCTAAATAAGTTTTAAACTTTTACTTTCTTTTATAAATTACTAACAGTAAGATTTGTTAAGAAAACCTTTTCTTTCAAATAAAAATAATTGGATTACAGGAAGCCCATCAGAATAGTAAGTACAACAATAAGGCGTCATTTCGTAAAGTGGTTAGTATGCAAAGTGTTTGTGGATCGGGTTACGTATGTGTAATACGTTTCTTTTGTCGTCTTGATATAAGAGTTTTTTTCAGCTACTACATAAATAAATAATTAGTGAAAAAGAAGGATACTTGTATATCTGAACTCCTAACAATATTTATGGTTTTCTTTTATTGTTTGATAAAATATGCTAATCTCTCATTCTTTTTACATATACATTATTTTTACATTCTGTTTACATTTTTTCATTAATTGCATGTCACACAGCAAACCGCGCTAGCATTGATAGTCTGTGGACTTAGATGAAACTAAAACGATTGGGAAGACATTTATTGATAGGCCCGAGTCATACCTTTGCGTAATATGTTGCTTGCATATTATTGTGTAATACGAGGGGTGATCAATAAGTAATGATAATCGAGTATTTCTAGAACGCACAAAAACCCAAATTATTTTTTTTCTGCTTGCTTATATATCCACTACTTCAGCTTCAAAAAAATGTATAAATAGGACACCATTACCGGGAGATACATTCATTTGAATACGAACTGTCGAAGAGAAAACATGAAAATGGAGAAAAATAAAATAAGAGCTGTCATCAAGTACCTCTGCCTGAAAAAAATGTCTACCAAAGACATACACAGCGACTTAGAGGAAACATTGGGGGAGTCTGCTCCTCCATATTCCACAGTCGCACGCTGGGCAAAGGAATTTAAGCGCGGCAGAACCTCCACTGAAGATGAACATCGCGAGGGACGCCCTTCCACGTCCCTTACTGGAGAAAACGTCAAAAAAGTGGAAGATATCGTGTTGGCCGATCGAAGGGTGACCGTAAGGCATGTAGCTGAGGTCACAGGGATCTCCTATGGCAGCGTTCAAAAAATCATTGTCAACAAAATGCATATGAAAATGGTCTCTGCGCGTTGGGTACCGAGAATGTTAACCGACGAGCAAAAAAAGAAACGAGTCGACATTTCGAGGGTGAATCTTCAAAAGTTCCAGGCCGATAAAGAATTTTTTTTGTCGCGTTTTGTGACCATGGACGAGACCAGGATCCACCACTTTGATACCGAAACCAAACAACAATCAATGACTTGGAAACGAGCTTCCTCACCAACGCCGAAGAAATTCAAAGTGTCAAGTTCAGCGGGAAAGGTTATGGCGTCTGTTTTCTGGGATGCAGAAGGAATTATTGTGGTGGAATATTTGGAAAAGGGGGCCACTATAACAGGCTCTTACTACGCAGGCCAAATAAGAAGATTGCGAGAAGCTATTAAGTCAAAAAGACGCGGTAAACTGCGCGCTGGAGTGCTGTTTCACCAAGACAACGCCCCGGCTCACAAAGCCGCAGTTGCGATGGCTGCCATTGAAGAAACGGGGTTCGAACTGCTCGAACACCCTCCCTATTCGCCAGATCTAGCTCCCAGTGACTTCTACCTCTTTCCTCGGCTCAAAGAACACCTCCGGGGCAACAAATTTGAGGACAATAGTGAAGTGATGGCCGCAGTAGAGGCATTTTGGGAGGGTCAAGACAAAGAATTTTTTTCTAAGGGAATCATGGGCTTAGAAAAAAGATACACTAAATGTATTAACTTGCAAGGAGACTATGTTGAAAAATAAAATACTTTTTTTAATCTAATAGTTCTGTTTCATATTGATTATCATTACTTATTGATCACCCCTCGTAGATGCTAAAACTGGATAGACTGGTATATGTTATTTTAATTGACAAACAATCAGTTTATTGCGTAATTGTAGTAAGGGGTGCAATACATTGATTATAGCAGCAGGTTCTTATAAAGTTATTTGAACAAAGGACATTTCTAATTGTCCTTTAGATTGTACGAACGGGTTTCGGTTTAAAAGTGTCTTGTAAAGATGAGATCTTTTTTAGTATGATAATAATTGATCACCATGGTAAAATTTAATTTATTGATAAATTTTTAAAGCAACGAGTAAAGATGAGTACGTCACTTTTATAAAAAAGTATAGGTTAACAACAGCAATAGGTATATTATTCCCACTCAAAGGGAATAATATCAAGCTTAAATAAACACAATATTAATTTAAAACTATAATTTTCCGCAAGGAGACCACCGATCGTAACTATTATAAAGCAATCACTGACGCTTTGTTTTTTTACGTAATGTTTTCTTTTAAACATCATTTGGTTTGGTATCTACTCGTATTTAGCAATTTCAAAAAAATGGCACAATATTATCGATTTTTTACTATTATATACAAATAAAACATTTAAGCATTAACTTAATTATGCTTACGTCATCATCATCGTCCTAGCGTTAATCCCAGTTGCGTCCGGTGACGCCCGGGGTCCGCTTTCCAACTCATTCTCCTCCACTTCACCCGGTCTTCGGCATCCCGTGTTGTGAGATCATTGGCACGCATATCATCCCTTACGAAGTCAAGCCAGCACTTGAGTCTTCCCTCCTACCTTGGCCCAGTGGAGGCGGCATGGCCAGACGTTTGTTCCCTACGTTGCTCGGCGGTTGCCGATACGTGGCGATACCACCGAAGGCGACACTCTTGCGACTTAAGCCTTGACCTTAAAGCTGGTCCATCTTTTAGTGCGCTCTTGCCGGATTCGGGAGTCAATTATTCTTTCAAGGATTTTCATGGTGTGGGACATGACCTTTGTACCATACATACCATAGTCACCCCGTTTTCCCCACCAGGTGCGCCAGTGCAGATCAGTTTTTAGCCATGCGTTGAATAAGTCTGTATCTGCTGCCCTTCCACCTAGTTTCCTGTAGAAACGCCACGGCCTCCTTCCGCCTGGAGAGTACATCCACGCACCAATATTCCACTTACAATGATAATAATATTTTTGCCATGTTTCTAATAGGGTTTGTTATACCCTTTTATTTATTTTTCTGTGCGGAAATCCCCTCAGATACCACCCACCGGTGGTTATGTCGGACTCGAACCGACCAAAAACCGCACGCCGTCTGAGGTACCAGTTGCCGGGGAACCAGGTGTACCCTAGGAATTAAATCCCTGATACCCTGACGTACCTCGGGCCATTTACGGCGTGTAAATGACCCCCTCGTGTGTGGGAACCCCTATGTCCCCTTTTTTGTCCCTGTCTACGGTCCGGCCATCGCAGTGTTGGCACTCAGGCGTTGGCTTCTTGCGGATCAGACACAGGTGTTTTCCGAAGCATCCTCTCCCGGTGATCACCTGCGTCAACCGGTATGAGAGGGTTCCGTGATGCCTCTCGAGCCAATCCTCCATAACGGGTCTTACCGCCGCGATAACGGCGTGCCCAGGTCTTGTTTTACCCCTTTTTTTTCCGTGCGGAAATCCCCTCGGATACCACCTATCGGTGGCATGTTGGACTCGAACCGACTAAATCCGCACGCCGTCTCGGGTACTAATAGCCTTGGAACCAGGTATACCCTAGAAAGGCAGTCCCTGGTGCCCCGACATACCTCGGGCCATCTACAGACGAGTAGACGACCCCCCCCCCCCGTGTGGGAACCCCATGTTCCCTCTGCTCCCTGGAAGCGAGCGCGCTTCGCAACGCGCTCGCCGCCACCCCGGCCTGCTTCTGCTAGGGTGACAGATGGCCTCACCTGTCACCCCCAGGCTTGCGCTTATGGAGGACGGAGGTCGTTCTGCGACCTCCGGCGCCTGAGTCGCCTGCGGTACCTGGCCCGTTCCCGGGCCTGGCGGGACGGGAGAGTTCTCAACCTCTCCCGGTCCCGCTCCGCCGTCTCCTTCGCGAGCATAACTTGCTTGCAGAAGGAGACGGCAGAGTTCCACGCACTCTCGCTCCGCACGATAGCCGCAATCAGGCTATCGAGCGAGAGAACTCCCACTCCGAAGGTCTTGTTTTACCCTAAAACATCTTTAAAAGATGCAATAGTTCCATTATGTTTGTACATTCTACATGATACGTTCATTTGTGTATCAAAACTAGGTAATGTAAATTAATACAGAACTCACATTCCCAGCCTTAGTACAATAAAACAAATATTGTCATGAACATCGTAAATTGTTTTCTAAACCAATTTTTCCAAAGATCCTTTTTACAACGAATATACTATAAATTCACGTTACTGTTTGACATTGTTGTTTAAGTACGATTCTTAAAGTTGAGTAACGTGCTTGCTGTATACCAGGATCCTGGCCTTTCTTTCGTCACTACTAAACCCGGACGGGAATAAAGCGGGAAAATATAAACGTAAACTAGAGTTTTAATTTTAAAATATGCATTATATAATTAATCATAGTAAAATACGTACGTCAATTTTAGTGATCTTAGCCCTTTCCTGACTTTATTATACGAGTAATCATTTAAGACATTATGCTTTTCATCTCAGATCTTTTTTAACTACTACAGACAGAATGACAACACAGGAACATGGGAGTTATCTTTTAATGTCTTTTGAACTGTTTGCTACGGAGGTACGTTAATTTAACAAAATATCTTGACGAACGTTTTGTCGTTAATTACGGAACACGCACGGCGAATTGCGTCTCGCCCATATGACCACCCGAACTACATTTAACGTGTTTCCTTATTTGTACACGCCTATAAGCACACGCCATCCCATTAAAAGAAATCCAATTTTTGAACATAAAATCTCTCTGGTTATCGATCTTACGGTATAACACCACAAATAATAATCTTCCCTTCTTCCAATTATTTTAAACCGACTTCAAAAAAATAGCAAGTTCTCAATTACGCTACGCTGAAAGCTGTATGAACCAGATAAGGTTATTCAGTGCTGCACTTTGTAAATAACTCAGATGTAAACAACTCTTAAAATGGTTTTAAATGTCTTTTACAACCAACACTCAACTCCTAAATGGCATTAGACATCATTTGTTGTGTTCTACCTCGTTTTACAAATTATACGCGACAGTTTGAAGGGGCCATATCTAGAGATAAATCCTGTTAATCTCTCTTTTTTTCCGCGATTCCTTCCGGTGAGTGTAGATCGTAAGCGATTCCAGTAAAATGCTCTTGTCAACGACCGACCACCCGATATAGTGCCGACCCGTTACACTACCCGAGTGATCGACCTGGACTCATGCCACGATCCCCGCGCCAGGCTTTTTATAACTACTCGCTTACAGAATAAACAAGCTCATGCTAATACCACCAAGGAATAAAATTGCTTACAAAAACCCGCAAATGATACAATTAATGATTTGTTTTGAGCTATTTTATGTCGTCTATAACGCGATAATTGCCACAATTGTAATACATTGACTTGTTAGGGCGATGAGGCTGCTTTGTTTTGATATTTTAGTAATAAAATTACACATTTTGATTATCCGACGAACATCACTTATACGATTAGTGGTAGTTAGACAGGTCCTATTTTTGTACCATTAAAAATTTTGGCACCTTTTGTCAGCTGAAGTGAAAAACTCGTGTAGACTTTCGAAGTGGCGCATGTAGGACGCACGTCAACTTACCAAAACAACGAGGTCGGTTTTTATTCACGTATGCGGAATCTTCTACTCGAACTGGAGAATAGGTATAGCAGCGATAACGAGCCAGTCGTGTCCTCGCAGCCGATTATTGCGGTTGCTACATCAATATATTTGTTCTCGTACATTTTAACGCTGAAAATATAATTCGCATTTTAACAAGGGCCTTGTGCATCGGTTGGAGTCAGGTGTCAGATGAATTTCGACGTCCAACCTTGTGTTTAAAACTGTCAAGGCGACCGTAGACAAAGTGCAACTGGGTATTGTTAGGCTTATGTGTGAGTAGTGGTGCAGTGACCCACCAGCCGTGCGTGAAGACGGGACGATGGTGCGCAAAGGGGAGAGCGACTCCGGCACCCTGCTCAGGACTCTGGCCGATACGCTCCGATGGCAATCGCTGCGAGCCGTCACTATGATGCGTTCGGTAAGCAACAGATGTCTTCTTGGATACTTTACGTGATTATATTTAGTTTTCATTACATTTGGCTTTCTTTTGCATTTATTCAAAATAATGTAACAGTAATGTAGCAATTTATTGCTAATTGTTCTATAATAATATTCACAAAATACACAGGTGTTGTACAACTGTGTTATTGATGTCGTCTTTTATTATGTTTACCTCTCGATGTTTCGACGTCACAGTATTGTAGCCAACGTACGTAGTATTGTTAAACGTCGTAGCCAGCTCAATTTTATCAAATAATCAATAACGCAGTACTCGCAAATTGGCTTACAGATAGACAGTGTAACTCTGTCTCGAGCTGTTTAACGTGCCTTTATTGAAATCTATCACAATCTACGACCTTAAGGGCAGAGATCACGTTGCGTAAACAAGCGCGGTAACACCCCGTGCCGTATCATCTGTTACCTTTACTGCACACTTCAGATATCAAATATGTTGACGCAATAATTCTATCAGTGCGACAATTGTGTATTTATTAGAATCTATAACGTTCATTTTGACTGAACCTTTTTTCTTAATGTTTTTTTGTCATTATCATTTATTTATTATTTTATGTCATATTAAATTTTAAATTTCAAGTTTCTAATTATAATGTATTCGTCCCTTTGTTCTTCCAAAAAATAGGTTACTAAAAGAATAAATACAAATAAATGAAACAAACAAAATTTGGCTCCTGTCAAAACATTGGCAAAAAGTTTAGATAGAAGTCAATGAACCGATACATTAGGTCAAATAGTCGTCGGTCACAATCATTTTGTTAACATTTTTATAAACGCTTACCTATACGTACTACGTTGGTAGAAAAATAAAGGTGCGATGCAGACATTCTTCCGGGTTCTGTTGACCCAGTTTAAGGCAGCTATTTCTTATCTATTCTAGATGCAGTCGAGACTGACCGGCCTACTGGGAACTAACCTTCTTATCTCATAAAGTACCAATGTCCTGTTACTAGTTTGAATGGTGTAATTTTCTTAAATAATATCAGCCTTCTAAAACGTCAATGAGTTTCCTTTCCTTTCTCAAACCGTGTATCTGTGATATAACAACGTGATGTTCTCTCTTTCTACGCAAAACTGCAAAACTTACATTTTTCAATGTATTTATGTACAAAAAAAAAATACTTTTAAAAATATTGTACCATCGGTATCGGGTGCAAGGACCAAGATATCGGTGGTTAGGACTCCAGAGACTGAAACGTCCTCACAATACGTGCCGTATCGAGAACTGCTCTCTGCATCAGGCCGTTAATCCAACTGCTTAACGCAAGCCTCTGAAGATGTTAGTCGAGGCTCTTAGCAATTATTCCACAGGCCGATATGACTATCGGTACAACGATTTCCGACAGGTCCAACGATCCCACAGGTCGACATTATTATTATTAACTTTTTTTTAACTTAACTGTACGAAAATCACGAGATGTTAAAAAAATTGGTTGTGGTCCAAATCAACAACGTCAAAAAGTGTACTGCTATGGTTTTTCAACGTACAAGAAACATATGTATGTCGATTTACACCATGGTCCCAAATGACGTCTTAAAAAAGCGTCCATGTCCAAATTAAACAGATGTATAAACTTAGGGGTTTTGTGCTATTTTACTGATATTTTACTTTGTGTTATTGGCCATGACTGTAATTTTCGAGAAATTTTGTTTAGTTCGTAATAAAAGCAACACAAATTAGGCAAACACTTACTTTCTTTATGAATCAATTGCCTATTCCAATTGCCTAAAAATCTTACTAGTATTATTGTGCTAAGAGTGACGCTACTTTTGTTATTTTCAAAACAATGGATCAAAAACAATTTCGTGTTTTAATTTTACACTGCTTCTTGATGGGAAAAAATACCGTTCAAAGGCTTGAAAAGTGTTATGTGGACTCCGCTCCATCAGAAAGAACAATAAAACGTTGGTTTGCTGACTGCAAACGTGTTCGTAGAGACACCGATGATGCAGAACGCAGTGGACGTCCAAATGAGGCGATAACACCAGAAAACATAAAAAAAATCCACAAAATCGTTTTGAATGATCGAAAAGTGAAGTTGCGTGAGTTAGCTGACATCGCAAAGATATCAAAACAAACGTGTTGGCTTTATATTGCATGAGCATTTGACTATGAGAAAGCTCTGTTCAAAGTGGGTGCCGCGTTTACTCACTGTTGATCAAAAACGATCACGAACTATCTTGAGAAAGGAAATACCATTAACAGTGAATATTATATAGCGTTATTGGAGCGTTTGAAGGCAGAAATTGCAAAGAAACGACCGCATATATCAAAGAAAAAAAATTGTTTCATCAAGACAACGCACCGTGTCACAAGTCAATCAAAACAATGGCAAAACTACTTGAATTGAACTTCGAATTGCTCCCACATCCACCGTATTCGCCAGATTTGGCTCCCAGCGACTATTGGCTGTTCGCAGACCTGAAAAAAATGCTCGCCGGTAAGAAATTTCGCACGAATGAAGAGGTTATCGCTGAAACTGAGGCCTATTTTGAGGCAAAAGATAAATCGTTCTACAAAAGTGGTATTGAAATGTTAGAGTGGCGCTGGAATGATTGCGTTGCTCTTGATGGAGATTATGTTGATGATTAAAGCTAATTTTGAACCAAAAAAACTGTGTTTTCTTTGTTAGGCCCGGGACTTTTTAGCCCATGTGTTATAATGGAAATTGTAAGAAGCCTGTAGTAAATGTGCCATTTATTTAATGTATGGCGATTATATTTCTCAAAATTTATTGTTCGATATTCGCGGACTTTCATGAGGCGGCGCGCCTGCCCACCAGGGGAGTCTCTGTAGTGGTCGAGCGCATTGAGGCGCTGGGCTTACGGGTGGCCCTGGATAAGGCCCTCTTATTTAATGGGCCCCGTCGTGGTCCTCCCTCTGGCGCCTCAATCGTTGTCAAGTCGGTCCTTGTACCGGTTGTGGCCCAGATGAAGTATCTGGGCTTGATCTTCGACGGGACGTGGCTCTACGACGAGCACTTCCGACAGCTTGCTTCAAAGCTGGTCGGCGTTGCGTCTGCCTGTCTGACGTGGACCTGGCGTCACGACGAGACGGCTGTACACGGTGTTTGTCCCGTCAATGGCACTGTACGGTGCACCGGTGTGGGCGGCGGCTCTGACCGCCCTGAATAGGGCGCACTTTTGACGTCCTCAGAGGGTATTGGCGGTTAGAGCCGTACTCGGTTATAGCCATACCGTGTCGACGAATGTAGCGTGCGCGTTGGTTGGAACTCCCCAGTGGGATTTGGAGGCGGAAGTGTGCGCCGAAGTATATCGGTGGATGGCTGAGTTCCGGGCGGATAGCGGCAGTCGGCCTGAAGAGGTAAGCGAGTGGCGTGAGGCCGCTCGCCGAGCCAAGATGGCTGGTTGGTCGTCACGGCTGGAGGTTCCACGTGCTGGCTTTGCCGCCGTGGAGGTGCTCTAGCCGGTCATCGTCCATTCGTCAGGGCGTCAGCACGGGCCCCTTTCCTTCCGGTTGATGCAGATTCTTTCCGCGCACGGCTGCTTCGGAAGATACCTGCACTCGGTCGCTAGGAGGGAATTGAATCCTGCTTGTCACCGCTACGACTGCAATGAGGACTCGGCTCAACACACGCTGGCATTTTAGCCGGCTTGGGCGTCGCATCGTCGGGTTCTCGTTTCAGTCATCGAAGGGGATCTCTCGCTACCGGCCGTTATACATCTCCATGGCCGGTAGCGACAGATGTTTTACTGCGGTCACATCCTTCTGTGAAGATGTCATGTCACAGAAGGAGGCCGCGGAGAGAGCTCGGGAGGATGACCTCCACTCGGACCCAATTCGCTCGGAGGCGCGCTTGCCGGCTCTTTATGCCGCCCTGAGTGTGGCTGCGGGTGGACGGGACGGGTTTCCCCTCCACCCGCCATAACGGCCAGCCGCGAGGAGGCGACTGCCGCCTGTGCCGGATGTCGCCTAAATAGAGAATGAACCCGAAGGTGGTGTCCGCGTCATTGTGGGCAGGCGCTAGGAGGGATCCGGATGTCTCAATAACAGCAGTTCCCAGATCCTATTACAAGCGCAGAGTGGCACACCATGTGGTTTTAGTCGGTCCGATTCTGAAACAACATCCCACCGTAAACCCCGGTGGGGTGAGGGCCCGAGGGGGTTTCCACATGTGAAAAAAAAGGTACTTAGTTACTTGGTTGATCATATGAACGTAAATATTTATTTATTAAATCCATAACATTATTATAATAAATAGTAGTTTAAATAAGCTGACAAATACTTTATTAATAGCCGTTAGTTTATTAACCTTTCATAAATATTGAGAATATTTATTAAGCCAACGTAAACATTGTTAAAAAGCTGTAGGTGGCATTTGATGAATATTTCGCGTGGCCCTTAGCAACACGTGTATATTAATGTGGGACTCAAATTCTAAAGAAATAGTGAGTCAAGTGAATTATATTATATTATTCGATTTTATTGTCTTGCAGTCTATCTATATACTGTAGTAAGTTATTCCATCATTTACTAGTTTTCTGTAAGCTACGCCACGCTTTGAATTTTCAAACAACTTTTTTTAAATTTTAGTGATCTTTAAGATTGTTTTGCAGAGTTTTAATATATGATCAAATCTCTAAACAAATAAGAATGTAGACAGAGACACATGTTTCAGGTTGTTCTTGTTTTATATCAAGTAAACACTGCACTTTACATAATAAGTATTTATTCAAATGTGCTGTTGAGTATCGTAATGAACCAACAAAGTACTTTGATACAAAAAAGGATATACAAAATATCGAAAAAGATTCATGAAATTGCAGCTACAGTGTATACAGGGATGATCAGTTGGTTTGTTATCGTTGCGGGCAGTAATACATTGCATCGGGAGCGCAGCTGAGTCTAGGCGACGTTGGCGATGGCGGCGTGCCGTATCGCTGAAGCCGCCATCCGCAGAGATGACTGCTCGCTCTCATTCATTAGAGGGGCAGGAGGGTCGGGGCGCAAGACGTCGCGCGCCGCCCGACGATATCGATTTTGTCCCACTCTTCCCCCGCGCCACCCCATCTCCCGCCGCACTCAGCATCCGACCTCGAGTGCTCTCCTCTCGTGCCTACCGAACACCTCCGACAGAAACTACGCCTTAACGACATGTTGTCACAGCTCAAAATACTGCTGCTTAACGTGAGCCCAGCGTCCTCCCACCGATTCTTAATGGACCCTCTGGCCGAAAGTCACTCGGTCGAGATTACAACGACGCCTCCATCGTCCACGCCGTTGGAAAAAATAAGCTTTTTGTTACTATTGAAATGGTAAATCAAACCAATTTTAGTAATTGCGAGGTCAAACTTTGAAGTGCCGCTATGCTGGCATGCGTCTAGTGCGAGCTTTTTAAACGCATACAATTTTTTTGTGGAACAATGTAAACGGTTATCTGAGAGATTGTTGCAAATTTTCTTGAATTAACCCGGGCTCGGGTGCGTGTTAAACGTTTCTGATTTATTAATTTTAACAACGTCATTATCATCTGACTACCACCCTTATACCAATTTTATATGGGGTCGGCGCAGTAAGTGTGATTTTTTCATTCTGCTATATCATGCGCCATCTCGCTGTTTACTCCCTTCCTTGCCAGATCCTTACTCACACAGGCCATCCGCCTTTTCTTTGGTCTTCCTCTTCTCTTATACCCTTCAACTCCCATACCAAAAACTTTCTTCGCCACATTTTCCCTTCACATGACATGTCCATACCAAGATAACCTATTACTTCTTAACTTTTCATCCAGTGGCGCTACTTTATTTTAACACGTACCCACAGTAAATGAAATACCTGTTCAGGTTTACATGTACGTTTACATTATTCCGATATGTACATATATTTACGTTTACATGTGTGTAAAATGGTAATAATACATTTCTTCACTCATATATTTATATATATTTATATTTATTATATATATATATATATTTATATATAATCTGATATTGCTTCTGCGTTATTAGTTTCAATTTATCCAGTTACTGTTTATTTAAATCACAGGTACTTCATACTACTTCAACGGTACTTCGTTTGCCGTTTGTACATATCTAGACTAAAATCAACTGCAACTGTTATTTTGTGTACAATTACTATACACCTTCACCAATATGGTTGAAACATCGTTCACACATTAAATAACAGTCAACACAGTTTCACAAAAATGTAAAGGAAAAGTTAATAAAAGTACATTTACCAGGTACTTTGATTGCTCACTGTCATAAAGCTGAACTGAATGCATGATTGTACTGGGTGAGGAATCAGTATTTATACAAAGTTAATTTTCATAATTTTCCTCCTGGTTTTTGTTTGTTATGTGCAGTTCGTCATAGAAATATATTTTACTGAATCGAAGTTAGTAAAAAAGCTGTTTTTAAGAAGTGAATCAAATGTAAAATTTAAACTATGAATGAATAACTAGAATACATTCACATAGAAGAAATAACTTTTCACTTTTAGTCTCAATGTTACTAGAATAGTACGTAACATAATCTAGACAAATCTATTCTAGTTCGAGCTACGACCGCCCACATTTAAAAATGTAGAGTATCATGCTCATTATGAAACGATACTTGAGATAAAAAACCTAGTGTGTACTCACTACATTATTTAGTTCGCTGATCCCTGACCTATAAGATAACGCAGGTCGCGTTGCGGTAGGTTCTCTGGCTTATGCATCGTTTTCATTGCTAATCGACATTTAATATACCAACGTAATACCTGATGGTAATACAAATTGCTTACTTTAGCTGAATGCATACTAAAGTGCATCCGATCGATGAAAGTTTAATGGGTAAACAGGCGAGCTATACAATCGAACATTCAATTGTCAGATCAAACGACCAGTCATAATATGATTAACTTCATATCAAATTAAACAATCACTGGAATACTAGTGTAGCTCTACTGGGTTATCGCAATTCCAATATATAAATGATCGATTATATTAATAAGCCGTGTTACCAATTGCCTAAGGACAGATTGTTTTTGAATTATAAATCAAACAAAGTTTTGCCGTCACGAAAAAGTTAATGAGTTTATTGTTAATTCTAATAAGTTACCTTCATATAGTCATTACTTATATCATAATTGTAATTTTATTTTTGATATGACAAGAACAAGAAATTTGTTTTTAAGAAAGTCTTGGCTAAATTGATTTACGTCTTGTCAAATGATTTAATGGCAAAAGCTGGCAATAAAAAACCATATTTTAAATCGGGTATAGCGTCGATTGTCACCACGAGCCGTTCAACCCACGATGCGAATTACACACGGACGCTTTTTGAAGACGCTGTTTGGGACCATGGTGTAAAATTAAATCGGCGTTAATATTTTTTGCAATTCAATTCAGGTCAATTCGCACCGTGTCGTAAACCATGGCAGTAATCTTTTTGATATAGTTGATTTGGACCAACGATATTTTAGTATTAAAAGATAGTCTAGCACAAAAGCGTTTAACGGATTTAGTTTTATTTATTCAACCTAGCATGTTGCGTATGTATGTATAATTATGTTTGAATTTGTAATACAAAAGTTCTGTAGAAACATGTGTATATTAAAAAAGAATCAGATATGTGTAGGTCATTGTTTAGAAAAGTTGAGGTAAAAAAACTAAAAGGCATGCCAAACATAGATTTTTACTTATTTATTATTTACATCTTAATTTTAAAATGTTCTACTTGATTGATATGTAATTTTTAGTTATAAGGAAAGGGCTACCTGGTATCTGTGATTATTGCATATTTAATTTATACTTTCAAATACAATAATTAGTCAATATAAGTAAGAAACATAATATCGGACGAAAGTCCTAGTTCGCATTCTAGACACTAGTAGATTCATCAAATTCTTAAAATCTAATATATTGTATTATATGTGTAGATATGTAACTCAGCATATGCAATACATGCATACTGGAATACACACATGTATATACACCAGTATATACATGTGTGTATTTCAGTATGCATGTATATCTGTCACACTGTTTCTGCCCATCGCCTTAATTACAAAACACTTAATTTCTAGTGCACCTATGTAGACATTTACCTACCCCCTAAAGGTAGACTGAGAGAAAATTGCCTGTGGCATTAAGTCAGCCCTTGTCCAATTAATTGTTATTTGTGGGAAAAGAATAAAATAAAATATATGTATACTTAACCTGTGATTTCTAACAATAAGTAATGTTGTTGAATGAATGTTAATTATGTTTAATGATAAAGAGGTGCATCTATTTACTCAAATTTTGATTTTATAAGAATAATCTAGACTATTTTTTTTTCTAATCTAAAGGCGTCTGGGTCGTGGGACTTAAGGGACCGGGACCGCGGTTCCAAATGCCCCTTTGATAGAATAATTATTTTTGAGTATTATGTTACGACCACTAATAAAAAAAAGCAATTTATGTGTTAGGAAAGTAGAGTCAGCAAAAGAAATTTAGAAGTAACACAAATAAAACTATTTTCATAAAGCAATAAAATGTTTAATTTATTTTAAACATAGCATCAGTAATCTTGTGATAATTTTTATTTATATATTCCTTTATTCACTCTACCTTTACACAGTATAAAATGAAGTCGTTTTTTTTTCTTGTACGCTTTGAGCTTTTAAAGGAAGCAAAGGATTTTTTTTCCGTTTTCAACAACAGAAACATTTGATTCAAGAGGAATGTTTAAATGTATAATACATGCATATTATAGTGGAGAAAATCCGAGAATTTAAAATATTTGTCGTATAAAATACGTTTTTGTGCGCTAACATTGCAAACGCTAACTAAACCTTACGAGATTGTATATCTTAAAAGGATGTATAAAAATGTCCGCGATGGTATATGTCTATGTCTATGATAACCCACAGTAACCATTTTTATCTTTTTCATCATCATCATCACAACAACAGCCTTTAAAAGTCCACTGCTGGACATAGGCCTCTCCTTAGAAAGGAGGTTTTGGCCTACTATACCACGCTGGCAAGACGTGTTGGTATAGGGTTTGTTTCACAGGGTAGTTCACAGTAGGGTCCACACGTTAAAAAAAAAAAAAAAGGGTTTGTTTCAAGTTTTCCTTCTCTCTGCAGTGCCGTTGTCCTGCGTAGTTCCTGTTTGTGCTTCCTTAGTCGCCTCTTACGACACCCACGGGATGAATAGGGGTGGTGACACTCTGTATTCTTAATCCGTCACCACACCACCACTTTTTACTTTTTACAAATTACAAAAAATAATGAGTCATTTACGAAGTTACTTTGAACAATACAGTTTGTTCCTTATCAAAACAAATGCACAACGTTAGATACGTTGTGCATGTAATGTAGATCAAAATTGCCTTTTGCAGCATATCATTAAAGTAAATATCTCAGTAGATATGCGGCTGACAGGAGCGGAACGGGCCTATAAATATTGCATATAAAAATATGTCCTGTGGTGTTATAGTCTTATCATAATAATAGTATAATTAATTACTTCACACTTATACCACATTAGTAGTATTTACATTGCACCCGTGCGAAGCCGGGGCGGATCGGTAGTGTATAATATTTACTAAAAAAATATATTTTCAATATAAAATGTAATAAACATTACTTTCTCCAGTGTACTTTTATATCTGGAACGAGTTGACGAATGATAAACGAATTTAAATAATTTGGGGCAACTCGACTCTCGGTGCCTAGTTTTCAAGTGCTGAGATGTCGAATAACCGATATTTCCATCCTACGCATTTTAGTTTTATTATTATGACTCACGTCACTAACAAGTAACAAAATTTAAAAATATGCCTTTATTGAAGTGATTCAATACCAAAAAGTAAATGTAAAAAATACATTATTTAAAAATTGAAAATTATATGCGTTACTGTTTGTAACATTAACGTATTAACACAGTTTATTACAAAAATTGAGTTTTTGTCTTCGCATACTAAGTCGCTATTTTTACCCAAAGTGTAGGACGTGAGGGAAGCGTAGGAGATGACACAGAAAAGGGATAAAGGTTGTTTATGGATACAAAGTATGTACTGACAAGAATTCATTTCATAGCAATTAGCTCACAACAATACGGTAGACTGTCAGAACTGACTAATTTAATTCATTATTAAGTTAATATAGTTTAAACATATGACTACTCCCTTAAAACGCCGATGTCATGTAAAAAATAAAATGATCAAATGTAACTTATCTTAGGTTTAAATTAATAAAGAACCTGTTAATACAAAATATTGTATTTACTAAACGTAACTTTTTTGGTTTATTTTTATTGTGTTGTTCAAATCATTAAGTTTTATGTCATTTCTAACCTCAAAGTTTTAAGAGTTTGGTTGGTGGCTTCTTGCAGCGTCAGTGGGTTTGCGTAACTATTAATCTAAACCTGTACATATGTACCCGACAAAATACTTTAGAACTAAAAGAGACGTTTCTGTCACCATTGTTCTTGATTAACCCTGCGACTTGTCTGAAGTTAGTGTATCTGTAATTTAATAAATGGTAGGACACCGCAGATTATTGCTAGATGCTGTTTGTGTTTCTGGGTGATTAAAAATAACTATAGACTAACTATAAAATAATAGCTATAGTTCTCTTATGGTGAGATCTATGAAGCATACTATGACTTGATAACAGAAAAGTCATAGACTTTTCTGAGACTGAAAAGTTTAAGCTTAGCAGAAGTCTTAAGTTCACGAAATCGACGACTTGGCAAAAACTGCGAATAAAAACCAATGAAAACAATAACTTCCCAATCTTAACTTTATCGTACTAACTTTAAACAACTGTTTAATTTATTTTATTAATATATTAGTATTATAGAACACGTTCTATAATACTAATAAATTAAACAGTTGTGTATAAATATTATATTATATTTTCTAACAAAAACAAAAATTCTAAACCAAGAAGTGTTGCGATCCGTTTCTTTTGTGTAGCTTAATAATTATTGCAATTTTTTTTTCTCGTCTTTAAACAGACGAACACATTTATTAAAAATAACAAGATAAAATTTTTTTAAAAAAATGAACCAACTTCAAACAATACTAACAAAGAGCATTAAAAACCTAGCAGCGATCACGGTTGTTCCGTTGTCTGTCTCCGAAACTCACTATCAGATCTATATGAAATTAAAATGGGACCATTTCGGAATAAAACCCTTTCTAACAAAAAAAAAAGAATTTTGAAAAAATGACAATATATGAAAAAGTTATACCCGGACATACATAAAAAATATATATAAACATCCGAATTGATAACCTCCTCCTTTTTAAAGTCAGTTAATAACTACATGCATCTTTATAATGTCTTTGAAAAATTAGTACACAGAATTAGGTTGACTGGCTTTGTTGTTATATTTATCAGAATTCTAAGTTTTTGAGAATATTCTAGACATACTAGACTAGACTACGAAATAGGACCATATAAAAACTCAACTCTTTTCAAACTCACCTAACCTCTTAGTAATCTTAATCTTTTGGATAGTTTTGAAGAGTCATGTGGAAGTTAGAGAAGGAATGAAAATTACTAATACAACCATAGAAGCTCAAAGTCGTCACTTTTCATCACTCTCAAATTGCTACCAAGTCCATTAAAACCCTATTAGGTCTAAGAACCACAAATTACAATAATCTTTAATAAATTAGAATAATTTAGTCGTAAAGTGACCGCAAACATTCCTGGTGTGTTGTTATTTATCACCGATATGTAAAACAACAAATTTCTTTAATACATGTTGTTTGTTAATTAATAGTATCTGTTAGCTCTGTTATTATGGTAATGCCCTATCATTGGCGTCTGTCCCGATCTACCTCGACGAGGGGAACGCTTGGGGTAGGTTATGGCATTGCATTCCCCGATCCGCCTGCAAGGGTGGTTTACCATAAGTATATCTCAGTTTATATTTTACAACCCTAAATGTCTCTGTCTAACCGTTAGATTTATCAAAGATGTAGTGCAATTATGACCTTTCGCATGTATGCATTCACACAGCTCCGATTTTTGATGAAGGCGTATGCTTACATAGCTAGACTGATTCGGAAACTAATGATTACCTAAAGATTGGCGGAGTTGATACTGTATATAGTAGTTTTCTATTATCGATCACACGCCCATTTTAGTGTTATAAATTTTAAATTAGTTATCTGGACTGGTACCGATTTGAAAATAAACTCGAAATCGATATGACTTCGACGACTAGGGAACTTTGAGTTGTTCCTCTCATTTTGATTTACACAACACTACGTAGTGTAAAAACTTAGACAAGTACCTGTTGGATTTTCCGCCAAGCCAGGTTATCAGACAGATGATTAAAAAAAGCGTGTGTGCCCACTTGACGCACCGTGTTGGCTTTTTACGTGTGTGCGGGGTGTGTGGTTGCACTAATGAAACAGGCCCCATCGTGTGCGTCGCGGCGGCCTACGTACGTGGGCCTTGCATTGGGTCGGGTCAGTGAACCCGCCCGCCCACTATCGGGGTAAATATGCCGAATGCACACAGATGCGCGCGCCGGGCCCCGCACACCCCCGCCCAGTCGGTCGTCGCCGCTGCACTCTGCACGCATATACCCCCAACCCCTCTTAAAACTCCTAATTGATTGCACAAATTTTCTCGCAATAACTGTCTTTTTATGTTGTTAATGATGTAAACTTGCTCAATTCCAACGCTTTAATTGATACTGACGACGTGATAAGTTGTAAACCAGAGTACCTAATTTGCAATGAATTCTCTGAATTCTCATTTGCATTTCACCGAGGTGTCGTCGCAGAGCTATGAAAAAATAATTAGCGTTTCTTTTCCGGATTCCCCTGTGAATTTGTTATGTGAATATAGCTGAAGCTCCAGTATTGCTGGTAATCAATCATTACAAGCTGACAAACAGTAAGAAAAGCCATACCAAGTGGGCCAACTTTTGTATACCATGCCTTGTTATTCTTTTTAAAAAGATTTTATACAACCATGCTAATATCAACTCACAAATATCTCGGACAATACAAAGAAAGAACATAAACAATCATCAATATACCATCAACATTATCAATCCGATTTAACAGAATTCTGCATTCATCAGTGTAGAGAACCTGACCCCAGTCGTCGAAGTCCCAATGACGATGTTCAGGAGCAAAGTATAGTAGTAGTATACCTTGCACCTACCTACTATTAAGTTTTCCAAAATTTAGACAACTTTTTAGTGGGTAAAAAATTCAATTCCCGAGAGGCAGTACAAAATGCCTTTGAAGAGTTTGTTGCCTCCCGTCCAGCTGATTTTTACAAGAAGGGCATCAATGAACTGCCAATGCGTTGGCAAAGATGCGTCGATTGCATGGATGATTACTTCGAATAACAGAAATAAAAAAGTTTGAAAAAATAAGTACTTTCACTTATTGCATACAAAACGGCAATTTCATATGTAAAGACCTATTATATAACTATTTCATTTGATATAATTTTTTTATTTATTAGATATGTTAGTGACGAAACATTATTCATTATTGCCACTATTTAGTCTGCTATCAAGATCATATCAGCACGTCTATCGAAAATCACAGGAATGAAATCCCACAACAACTATTAATTGGGAAAAGCTATTTATTAAGTGGAGAATACAACATGTTAATTGACCAGTGTAACTTGACACTCAATTGATTCACCGATGATAGAATCATTGCATCATCGCTTGCATTTGGATGATATCATAGTGACGTCACGGCGCAATGTGTATAAGTGAAATGTTAAGTTGTGATGCCAAAATCTCTTCAAATAATAAGTGCATGCAATGAAGATGGTGTATGGTCCTCAATATCATCATATATGCGCCCCGTTTTGGCACTTTTTTAAACATCTTGACCTATTCAAATAAGTGATAGATCGGCCATTTTTTATTTTCTACGAAGTTCCATGAAAATCTCGATAATAATCATTCTCATCTTTAAATTTCCTTGGGATCCTTATAAAGAATATAGAGAATATAAAGATGAGATCACTTTCACTTACTTTATACATACATTATTATTACATACATACATTACTAGAGACCGGATTATATGCATTTGCATATGCTTTTGCTTATTTAAGCCATTCTCAACGGTAAAACAAAGACATTTATATATATATATATATATGTATTATGTTTATGTTATTAATGTTGCATTATTTTTGAGTATCAAGCGTTAACCTACTTTGGAAATTGCATGGATAAATTGTTTACAAACATACGCTAAAAATAATATGAAATTCATATGACCTAATCAATATTTAGTTAGTATCAATATGTCCTATTTTAACTGATTTATACTTTAACTGATAAATAAATACTAAAGGAAGTGAAGGAGGAAAGATCTGTATATTTCCTTCTTCATTTCCCCCCTAGTATACTATAACTATTATTAACCTCCCAAAACATAGAAACCGTAACAGAGGATGTAAAGCTCATCATCATATCAACAGGCTTTAACAGTCCAATGCTAGACACATGTCTGTCCTTAGAAAGGAGGTATTGGCCTACCACGCTGGCCAGATGGTTTGGTAAAGCGTTTGTTTCAAGTTTGCCTTCTCTTTGCAATGCTGTTGTACTGTAGATTTTGCTCTCTTAGTCGACTCTTGCATAACCCAAGGAATGAATAAGGGTGGTGACACTCTGTATTCTTAATCCGTCACCACACGGAAAATTTAAAGCTCATTAGAATTAGGAATCCAAGACAATAATTCTAAGAAACAATTACATATTTTCAAACACATATCAATAATTAAATCATAAATCTGAAAGACAGTTCGTTTGTTTGTTTGTTACGCCTAAACGATTGAACCGAATAAAGAAAAATGCACACATCGATGGACTCACGCTTATCGCCGAGATCTGTCACCCAAAGCACGGTAACGCAGTGTTTGCTGCTCCAGGCGTAAGCATACTTTCCACCAAATGCTCAAACGAGAACGGCATAGAAATTATCACAGTAGATGTTGGTAATTGCTCCATCACTTCCATTTATAAACCACCCGGCACCACATTTAACTTCACTCCGCCAGAGAACTTTAGTAGCCTGCCAATTAAAGTTGTAATCGGTGACTTCAACAGCCGCAGCACCAACTGGGGCTACAACGACACGGATATGAGTGGAGATGCAGTCGAAGAATGGGCTGAGTCGAATGATTTGGCACTAATCCATGACGCCAAACAACCGGCCTCCTTTAACAGTGGTCGCTGGAAACGCGGGTACAATCCTGATTTAATCTTCGCTAGCTCTTCTATCAGCTCACAGTGCACTAAAAGAGTGTGTTCACCTATTCCTCGCACTCAACATAGACCAATTATGTGCTGCATCGAATCCGTGGTCCGATCTATAAATGTCCCCTTCAAGCGCCGATTCAACTATGCCAAGGCTGATTGGGAGTCGTTTACGCAATCGATCGATGACGCCCTGTTCAATGTCCCACCAACCCCGCAAAACTACGACCAGTTTGTCGAGATTGTGTCAACTTATTCCCGAAGACACATCCCAAGGGGCTGTAGGACCTCCTACATTCCGGGGCTGTCAACAGATTCCAGTGAATTACTGACGCGATACGAAACACTGTTCCGATCCGATCCTTTTTCTGAGGCAACCACAATTGCTGGAGAATTGTTGCTATCTAAACTAGGCGAAAACAGACGAGAGAGGTGGACGAATACTGTTACTAGCATCGACATGACTCACAACAGTAAAAAGGCTTGGAGTACGATTCGAAAGCTGACCGGTGAGTCCCCTCAACCCGCACCGCCAAGCCAAGTCACCGCAAACCAGATAGCACATCAACTACTTGTTAATGGCAGACCAACACGCCGTTCCAGTAGGATCCCAAAATCACAAAAAACTGATGGCGCTGCTGACGATATCAGTAAATCATTCAACGTTACTGATATCGTTACAGCGATAAGTCGCCTTAAGTCTGGTAAAGCCTCTGGAGTCGACGACATCTCAGTCGAGCAATTAAAACAGCTTGGCCCAGTTGCTGTGTCGTGGTTGTTGCAACTTTACAACAACTGCCTGAAATCAGCTTCAATACCCCGTCTCTGGAGAAAATCTAAGATCATTGCAATCCCTAAGCCAGGTAAAGCAGCAGACGATCCTAAAAACTTTCGCCCTATCTCTCTACTATGTCACACATATAAACTATTCGAGAGACTGCTGCTGAGCCGCCTTGTGGGCGTCATTGATCCAAAACTGATTCCCGAGCAAGCTGGCTTCAGACCCGTGAAGTCTTGCAGTAACCAGACTCTTAAAGTGGTACAACACATTGAGGATGGCTTCGAGAGAGGAATGGTCACTGGTGCTGTATTCGTGGACCTATCAGCTGCCTACGATACAGTCAACCTCAAGAGGCTGTTGTGGAAGGTGGAAACCTTGGTCAACGATCAAAATTTCATCCGCATACTCCGAGAACTTCTCCACAACCGCCGATTTCAAGTCCACCTTCTCTCGGAAAAAAGTCGTTGGAGAGCACAGAAAAACGGCCTACCTCAAGGTAGTGTCTTGGCACCGCTTTTATTTAATATCTATACCAATGACCAACCATCCAGCCCACATACCTCCCGCTTCCTCTATGCAGACGACCTTGCCCTTACCTCCCAAGCCACCACCTTTGAAGAGGTTGAGGTGTCCTTGTCAAACGCTCTTGGTGACTTAGCCACTTACTACCACGCTAACTCACTCAAGCCCAATCCGAGCAAAACGCAGACGTGCATTTTCCATCTTCGCAACAGAGAGGCGAGCCGCAAACTTAACATCGTTTGGGGTGGGGTATCCATAGAGCACAGCAACTTTCCAAAATATCTGGGTGTTACTCTGGACAGGTCTCTAACATTCGGCAAGAACTGCAATAACATTAAGCAGAAGGTGCACTCTCGCAATAGTCTTTTGCGGCGACTAGTCTCTTCAAAGTGGGGTGCTTCGCCTGACGTCATGCGGACTACTGGGTTGGCGCTATCTTTCTCTGCGGGTGAATTCGCATGTCCCGTGTGGGGTCGTTCAGCCCATGCAAAGTTAGTGGACACAGCACTGAATGAAACGTGCCGGATAATCACTGGCTGCCTCAAGCCGACCCCGGTACAGATGCTGTATCCACTGGCAGGCATAGCGCCACCAGTAGTTCGCAGAGCGGTGGCGAGCTCTAGCGAAAGAGCCAAAATGGTCTCCGACGCTAGACACCCCCTACACAATAACATCATAGTACCGCAAAGGCTGAAAAGCCGCAACAGCTTTTTAAAGTGCGTACCCCCGCTCACTGGTGAACGCTCTAAGGAAAGACTTAAGTTGTGGCAAGATAGCGTTTCCTTACCCAACCCATTTGTGCCACTTGCCGAAAATCTTCCACCTGGACACGAGTTGCCATGGCTGACCTGGAAGTCTCTAAACAGACTCCGGACACAGGTAGGCCGAAGCAAAGAAAACCTGTTCAGGTGGAGATTCATAGATGACTCTGCCCTGGAGTGTAAATGTGGTCTTGCCCCACAAACTATGGGGCACTTGATATCGTGTCCAGCCTGTCCTGTTACTTGCACATCACAGGAACTGATGGAGGCTACTGAAAGTGCCAAACTCGTCGCCAAATTTTGGGCCGACTCAATTTGAATTGTCATCGACACGCTAAGAAGAAGAAAAATGCTTTAACTAATGGAAAGCTACATTATCAGCGAGTAACATCGGCTAATTTTTACCGCGATATCTTATATATACGCGCACGGAGCCGCGGGCAAAAACTGGTAAATAATACTGAAACAAAACCTACGTTTTATCGTGTTATTAGTTATCACAAAATAAAATCGTAACGTCTTAACAAGATTATTAATTAGTCCTACTATGACAATGCCCCAAAATTAAAATTTCCCAATTAGCAATACACAAGAGCTATCGTCAGACAAACCCCAGTCATGGTTTATAGACATTAAATAAAAGTTCGATAAAGAGCATTAAATCATACGAAACCCCGATGTCTCTTACGCAGTGTTTGTAATGTGTATGAGTAATAATGTAACGCAGTGTGTATGAGTGCCTGGAAACAAAAGAGAACTAAATGCTATAGTTAAACCGCCGTAAGCTTGGCCCTCCTGATGGTTTGCGGGACGCGGGGCGGGTGATGCGCTCGGCTATACATGACACGATGTACTAACTCGATTTCTTCAGATTTATTTGTTTGAGATTTAATCTACACACGATGTAATAAAAATCGAATTTATTTCCATGTATTATAGTGTATTGTAAGTTTTTATGATTAATTGTAAAATTTAATACTGTAAAATAATTTTAATAAAATCACCTTATCTTCAGCATGTAAATTATATTTAGATACAATTTAAAAATTAAGTAAAATAATAAATATTCTTTATTAGAACTTTAACAGTAGAACCTCTGTAAGCCGAACTTCAAGTTTTTAAATCTTTTTGTGACGCAGAGTCGGCAGATTATCCATGTTGCAAAATAATACCGTGTGTAGCAGTCTTAAGAAAAATAACACGTACAGCCATGCTTTCACGTCAGTCACTGCCGGCGGACAGCGACGCACTAGCTAATTGGTTGAATGCACCCCCGCCCTGCGTCCCCCAAACCATCAGGAGGGTCAAGCTTACGGCGGTTTAACTTTAGTATGTGTTTTAATTTTTACATGTGAAAAATTGTAGAAAGTGGATTGCAATTGTAATTATTCGCACATGGGCAAATAAGGAACGAGTTATGAATGGCATAAGCTACAAATTATACTTACAAGATTTTTTTACAATTTATGGGCGGCTGGTAACTAAAATAGGAAGACCTGAGCCAAGCACCAGCATCCTTTCAAGGGCACATTCTTACAATATGAATATATCATTATATACCAGAGCCTATACCCTCCCCCGCCCCCTGGTTCTGGAGTGTGTAAAACTAAACCAATAAAATCCACTCACCAACCCACCAACTCAACTATAATCCAAACCAATGAAATAGGAAATAGTTCAGTACTCAGTAGTAGGAAGGAATTACTGTAACTTTACCTAACCAATGATATGACATGGTCATGGCACATGACATGGTCTAAATGGATCAAGCTGAGAGGAGAGATGTCTCATTTTTCTTAAGAATTTTGCGCCGCGAGCAAGCCAACCGTTCCCCGCTGCCTTCTCCCAGCAAACTCTTGAAATAATGTGGCATATTCGCCATGATTGTGGCATTTTATATGGTTTCTTATTCAGAATCTATGTTGCCGTCGATAATTTAAATATTGAAGAAATGTTGTATTTCTTCAACCTCTAATTCCTCTTTCTCAAATAAATTAAGATATAACTATTGTAGCGACATGACTAGGGAATGCAATCTCGATCCCCCGAGATCCCGATCTGCCGAGATGTCGCCTAATTTTTCGAGATCAATCTCGAAGCATAAAATGTCGAGATCTCGTCCGAGATTGACGAGATCGAGCGGCAGTAGTTTTTTTTTACGTTTTTTAGTGTAGCAGTGATCACTCGTAATCACTCTTAGTTTAGAAGTGATTTTGAAATAGCAATTTTTGTAAATTTTTGTTTTCACTATTATTATCTTTATTAAAGTAAGTACTTTCTTTATTCGAGATTTTATGGGTCTGAATTTCGGTGTTCATTATCATAACATAAGTAAAAAATTATTAAAATAAAGACTTTTTTTCAATAATTCATGTTGTATGTTACTCACATCAAGTCACGTCATAATCACAACTAAGTAGTTTCAATCATGTGACAATTATCTAATGAAAACAATACTTTTCGAAATGCATTCGAGATCTCAAAAATGCCGAGATCTCGCCGAGATCGAATTTCTGATCCCTCGAGATCTCGACTTAGCGATCTCGTCTCGAGATGGCATTCCCTAGGTACAACCTACAGTAATCTCTGGAAGAGTTACTATTTCTAATATTAGGCTTACAAATTCAAAATATCTTTATTTCATAAAAAAAAAAATTGTTTGAAATTGTCTTTTATGTAGATTCGTAAAGTCGTAGTCATAGTCATCACACACACACACAATAGCAACAATCTCTGTTTTGACAAATAGTAAGGAAAAAAAGTTTAATAAAAATGCTTATAATTATGTATACGGCTATTTCTATGCCGATCCACAACCACCCGCTTTCAAGGGGTTGAGCCTTATGAGAAAAAAGGGCACACAAACTTACTCTTTTGCAATTTACAGATAAATAAAATGGCATTATTAAATATACCACAACATTGTTCCGATGTGCGCCAGTATGTCCGTTATTGATGATGAAAAGGTAAAAAGACAATAATAAGAAAAAAGATCAAATAAAAGTGAAGTGAAAAAAAAAAAAAAATAATACAAGAAACTCTAGCCCACATCACATTATTATACCCTAGCATTTTTGTCTTCTATGTAATCCACGATTGAGTAATAGGCTTTCTGACATAATTTACGTTTAATTGCGGATTTAAATTTGTTAATACCTAACTTGAATATCATTTGGGATTTTATTATAAAATTGGACACATTGACTTGTTTATCTTTCGGAGCCTAGAGGCAGGTACTACATCATCATCATCAACAGCCCTTAATAGTCCACTGCTGGACATAGGCCTCTCCTTAGAAAGGAGGTTTTGGCCTACTATAGGTTGTATTTATAGAATGTACGTCATTTGTTTTCAAAAAGCTTTCCTTGTTTTTATGAACAGATATTACATTTTCAAATATATATTGACATGCCACTGTCTTTATGTTTATACATTTACATAAGCTTCGTTATCTTATCTATATTTACATCTCTGAAGAAAAAAACAAAACCTATTACGAGTCTATCCCGCCCATGTATTCAAGCGATTCGCAAATACCTACAAAGTTGGCAATTACCTACACTTTACTCTTCTCAAGTTATACCCAAAAGCGATTTCTCATGTACCTTTCTTATGTTTTCATAGATTTCTCCATATGTCCGGTTTCAATCTAGGTACGCAGTTTGGTCTGGGATCACTAGCTAGAACGAGCTCTTTTATTTAGTTCGCAAAACTTGTTATATTTCATGACAGCTAAAATTATTTTCTCTTTATTGACGCTTATTGAGGTACAAGTATAATATGATTAGCAATGTATGAAGTTTGTTAGTAACTCGTTCATGAGTTGAGATTTAGGTTTGATCCAGCTTGGTGTGCAACGACAACTTCTCACCTACGTTGTACAAGTTGAACTCTTCGTGTTTCCATCGCCGACCACGTTCATTAGATAGTTAAACGTCAAGCGAATAGTAGATCAGTCTCACTATCAGGTGCGCAAACAAAACGCTGAATAGAGGCCGGGTTAAACATGTACGACGGGTGTACGGGTATAATTAAAGTTTAGGAGACGCTCACGTCGCCCGTTAACCTCGTTATCGGGCGCTGGAAGTGGGTGAGACGCGGTGGGGAGGGAGCCAGGCTCGGGGTAGGGGGGAAACGGGGAAAATCAATGACAGCCGCCGCGCGCCGTCTCTCCCCGGCCCGACGCGCTCATCTCGCGGCCACGTGCCGCGGTCACTGGCCTGACTCACCATACCATCCTCACCCACCACCAACACTAGCATTTGTTTGCCACATATAGTCATTTCTAAACAGCCCCCAATCATCAAAATATCGAAATAGAATGCAGAACTCTTCTCAATTATAAAATATCACTGACCAAGGATTTATTAACTTTGTAAGTTTTCATGGTAGACAATAAAACTAGATTTATCACGCAAATTATACATTGCCGTTGCAAATAAACATCGAATAATAACCACACAATTTAATGTAACGATTTGCACATAGACTTTTCAGTTGCTGGGGGCGCTAGTCCCCCTGTAAAACATACAGTATAGTACAATATGTAGGTCGCTGTCAGAAATTTGGGTTATCGTTTGGCCGCGTCGATATGCGACACTTCCGTACCGCCACCATGTGAATGCTATGCACTTGCCAATATATTCCCGCACTAGGTATTAATAGCACTTCCTAAATACTTCGTTATATGTTATAGTGTTCGCAAATTACAATTTAAACACACACTTTTAATCATAAAACCTCGCCAAGATAGTAATCAAAACTGCTTTCTATATTTTCATCGAATACCTAAAGTTACCGACAGTCGCAAAACAATTAGTCATATTGGGCTTCGCAGTACCTCATAAAAAAGACAGTAGCAATGAACTTCCTAGTCCCAAATCCATGCGTCCGGTATAGCCGTTGTTCGACAGTCAGTACAAATATTTTATATGGGCATATCGCGACCCGTCGTCGTCGATCAATGTCAACCACATATTTGGGTCAACGTCCGTCAGCCAAGAATTCCTTCGTTCGCTTACTCTTTATTTCATCTTTCGCATGCGATCCGTTTACATTACTATTATTCGAATTACATATCTATTCACGTAAATACATTATAAACATATGTCCTTAAAGGAGAAAATCCGCACATTTTAACAATCAACAAACCAGACATGCATTGTTTTTAAGTTTTTCTTACAATTCTTAATTTTTTTTGTGTAATAAGACCTCTTTGTTGACTGCATTGACATACATAAGCGACCTTATAAAAAGAATATTCTCTCATTTGATGTATTGTCAAAGTAGTCAAATAAGTGTCCCACGGGACCAAACAGCAAAAATTGTTCTAAAAAAGACTACTAATTATATAAATAACAAAAAAATAGTAAACCGCTAAAAACCTGGGAAATAATAAATCTTCGGCGAATAGCAATGAGGTGATCCTTGAACCTAATTATTCATAACACCACGTCTCATTCTTATATGACATGTTCAATTTATAATACATTGAACTGAATATGGCATACAAATGATTTGTTTGTTCTTAGTTCACAAGTGTCTTATTGGGCACCTGTGAACTTGAGCAAAATGAACATGAATGGACTATTTAGAATCTTCGCGTTCAAAATACGGCATGGATTACATGTGAGTAAATCCGCAGTTGTACTGTATATAGCTTAATTTCTTCATTAACGTTCTAAATGAACAACATGACTGAAAAAGATCTCGGATTTCGGTTACACAACAAATTAAAGAAATGATGAACAAGTAGCCTATCCGTATAACCCCGTAGCGTAAATAAGATTCTTGACAGAAAAGTCCATCCTGGAAAAAATATTCTTAATCATGTTATATTTGATAATTTTGTAATATAAGTGTATAAGTTCTTCAATTATTTGCCATAATAATACTTTTACGATATTTATGTTAGCATTTAAATAAATGTATTAATTAATAAAAAAAAAAACTTAGTAAAAAGATTTGGCGCTCCATATGTCCATACGCACAAATTAAAGGAACGAAATGAACTAGATTATGATACTAATGAAACCTCCATTTGTTTCAGGTATATTACGCTAAGAAAAAGCGGAGAGCGCAACAGTACCTGGGCGAAGACGGCTCGCACAAAAAGGAGCGGAAGTTATATAATGATGGTTACGACGATGATAACCATGACTACATTATTAAGCAGGGCGAGAAGTTCCTCGACCGGTATGAGATCTCATCGCCTATTGGAAAGGGATCATTTGGACAGGTAAGAGAAAAAATATTAATTAAATAGATAGAACATTTAAAGTATTTTCTTGCCTCTGTCAGAGTTGGCGAAAACTTTATTAAACTCCTGAAACGTTTTCTCGGCGCAGGTCTGCTAGAGGTCTTTTTCCAGAAACATAATACTTCTGCCGATCACTCCCAATTTGGAATGATAACTGAAAAATGCCGATCGAATGATTAATAATGGGAAATTTAATTTCGTTTTATTACAACCACACACTAATAAAAAAAAAAACTAACTAACTACACTAATATAAAATCTCTCAGACGATTTTATCATAGATATTTATAGACTGGTTTCGTGAATTATTTGTTCAAAGTTGCAAACCTTTTATTGTTACAACTGTATTAGTTATCACGGATACATTATTGTTCGCTGTAAATGTTGATTTGAAAAATATTGAACCAGTTTCTATGAAACATGACTTTGTTAGGTCCATTTTATTTGTTCTTAGAAAAAATACAAGCATACTGATTGCACTTCATGTGTAATCACATGATTCATGGAACCGCTATTATAGTTTATCAGACTAGGAATGCTACTGTTATTACTACTATATTCATTATTTTCATACTAAACAAAAAAACTTCAATCATGGATACATTTAGCATTTCATTTTAAATTTTAAAACCGAGTTTCGCATTAGCCAGTTATGTACTACTGACGCAAAACCTTGTCTCTAAAACAGTTTTTGTAACTTTTAAAGCTATCGTACAAAATATATATCCAAATTTGTTCATAATATCGTTACAGGTTGTGAAAGCGTATGACCACGAGGAGCAGTGTCAAGTAGCGATTAAAATAATTAAGAATAAGAAACCCTTCCTAAACCAGGCACAAATAGAAGTCAAGTTACTAAAAATGATGAACAGAGCGGATCCTGAAAATAAGTATTATATAGGTAAGTTTATAAGCTCCCAAGTCACTATATTATCCATTAGGTTAAATCTCTACTTCCTTTATAAAAATGCGGTAATTTTTCAAGTTCCCTGTGGCTGTATTTTTTTTTGACACTAACATAAGACCGATTTATTTCAAAACAAACTGATGTTGAAAAAATATGCTGTCTGTTTCTGTCTGTTCGTTTATTAACTTACTTACGCTTAACCACGTCGGCTTAACCAAGCAAGAGAAACTTTAGGGGGCAAACTAACAGAAGGGTCACCTTATGGTATGTGACTGTGGTAGACAACTCAAGAGGCCCAAGTGTATTGCCGCCCTGAGTCCCCTGCCCCGAAATCTGGGGAAGCAGGCCCGGGTAACCTTACTTACTCGGTGCAAAGAATTGCTCAACACCGGAGGGCCAAATGCGAGTTTATTTGTCATCAACTCGGTTTCGACAGCGAGCGCGTTCGGCGTAGCGATTGGTTAAGACTTCGTTGCGGACCAATCGCAGCACCGAATGCGCTCATCGTGACCATCTAGTAGATGTGAAATAAACTCGCACTTGGCTCTCAGTTTAATGTGAGGTGTGGTATCACTCTCCCACGTGATAGCTCACGTTCGTAGCAAATATTTGTAGGAATGAATTATGTCTATCTGTATGCCTGATTTCAGTTTTAGCTTAGAGTAATAAACAAATAAAATATACTACACACTAGATTCTTTACGTGTGTCCTTAGTACTAATTATACAATTCTTATGTAAAATATTAAACGTCAGTGTTTTGCGCTAGAAATTAAGTACTTTTTAGTAAATTAAAACTTTTCCTAAATAAATTTGGTGTCTTATTGGGAAACATATTAGACCATCAGTACTTATGCACTATACAAATACTTATTGACTTTCGAACTGTAAAAATAAATGAACAGATAATAGTTAAAATTTTAAATGTAGTTTTATGGTCGAAAAGTATACTCTCGAAAAATGTATACAATATGTATCTTTTCTGTTATAATTTTAGTATTAGATAAGACAGATGGGACTTCAACAGTAGTGCTTAAATATTGTTTGATTTTTCAGTGAAACTTAAATGCCATTTTATGTGGCGGAACCACCTGTGCCTAGTGTTCGAGCTGTTGTCATATAATTTGTACGACCTGCTGCGCAACACCAATTTTAGAGGCGTCTCGCTCAACCTCACACGCAAGTTTGCACAGCAATTGTGCACTGCGCTATTGTTCCTTAGTCAACCTGGTTAGTATATATTGCTTACTTATAATTTATTACGACCTATCAAATGCCAAGACTGGTTATAAGACATCCAAAATCAATTGATTTTTTTCACCTTTGCTTATTTTTTATTTTATGAGATAAAAGGCTCGTTGATTTATTTACTAAGTCTTCAAATACTCTTTGTACAATAAAATAATTAATAGACACTTTTACCAGAAATGATGACCAGTGCTTCCTGCAGGCTGAAGGCAGTGCCGCCACGTTAAAATATTGTCTTCCTGTGAATGGTCTGCTGCCGACTACGTCGTATATGCACGTTTACAGGACTTACCTCATTGACAGTCCAGAATTAGTCGGACTGTATTTTTTCTATTCAATGACATTAGTTACATTCGTTTACTGTAGGAATTCTAATGCTGTTTGAACTTTTTGGAATTAGCTAATATTGCTAATTCCATAAAGTATGACGTGAAAATAAAAATGTATAACGCGAAGTAACTCCTGTGTTCTATTGTTCTCTGAACCATGATGAGATTATCTTGAGATCTAATTCCAGTCTCTTTTGTTTTTTCAGAACTAAATATAATTCACTGTGATCTTAAACCCGAGAATATACTACTATGTAACCCGAAGAGGTCTGCCATTAAAATCGTGGACTTTGGAAGCTCGTGTCAGCTGGGTCAACGGGTAAGTCTACGAGACTCATTTTATCACCTAGCGTTCTTTGTGTAAAACAAAATGTTCAACGAGTTACTGTATCATGGTCAATGCTACTTAACAGTAAGAAAAATGTGTAGATTGCAAGTATGTTTGTTTTCTATAAATTTAACCCTTGCGGCCACTTGTTTTGTGACGTGATTTTTTTATGGGTTAGACCAACAAACTAATTCCTTTCGTTTTTATCTTCACTTCATGCTATAAGTTCTTGTGTTGCCAAATTTCACAATTCTCATTATACAAGCCTTTTATTTTTCTACAAAATGTGGCTTTATTAGCCGTGTCTTATCTGTCTGCCTGAGGAAGATAGCTAGGATAGACTGTATGCGCAAGACTGGAGTACCGAGGGCTATAGCGCATGTTTGGGAAGCGGTCCAGAAGTGGATTGGATAAATTGATTGATGATAAATTAATGAACTCTATCTTATGATTGCGAAGAAAGCTTTATGGTTCCCTTTTATTTAGAAATGGTATCAATAAGTCACTATTTATTAATTTTATAGACCGATCACAGTGATAGCATTACTTTATTAAACAAAAAATGTTCCGCTTCTACAGCGACGGCTTTAAGTCGATAAGTATCACACAAAACCTTCTTTCTAATGAGAAGACTATGTCCAGCTGTGGCATATTAAAGGCTTTTGATGATGATGATAAAGATGATGATTTCGTCATGCTATCATCATCAGTATCACACATCTATGTAACTCGAAATTGTCGTCTGTACAAGACCTGGCCTTCTGTAAGAGTGCGTTGAAATCTGCATTAAACCGAAAAAACTTTTTAGTGTATAACAGACATAAAAATCTGTTCTACAACTATTCGTAGATTTTTAAAATCACCTAATAGCATAGAAGTAGTTTCCACTGCTCTTAACGATTTATTCAATTTATAGACTCAATTCCCGTACAAGTTAATTGCGCAGATAAATCACACCGCTCTTGTGTGATTCAGTAGTCGTAGAGGTCAACGGTTATCGGCGTATACTCGCATTTACTTACAACTCTACACTTTAGGATTCGTACACTCTACTCGTCTTGATACAAGATTGTTAGCTGTAGTGATTTCGACCCGGTAAAGCTGTATTGTATATCATTTGTGTATATTGGTTATGTATATTTGGTTGTGTATATGTTGTGTATGTGTGTGGTTGTGTATATTTTAAAATATTGGTGACGACGTCATGAGTAATGAATCTTGTATATTTTGCCAAAAACATTTATTACTTAATAACGGGGAAAAACAGTTAGTTACTATTCTTGGTGGTATTAACGATCACTGTTAAATGCAGTGAAGCGACTATTTAGTCAATTAATTATTGTTCAGTAGAATGGCAAGATTTTTTGTTCCATTCAAAGTAATCTATAAAATGATTCGATGATCTTACCTAAAATACATTCTACTTGCATAATAATAGGATTCTTGGCGGGCAGCGTATAATTCTACAACACGCACATCAATTAACATATACTGACACTCAGATAGTTAACTATTCATTTCTGACAAATTCCACGATATCTTAATGTGTCCGAGGTTTACCAAGTGTGTCGATAACTTACCTAATCGTTGTTATGTATATATACTATACATATTGAGTTCCAACACAATTAGCAACATAATATGTATATTACCGATTCCGGTTAGTTTATCAGTCTATTAGTTCAATTAGAAGGCCATGCTTTGGACTTGACCCCCTTTATCTTTGGTTTACACTAAAACATGAACAGTTCAACTCTCGCCTTAGCTACAGCAAATTATGATCTAATTGTGAAATATTTATGTTTGCATGTATGTTTATTATTGCTACACAAACAAGCACAAATATGCAAGAGAACATTCTAAGAACTACTTAAATAAATGTCAAAAATGAGATCAGTAAAGACCAAGGTTACCGTCGCTACCGTGAATTTGCTTATGTCTGGCCATACCCCACATTTTTACTGTTATTAGACATTTCATTATAAGGGTACAAGCTGTTGCGTTACAAGATGGAATAAGTTACGTGTATAAAACGTTTGTTTTGTGAAGGACCTATATATATATATCAATGATCAACAATCTTTTTAACTTTCAGATATACCAATACATACAATCGCGGTTTTATCGATCGCCTGAGGTACTGTTGGGCGTATCCTATGACCTTGCGATAGACATGTGGTCGCTTGGCTGCATACTGGTCGAGATGCATACTGGCGAGCCGCTGTTCAGCGGAGCCAACGAAGTCGACCAAATGAACAAAATTGTCGAGGTGCTCGGCATGCCGCCTGATCATTTATTAGACCAGGTTTGTTCATATTTTTGTACTCTATGTAAATTGTTACCAGACGACTTATTAACCCCCCAAACGATTTATTAACCCCCCGTTTTAACTTATTAATTAAGTAAATCATTTAAGTATATATAGGTAATATATACTAAGAGTTTTTAAATCTGTAAATTAATTATTTTATTTACAGGCACATAAAACAAGAAAATTCTTTGACAAATTACCAACTGCTGAAGGTGGTAGTTATGTATTAAAGAAAGTCAATGGGAAGGATGGCAGGTAACTATCGAAATTTGATTTCAATATTTTAGTTCATTGTTTTTAAATTAGGAATTAAAGTTATTATCATTAAAAATTAGCAGGGAAAAGGACCTCATCACATCACATCATCATGTAAAGGACCTCCGTTTTCCTTAATTTTGTTTTCTTTCCTTATAAATCTATGAAAATTAAAACATTATATACATATAAATATATGTATATTTAAAACACGCTTTTGGAGCGAAATGGGTTTGATGATTTCGGCAAGTCTGACTTAATAAATTTAACACAAGTTATATAGTGCTCCAGAGCTAGGATTATAAAGATGGGATCGGTCGATCCTACACCCGTTTCATAATTATTTACTTTTTTAAGTATGTTTAAAAGTTATAAATAATAGCATTATTATTTTTAGCAGCATTTAAATGTTATCCAAATGATGATATTAGACGAGTATGTGTAGCATGTAGTGATGTTCGCAGCGGTTACAGGAAGTACCGCGCGCCGGGCACTCGGCGGCTGCACGACATCCTGGGCGTGGAGGGCGGCGGGCCGGCCGCGCGCCGCCGCGGGGAGCCCGGCCACTCCGTCTCAGATTATCTCAAATTTAAGGTATGCTCATCGTCTACTTTACTATTCTTGCATTTGATCAATATTTCGATGACGGGACCATACGTTTATGACCCCCCCCCCCCGTCCAGTCCGTCCGGCGGCGTCTGGAGTTATCGGACAACATAGACTAACATTTCCTCCTTTGCAAATGGAATATATACGATTTTTTCCAGACTTATTCCCGGATATCTTTGTTGCCGTGGCTTTGTTGTATGGATATATTAATTTGTAAAATGTAATAATCAGGTGAACCAGAAGGCGCTTTGAAAAAACAGCAGTATAAGCTGTGATCATCAGTCTGGCGATCGGGGTTTCTGCACATCTAACATCTTGAAATTTTTTACAAATAAATTTGAACTATGCGTTCTCTTATAATGTGTTCAACTTTTAAAATACTTTTCAAATATCAGGACCTAATCCTCCGTATGTTGGAGTACGACCCCAAACAGCGTGTGACGCCGTACTATGCGCTGCAACACAATTTCTTCAAAAGGACCGCAGATGAGTCCACAAACACACAGCAAGCGCAGTCGCATCATCAACACGGTTAGTTCTCTAACATTGTACTTACAGTCACTCACTTCTTCTTTAGGGATGGGTAGCGAAGTTGCTTGAAATGTGTTCATTTAATTGGATCAATATAAAAAGACTGCATTAGACTATGGAGAAACGTTACAGAAATATTTTAAGATTTCATTTGTTTTTGGTTATTTTGTTTTTTATATACTACAGCTGTTAGTAGATGATGATTCATAGATTTATTAAAGCTATATGCTTATATTTCAATCACATTCACAAAGTTAAAACTGCTTTTAATCGCGTTTAAACGCTTGTGAATATTTATTAAGTAAATAATCAGGGTATGAAATTAATTTAGGAGAATATTATATGTACATTCAGTTTTTTGTTATTTGATATTGTAACTTAATCATGCTTGGACAACTCCTTACCTTAAATGAAAATAGTACTACTGGTCTCCGACTGATCGTCATTTATGTCTAATATCATCTAATATAAGTCTAACATAATCATTTCAAGCTTATGTCGTGTTCTTTGCTAACATAAATCGCTTTATCATTTGTCTTAACTATTGAAACTTTAAAAGATATCTTTTTATAAAAAAAAAAAATGGAAGTTACTGTTATATTACATGAAGTTACTGTTACTGTTATATTACACATATAAATTTTACTGATTACTGCAGACTGGAAATTGCATACAAATGTATATATTAAAGTTAGAAGACAATTCAGATTTTTATGTCAAGGACAGTCAGCATTATTAAAGGAGCGATGGTGCGCTTTGGTTGAATTTATTGTACTAATCATTTGTGGATTAAAAAGTAGTCCCAAGTCGCAGGTGTAACTTCCACGAGTAACCTAAAGGTGTAAACTTGGCATTGTGGCAGATAGCCCGTCGGACTCGCGATGACTAGAGCGGTCCGGCGGCCCCGACCCGCGATCAATTGCCCCGCCTCACTAGTGCCTAACGATTACGTGTCAGGTCTGCAAACCATATACTAGGAATGTTTATATGTAACCTTCCCCACCCTCTCAGCATGCTGGATGTGTCACGCATGGCTTTCAATTAACTATATGTGCAAACTGATGGATCGTTTATCGACTGGATTTTTAAATTTAGACTGACTTTTCACGAGTCCACTGTTTAGTGTTCCTGGATAACGATTTTTCGCAGCAGTGTTAATTTTGTAAACCACAGATGACATCTGCAATAAGGAAGTAAGTGTCGACTGTTTTTTTATGTGTGCCGTTAATGAGCAACACAACACACGGGTAGCTTTATGTTGCTATGGCCTATACAAGTTTTATAATTAGATAACGCGGATCTGTTTTTAACAGTGCGGAAGTATTCTAAAAGTAATCAAGTCGATAAATGATGCCACCAGGTTCTGAATTATTATTATGTACGTTTACATTTTTCACATATTTATAAGTTCTAGATTCCTCTGTAACACAATCCCTAATACATTTTATTAGTACTTAGCAACACTAACCCTTCGATTTGGTGCTGAAGTGTTTGATGTGGATGTATAACGTGTGGTTGTGTGCAGCGGGCGGCGCGGGCGCGGGTGCGGGGGGCGGCGCGGGGGGCGGCGCGGGGGGCGGCGCGGCGGGCGCGGGGGGCGGCGCGGCGCGGCTGTGGGGCGCGCCCATGGAGGTGGAGGCGGTGCGGCGCGAGGACGAGCTGCTGCAGGCCGTGTGCCACAGCCCCGTGGCCATTCACTAGCCGCGTGCGAGTGCACTCCTGGACTGAATCCGATATTTATGATTCTATATTTTTATTTAATACGATAAGTCTGACTGTAAAGAAATACTATGGTGACGATTTGTTACGTTGTACCGTATATTTGTATTATTTGTTTCCCGATCGCTTCACCCGACAGTACTTAGCGTTCCGAGTGATCGCCGACGATTCGCCGCATCCGGACGCGTCGAGGGCGCGAGAGCTAAGTTTTTTTATTGTTACGCGATGCATATCAAGGACGCAATATGGTAGAAAATAAATATTGTATATAAAAATTAGGAAACCGACTAATCGATACAGACTGCGAGATAAACTGGATAATCTATAGTTTAGTTACGATCTATGCTAGTTAGGCTTTCGTTCGGTTTTAATTATCGCAAGCTTTATATTCCTAAAGTGTCGGCAACTGATGACTGAAATTCAAAGGGCCAATGAGAATTTGTTTATACAAACGAAGAAATAGATTAAGTATTTTTGTTAATGCACAAATTGATTCGAATCGACACACTTTGTACACATACTTAAATTATTTAATTAAAACTATGCCCTCGCATTTCAGAGTTGTTGTGTAACGTGTAAATGTTTTATTTCCATTGTATGATGCTTGTGATTAAGACTCAAGTGTTTCTTTAACGCGTATTAGGTTATTTTGACCCATTGGTATTCAAACGATGTGTAAAACAGATAATAGTGTATAGGTAATTCTATAAAACACAAAATGTACTTGTAGGATACGAGAATGTTGAATCATATAATATAAAAATTGGGTATTTCAAATAAGGGTTCTTAAATTGAATTACTGACTTGTTCAACCTTTTTGGATTTGAATCTACAATAGACTAACCTCATTGCAACAGACTGGTGGAAACTTTCTAAACAGAAATATTTTGTATAGGAATACACTAAATCACTGCCTTATTGTGCCGGAAGTTTTTATGTGTAAGGCCCGCTACTACCTGGTTGCTTTTTAGGTCCGCGTATTATTCGATAATCCAAATATTGTATCGGTAATGTCTGCTTAATATTTGTTGACTTTTATTGACGAAAATCTTAATTTGTATTTAAGATTTAAGGAACATTGATGCACATGGCACACGTTCTATCTAAAAGTTAGCAAATATCGACGTTAGGGTGGGTATCTCAAATTGTAGATATCTTCGTAATGTATATGTATAGAAATTGTCCATTGACCTTAAAAAGCTTGTTAGTAGCGGTCCTAGAGCCTAGCTTCTTTATTCTGACCATGTCGTGATATAGTGAAATTTTTATGTTAAATTATTTTTAGTTTAAAATTGACTGAGGTGACCGCAGTTCAGAATAAAGCAGCTAAATGACGAATTTCAACTGATAGCAAATTATTTCATATCGCAAAATATTGTTGCGACTTTTTATAAAAGTACTTTCCTAAGTGGATTTATTTTAAATGAAACATGTATGGTACTCGTTTACATGAAGCATTAAAGTATTTTTTATTATTGTTAATTTATCTAATAATATGTGCTATCATTATTTTATTTCATTGTAGATTTGAATCTATTTCTCAACTTGCTGTTCTGTATTATAAAAATAATTGAAATATCTGTATAATATTTACTGTAATACTTTTCTGCTTCATGAGATATAGGGTTGTTAGAAAGAGTATAAGGAATAAGTATGGGTTACACGTTTAATTTGATAATGATATAACAATATCGAGGTAATCAGCGGGCAGGTTTCCAAATGTAAGTAAAAAAAAAGAATTGTGTTCATCAAGTGTACCTAATTGTAATATACATTATCATATATTTGTTTTAATGTTTAGTTCCTTTTAAATATCGATAAATATGCTAAAATAGACACTGTATCCACCGTATGATATACAGTTAAATGGTTTACTCACTGTGACACATGTATAACTTAAGACAATTGTTTCGTTTGTGACAAGCCTTATGACAGGAAATCTGCCGTGACAATGTTTATAAATTACAAACTAGTCTGGATGTTAAGTGATAACGAACACGTAAAACACCAACCTATTTGAATATAGTTGTAACTAAATCCATTACTCAAGAATGGCCCTAGATGTTTGCGCTTGAGTATGTAATATACTATACTATTTATTTGTACTGTGACAGCATGGGATTATTGGAATGTGTGAGTTGGTGTGTGGTGGTGCGCGACGTGATGAGCTAAAATGTTTATTTCCTATCGGATTGTCAGTTCGCAGGCACTGTAACAATAAAAGGATAGAGCTTTATGTCACTAAGTTTTGTATTTTAAATCAATAAACGATAGCAATTGATATGTTTTATTTTATTTACCTTATGTAGTGAAGTGGCGTCGATGGGATGACCGGAAATCTGCTGTGTCAGGTCAGGGGTACTATCCATTTCTCGTCCAAAAATACATGGGACGCGGCCTAAACGAATGTTTTCTAGTACGTGAGGGACTACATAGAAGATAATATGTATTTTGTCCGGTAAAAAATGGCTATCCGATTTATACCGGACAAAATACTCTCGCGCAGCTTTAACTTGGTCGATAACAACAGAATTGAGTTGAAAGCAAAAACAGCACGGGCAGCAGCTTTGGATTAGATTTGTCGTTGGACATACAATACAATAGTAATGTTAATACGTATCATTATTATTGTAGTGTATTCTCTATATATGTATGAATAAGAATAAGGATAGAGCAGACCACCAAGTGGTTATCTGGTAGGACCCTAAGCTCTTTTATAAACAAATTGTCGTAGTGACGAGAATTAATCCTTGCATGTCATCCCATCTTTGACCTCTCTTTGATTCTTAAAAAATAGGAAGGTGAGTGAATGTTACGGCATACGGCAAACGAGTAGACGGATCACCTGATGGTAAGTGACTACCACCTACCTACATGCGACTTAGAGATAAGTGGGATGCCGCCCTTGAAATTTCACTTCCCACAGATTGCTTAACACCAGTTTTATGTGAGACTGGCATTACTCCGGTCGGGCCCGGCCCATATGTGCCGAAGTATGGCTCTTCTATGGTTATGAGAATGAATACAAAGCTTCAGATGATAATTCTATTGGAGCCCCGGTTAAGTTAAGAAACCTGTCCTGTCCACCTTTTTTTTTCTGTGTGGCAATCCCCTCGGATACCACTTCATCGGAGGTTGTCTGACTCTAACCGACTCACAACCGCACGCCGTCTCGGGTACCAGTAGCCGGGAATATCCTATCCACCTGCAGTAAAGTATGCTTATTTTTACTCTGATATGTAAAAGATACTGCATTATATAAAAATTAATATAATAGTAATCTGGGTTATCTATTTTAGTATATCGAAACGTAAGTAGTAATACTGCTATTGTACTGCAACCTGTACATATGTGCTCTTGAATTCAGGACGTAATGAAGTGCAATAGACAGGCCATATAATCCATAAACCGACAATCGACGATGATGAACAGTTCTCGAACTCGAACTCGTTTGTACATTAGTTTTCATAAAAAGACAGTAGCTTTTATCTGTCCTGAGTACGTATTTTAAGTCTTTGCTAGGAAGTATGATCCGCAGCAGAGCCACGTGTCTATATATGTACGTTCAGCGCTAATAGTACCTTATAAGTATATTATGTACGTTTGACGTACATTATTTTAACATATAATTGATCGGTATTTGTCATGGTGGCTCTGCGACAAAGCACGACATACATAATCTTAAAAATAATAAATGTATGTCCAAACGGACATACATTTACCCACATATTATACTCGTAATAGTTTTGTTTCTTCCATCCCACATTGTAAAATATCTTCAATTAGGTTTTTTATTTAAAAAACGTGAAGTCAAGAGAATGTTTTTCCATTGAATGCTCCGTTTGCATCAATCCATCAGCCTATTACAGTCCACTGCAGAAAATAGGCCTCTAGGAAAACTTCCGTCAAAGCCCACGGTCCTCCGCTTGCCGCATCGAATCTACACCAGCTGACTTTCTAAGGGCATCAGTCCACCAGGCTGGATGATCCGCGGTCTCCACTAAGACACGTTTCCTCCAGCATCGATCGATGCTCTGGCCGATGTCGCCAGCCCAATGCTATTCAGTATGCTCAGTCTCAGAACTATTTCGTTAACTTTCATATGTGATTGTTTCGTTTGCATGATACCTATAATACTTTTAATTGGCATATCACCGGACAGAGTTCCTTTCGAAATTGCAGGGAGCCAAAGCTGCAATGCTTGATCATGGTTAAACAGACGGCCGAAACAAAAATGGTGAAGATTCTACTAGACATGAGACAAAATCACAGTGAACCGTGATTTAGTATTCGATTTCTGCGTTACGTAGGTTAGGGTTGCTAGGTAGGTAGGTTAGACGCTATTTAACATTAAATCTCGTATTTGTTTAATTATTATGTAGGGAATGGTAGCTATATATAATAAAATAATGACTAGATTTACTGTTAAATAGGCGAAATAGGGTCTTTATGCATCACCTGAAAACTGCTTAGTGGGAACAACGCGTGAGTGAGTAGTAACCCTAACCTACGTACAAAAATCTAATGATAAATCACCGGACTTTCACAGTTAACTCTGATTTCGTCGCATGCCCATGCCCCGGAAGATACGGTGAAATAGTAGAGTTGCAATTTTGAGCGACGCCGTAATAGTATGAGGGAAAACGTTTTTTCTAGTTTTATTAATTTCCTTGTCATATAGAGGCCCCAAAAACGATCGTTTTCTTTTTCATTAAACAAAACCTCCTATAATTTTCTCGTATTCTACTATTATTACTATCAATTATTTAAGACGCCTTCTAAATTCTTACTAGGGGGAACAAAAAACAAATATTGGCAGCACTGCTCCTTAGTCAATATTGTCAATAATCATCTGGCAGGGAATGTAATGTATGTATGTATCAGTTAATTCATGTTTGGTGAAAAGATCGGCAAACTATTAAATTGGAATACTTTATAATTTGAAAAGCTATAAATGAGAGACAAAAGAGGAACTCAGGCTCAATTTGAAATTATGTTAGATTTTATGGAACGGTAAGTATTTTCTGTCAGAAAATAGTACCTAGGTATTATTAAGTAGATGAGACCTAACTTAGCAGAAGACGTAAACAGTCAACAAAAGGGCCTTTGATACAAATAAATACGAACGTTATTCGTTCAAGTAAAGTCTTCGTATTTGTAAGTATTTTATAGTTCTTTGTTTACTTTCTAATCAGCAATGTAGTTAAAAATGTATTAAGAAAAAAGGTTATTTATTATTTATTAAGAAGGCGTTTTAAATTCTAGCTAACAAGAAAAAAAAAATATTTCAGACTATCATTTCAAAATAATAATTACATTTGTTTATCAGAGTAAATAAATATAAAGTGTGTTCTAATGTTCTATGTGTAAGTAATGTAATAGGGTAGATAGCTATTATTCATTTGAAATGTTATTTAATAATATTTATTGTTAAAATTGTATTTTATGTAGCTTCTAAAAGGTAACTATTAAGTCACTTTTTGAATTAATTAAATAATATTAACCATCTGGCTTCTACGCTTCTGGAAGGAGCTTGGTTGGCTCACCAAGCTAACCAATCCTCGACGCATAAAGGACCACTCTTGAGTCTAAATGCGGAAACTGAAGCCCACAACCAATACCAAATACCCTGCCATGCTTCACTGTGGCACGTTGTGGTTATACTGTTGAGAAATGAAGAACATAGGGATTCGAAAAATAGATAAAAACAAGCTTTAAAGTGGTTTGTATACTGCAGCAAAGGTGTAGAACTTTTGAGTTTGACCCAGTTGTGTACGGAGTATGCCAAACCTGTGATAGTGCCAGAAGAGTGGAAGAATAATAAGTTATGTTTTGTAAACAGTATTTACTTAATAGTTGATACAATTGAAATTGTGTTTATAATACAAATACTTCTACCTTTTTTCAGTAATGGTGATATAAGCAAGCCACCTCCAGGTTCCCAAGGACGGTTAGACAATCTACAGAAATGGCTTGAGCTAGCAGACTTGTTGAATAAATCTAGGGGTGAACCAAAACCACTAGAAAAATGGCGAAAGGTAATTTTTATAACAAAAACAAATCCTTATTTTGTTACAATATATCTAAAACCAATTTATTATTTTAAAAGCTCTTTAACACCTCATTCCAAATGAATGAGGTGTTAAAGAGCGAGTTAGTGATTTTTTTGAATTCTATTGTAGGTATATGGTATTTACAATTTTAAATACAGTTTTTATATTTGTATTTGTTTGAATTTTTATCCTTAGAAGGCTTTAAAAAGAATACAAGTCTTTCTAATCCATACACATTGATACCAAATAGGTATACATAATTTAATGTACACAACAAATAGGATAGATACTTAAGTAAAACAAAACAGTTTCCAAATAATAATATTTAATTTATTTAATAATAATGATATGGGGGTCAAAATGTTTCATATCATCATCAACAGCCTTCAATAGTGGACCTACCACTGCTGGACATAAGCTGGAGGTTTTGGCCTATTATACTACACTGGCCAGACGTGTTTGTATAGGGTTCATTTCAAGTTTTCCTTCTCTTTTCAGTGCTGTAGTTTGTAGTTTGCTTCCTTAGTTGTTAGTCAAAATGTTTAGTAAAATAATAATATTAATAATAAAGTTCACACATCACCCACATGACTGTCTGATCTGAAATTATGCAGACCCTGTATTATGGTAACCAGGCTGCTGATAAACATACATGATTATATATTTTTTTAAATACATACACATGATCATGCTTATTAGACAATAGTATATATAAGATATAGTATAAGATTTACTTACTGAAATAAATATCATTTATAGGAATTGGGTTTGTACAAGTACAATACGATTGGGTATTGGAGGTACACACAATATGTTGCCATAGACTATGGCCCCGCTCCCCTGCTCTCTTAAAAATTTAGTCAAAATTATACATCTTAAAACTAAAGGAAACTAATATGTTTGTACGAGTAGTGTTGATAGACCGCTTATTACAAATAAAACTGCATCTAAAACTCAAATCAACCCCAAATAAAGTTATTGTGATTTATAAAAATTTCAATGATTTTTTAAATTATGTATGCAAAACAAGTCTTGTTAATTCTTTCTAATATGAAATAATAATATATAATATTTCTTTCTTTCATGTTTCTAGGCTTGGAGTGACCTCAAAAACAACACAAAAAGAAAAATAAAGAAGATCAAAGGCCAAGGTGGTGATGGTCCTGATCTAACAGATGTTGAGAGGAGACTCTTGAAGTTATTAAGGGAACAGAGTGGTTTAAAGAGAAGTTCAGAGTCTGATGATGATAATGAAATTCTTTTTAAGGTTTGTTTTATTTCAAGCATCGAATATTACTACTATTCAATATATGACTAACTTGAAAGTCAAATCTTGCTACTGAATTTTCAAATTGTAATAGTCAAAAGTAATTAATCACTTTGCATTTATTACAATAATAGTGAATCAAATACTAGAACATGTCTTTGAAAACATCTTATGCAATTGATGTCTCGTACATCTGTATTTTAAATGTTAATTAAGTCTACTGTGGTATGCCTACATGCCAAACCAATGGATACAACATTGACAAGTGTGGGTCCTAGGAAAAGAGTCGTGGGGTCAAGACTCTGCTCTTGCTTGGGTCATATGATTTCAAGTAGATAACCAAATATGACTTATGTAAGTCCTGGCCACATAAAAATGACCCCTGATGTAAAAGCTGATTCCTTCCCTCCACAGTGAACTGTCTGAGTAAGTGACTAACAGATTGGAAGGAGGTTTCTAGACCTCTATGCTAGAGACTTCTTTCTAGAGAAGGGATCTTGACCGACCAATGTCTATCAGTGAGAATAAATCACACCTAGGGAGTGAAATTATCTCATTATATTAATTTCAGGAGGAAATGGAACCAGATCCTTGCACAAGAACACTATCACCACCTCCTCAATATTTCTGTGCCGTCAATGGGACAGCTTCGCGTCGCAGAAAATCAACGGCATCTTCCTTTGCGTCCGACAGTTCTTCTTCAAACCATACATCTGATAAAAGAAAAAAGCCTTTCAATGACGAAATAAAAGAGGTTACAGATAGATATTTTGAATTTGAAAGAGAGAGGGAAAAGTTGGCTCATGAAAGAGAAATGGCTAGAATAAAACAGAACGAACAATTGATCGGTATTTTTGGTAGGATGGTGAATGTTTTAGAATCTTTAACGCCGAGCGTACAAAAATATTTAAACCGGAATAACAACGAAGGTGGATGAAGTAAAAATTTATTATTAGTTGTATTGTAATCAAAAATAAATTAAATTAGAAAATAATTCAATGATTTGTAGTACAATTATCATAAATTGCGGCGAGATAGATACCTACTGACATATTTAAACTAGAAAATGTATTCCTATTTTGATTGTATGTAGATTTTAGATCGAAATATCAATACTTAATCATAGTAACGAGTTAAGAGAAAATATACACTATTTGTTGTGTGGAAGATGCATTTTGTTCTGAAATTACATGGTTTCGCTAACTTGCGAAAGGTTTTTTGCCGCCATACCAATTACATTTTGATAATAATTAGATATGACATTTAGTTAAATAGTTGTAAGTAAATAATTATAATAGTAAAAAATATTATGACGGGACTTTACCATGTTTATTTTCGGGCATCCGTTTCCGTTATTTCGGCACTGTTGCAAGCGTCGTGATCACGGCGTTGTTGCAAACTAATTCCTTCCTGGAATAGATATGGTAAATATCTCATTTATAATAACTTATCAAGTGAAAATGACCATAGTAGTTTAAATCAGTAAAATGTAAATTAACACGCTTTTTTATTATACAAGTACAGTTATTATAATCTTCTAAAGAATAAATTGTGTTTTGAAATGCATCATTCAGTATTTCAATGCCCCTTTTTGTTTGTTATGTACTCATAAAAAAAAATATATATAAGTATGTTTATCAGCAGTCTGGTTACCATAGTACAGGCTCTGCCTAGTTTGGGATCAGACGGCCGTGTGTGAGATGTGTGATATATATATTATTATTATATTCATAGTAAAGCCTCCAATGATGTGTTGAGTTGTGGATTCTCATGCGAATCGATTACCAAAAGTACGGTAGTCTGGCGAGTATGGAGGATGACGTGTGGTTTCTAACTGCAGCTCCTGTAGAGTTACAACGGTTTCTCGTGCAGTGTGAGATCTTGCGTTATCATAGAACAATAATGGTGAAGTTCGATTCACGAGTCGGGGCTGCGTCAATGCCAGTTTCGCCATCATTGTTCTAAGTTCGGCACAGTAAACATAGACCAGACCAGACCTGAGAAAGCTATAGAGACTAACACCATGAAGAGACCACTAAACAGTTACCATTACCTTTTTATTGGTAAGCTTTTTTTCTTCTTTTTTTTAAAGGACAACTTGCACCCTAGGAATACATCTTGTGTCGCGGGGGACTTCACAAACATACACGAAACGGACACAAAGAACACCCAGCCTCAGAATGACAATTTGCGGATCACGCAAATTGTCAAATCAAATTGCGAAAATTGTCGTCCCATGTGGGGATCGCACCCACAACACTCAGCGTATTAGGAAGCGGCGTGGCGGCCGCTTAAACCACTACGCCATCCGTGCAGTGCTTTGCTTTAGGGCACTATTCCGACGTTTGACCTGGGGTGTTCTATTGCATTTTTCGCTTACGGTTATCGTAAACAATCCACTTTTCGTCACATGTCACAATTCGATCCAATATTCCTTCATTTTTATACTGATTCATCAAGGCAACACAAGTTTGAACACGCATTTCTTTCTGCAGATCAGTCAAATCATGAAACACCCATTTTTCATATTTTTTTATCTTATTGATTTAATGCAAATGAGTCAATATTGTTGGGTTGGGTAACATTAAACATTGCCGCTAATTCCTGGGTAGTCTGACTCGGATCGGCTTCCACCATCTTCTTCAATTCAGCGTTATTCACCCGTGTGGGTGGTCTTCCACGTGGTTCGTTCTTCAAGTCGAAGTTTCCATTACGAAAGCGTTTAAACCAAAAACGTACGGTGCGTTCATTAGCAGTCTCCTCTTCAAAGACAGAGTTGATATTGCGAGCTGTAGAAACAGCGGCAGAAGCCGCGTCAGTTCTGCTTCGGCACTCGTATTGAAAATCGTTCACGTCTAAGCTGAATAAAAAAATATATTGAAAGTCGAAGATCGAATGTTGCATATCTATAAACGAAGAACCTCATTGGTCACTCAAAATCTCACACCATGAAGGTTTTATGTCAATTCAAATGATCTATTACTATACAACGGTAATTACACAAATATACTTAACTTTACCTTTATTAATAAGTATTTAATAATATACTATGCGAATAACTTAACAAACAACTGAACTGAGTTTGAGATAAATTTAATAACATCATTACCTAAAATAATTCACATCACATCACATCAACAGCCTTTAATAGTCCACTGCTAGATAAGCCTCTCCTTAGAAAGGAGGTTTTGGCCTACTATACCACGCTGGCCAGACAGGTCGGTATAGAGTTTGTGTCAAGTTTTCCTTCTCTCTACAGTTCTGTTGTTCTGCGTAGTTTTTTCCCATAGTCGGCTCTTACGACACCCACGGGATGAATATACTGACACTCTGTATTCTTAATCCGTCACCACACAGAAAATAATTACTTTTTCTAAATCAAAATTCTAAGTCCAATATAATTATTATTTCTTACATTTTTAAACTGTTGGTTGATTAAGATGATGATATTTATTTAAGAGATAAATGTTTTGTAAACACATTACTTTGAGTATACTCCACTTTTTCAGTTGTAAGTGTAACTGCTCCGATAGCCGTGATCGTCTAGTGGTTAGGACCCTACGTTGTGGCCGTAGTAACCCAGGTTCGAATCCTGGTCACGGCAGTGTAATAACACTGTTACGGCGGAGTTATCTTTTGGACTTTTTCATACAATTTTTTAAATAATAATTATTATTATAACATCAATTATGTTTTTTTTTTGTATTTTTTATTGTAAAATGGGACCTGCTCTACAATAGAAATGACAATTATTAGAGTAAATACAGAAAAAAAACAAAAGATTACAAAATTTACTTTTAATTTAGTTTAAATTTCATTTCTTAGTAGTTCTTTTTTACCGTCCGGGATTATTGTTTTAAAAATGCGCATGTAGCGCCATCTTTGTTATAATTGATTAAACAGCTGCTTTATCGAGGTGCACGGGTGGACTAATTTGAACCATTGTTATTGCACACCATTAGCCAACAGATGGCGTTACTTGTATTTGTTTTGGTACAACACGCGCCGCAGCTGTTCGCTATCACAGAACTCCATGAGAGAAAAGGAGTGGTGATTAGGTCTGTCTTTGCCTTAAAAATAAGTTTTTTCTATGATTGACTAACATTTTGTGGTTTGTGACCGTTACATGTGCAAGTTAAAGTAGTTTTACATGTGATATATTGTTGGCAATGTCGGAAAACATTTGCCAAATTGTGTAATTAACGATGTAAACGTTGGTTATGACGTTTACTACGTTGTGTTTGTGTGTGTGAGTAAGTGACAGCATTGCCGACGACCGTTGAAGCGAATCTTGTAACGGAATGGGTAGCTGTTGTATGTGAATGCAGTCTTCGGTAGGTAAGTTATATTGTTTTGACGATGTCAAACCTAACCTATTAGATTCATGCCTTCGTTCGTACGCTCTATATGCCTTTATTATTATATTGTTTGACCTCGATCCGCGGCGTGATCTCGTTCGCTATTTCTCTTTGAGAGGCAATTTCTCGCGTTAGTAATTTTTTGCTCAACCTGCTGTTTCGGCACGAATGTTTTGTTAGATTTACTAATTTACAGTTTAACAGGGCTGTAAACATTTTAAAGAAATGTATTTAGGTTTCTATATGTAAGGCTTATCACCTTTATGACATTTGAAATAAGGTTGAATATTATTTTAAAGGCAGCCAGTTGATTAAAATATAATTGGTAGTTAAGGGATTCTATTGAAGGCAAAAATTGAGTTTTTTTTATTTACCCACAACTAAGATTTTTAACTGTTAATAGTGACCTACCTAGGTGATTGACTATCGTGATTTTACATAACTCGTTTGCAACTTGAAACCTGAATTTAGCCAAATGATCGACGCTAGGTATTCATATGCACAGTATTGACATATTACACAAATGCTAATATTGTAATTGTTTTTGTTACAAACTAGTATTTGTTATACATATGGTATTAATAGGGTATGTACGTAGGTACATAGCGTACCTACTCAATTTCAATATTAAGTAGGTAGGTACATAGGTGGCTACAATTTGGCGAGTCTACTTAGTACTTTGTCGAGCTTCGGAGTACCCTACGTATGAAAATTATAAATACTCCCACGGTTTAATAATATGACTATAGTTTAAATTATGTTTTAAAATTCAGTGCGTATAAATTGCCCAGTAATAACCTAACATTCCCTGTAAGATGGGAAGTCGTATGAAAATTTGGAAGTAAGGATTGACTGTAGGGCAAACCATATTGCATGGCTAAAGGTAAAAGATTGCTTTTAGAATCAGTCAGTTATAATGACCACCTAATCCCCAACCTGTCGTCTTTGAAGTTCTAAAGGCGATTAAAGATCATAGCTCATTTAACTCACCCTACACCCGACCCCACCTCGTCGCTCGGTGTCTACTCCACTACTTGTCAACCAGTAAATGTCCCGTAGTCAAAGAGTGGATATTGCGTTGTCCGCGACTACATGAATAGTTTGTCTGGGATCAACACTCGCCGTCTCGACCTCGACCCACTCCAACCACTCGCGGGCAGCGCGATTCCTTCAGGACCTGCGCGTGGGCAACGTAAGGCAAGTGTGCTAGCAACTGGTGGTCACCGCATGGTCTACGCCTGGTCAACCCGCGTGCGAGGCGCTGATGTAGTGAGCATATACCCATAGAACTCCACACAAATAATACTAACCACTCGAGGCGAGGCGGTGTTGGTCGGGCGTCGGTCGTAATTGCTCTAATGCGCCTTAAGCCATTTGTTTTATCTTTAACATTTTGGTACCTACCTTTTTATGATGAAAAATCATCAAGGTTGCTAATCAATAGAACAAAACTTTCGAATAAAAATGACGTTGTGTAAGTAAACCTTTATTACGTTTTTATATAATAATAATAAAAAATCCAAGCATAAGTAAGTTAGCAAACAAACACGGCGTCTCTGTTGGCAACCGGTGACATGTGCCAGAAAAATCTTTATCTTTCCTGTCCTGGAGCTTCGGTAGTCCTCGTCGCCACGGTATACTAAGAGTGCCATCTAGCGGCCTACAATTCTGTCACTGCGTTTCATCTTAAGGAAACATTTTTAAAATTAAAATGCGAATACTGTTGCTCAGGTGACTGACATAATCGAATCGATGTTTACTTCGTTCAAACAATAAAAGGTCATAAAACAAGAACTGGTTTTAGAGCTAATTCTAGCAGTAATTATATCATTCGACGATGAGGTCATAATATTATAATGAAATTGAAATACGTATGCGGGATTGTCAAAGCCGAACATTTATAATCTAGACGTTTAGATTATTCGACGACGAGGAAACGTCTAGATTATTCGACTGTAGCAATTAATTTTAGGAATTTGGAACTTAAAATAAAAAAAAATGTTTTTATAATTGTTGTAAATATTGTAAAAAACATGTCTTACGCTTGTATTATTCTGTACCCAACCCTGTATTATTCTGTATCGTTGACTTCCCCTTACATTCGCTGACAGCGCTTCTGACGAAAACAGAGGCTACCTAATATGATATGGATGACATGGAAAATTTCAATAAACTATATTTTATACCTATATAAAAAAGTTAAATTGGTTTGTGTAGCTTCAAAAACTCAAAAAGTTCGGCAATAATTGAGCTCAAATTTTAAACTTGCTTCAATGATGTTTTATATCTAATTTTTGTATAATATGTTTTGTTATTCAACCACAATGTCCAATAGCAAAGTGTGACAGGGTACAGCTAGTGAAATATAAAGAACGATAAAAAAGATATGTAGCTTGTCTTACAATAATAAGTAATACTTCCCTAATAATGCTTTTTTTAAACTAACCTTCGTGAGACCGAACCTTTACTGTATGATAAACGCTTAAACAGGCTTTGAGAAGAGCCACAGATAGCTAATCTTTATATAAGTCGGAACTTTATTCTATTTAAGGGGGTACCCCCTTTTTTTTGGAATTTAAAGACGTGAGTCTTTATATATGTTGAGATCGTGACATATGTTTGTAAATTCATTTCATTGTATAAACTACTCTGTCAAGAAAGTACCGGGAAGAGATCAATAATACACTAAATGTTTGTTATTCATCCAAATTTATTTTATCACCTTCAAAGTATGCTCCTTCAGAAACGATACACTTACGCCAACGAATAATCCTATCATCAAAACATTATTTAAAAGCTGTTTCCGGAATTGAGTTCAGTTCTCAATGTTACAGAAGGTAACATTTTCAGGGACTCCAAACGCGAAATTCCGTTGGCGATGCAAAATTTATGACAAACTCTTTGTTCGATGTTTTTGTCCATTATGAAATTCGCATTACACACTAGATATAATATAACTAAAAACAGCACTGTATTTAATATAAATAACGGATGCAACTCAAACTCCGCCTAAATCGAAAACAGTTGTACCAATCTAACAACAACAAAAAAAACAAAAATTTGAATTTGGAACCATAAACAAATCATCCATTCCCTTCCTTTTTTGACTGAATGTATAGGTAATACAAGTAAAAAGCATAAAGAGCGCCACCGTGACATGTATAAAGAAGTACCAGCTTATAAAGTCGAAACTTCTTCTACTTCCACTGACAAAGGAACTGTGCCGAAACTAACTTAGTGTCATTATGCCGCTGTTGAAAGATTTCAAGATGATGGTTAAATTATTTTCTATTTTTAATGATATATGGGGCGCAAACGAACAGACGGATCACGTGATGGTAAGTGATTACCGCCGCCCACGGACACGTAAAACTCAAGAATTACTAAGTACATATACGCTTATTTTATCTATTTAACTGACACTTCAATGAGTATGTGTTAGTTATATTGTACGTTATCGGTTTGATGTAGGTACGTTGAGGAGCTCACACATGGCCGAGATCAATGGTTAATAATCCAAACTAGAAGTCATCTAATGGTCAAATTTCGACCATGACTGTTATGTGTTATATACACACATAGCATGAACAGTTTTACAGGAACTCTCACTTTATAGACTTACCGTATCATGACAATTCAACATATTTATTTATTTACAATCATTTATTACATTAATTGTTTTAAACTAAGTACATGTGTTTCTCTTATTACAAATACGCACAACATTAACATAATTATAGACAACATAAAAATTATAAAAACTTAAAACAGCAACTTGACTTCATACAAAACTAAAAACGTATACGCTTTAAAAAAAAACATAAAACTTAATAATTATAAACAAAATAAAATAACAACTTGACTTTATACGTAACTAAAAACTGGTACACTTTACGAGATCAGTTGATTAGATTATACTACTCGTATTAGTAGTAAAATTGTAGCAAACTTAAAAAATGAAAAACCATAAAACATAAATTAAAAACAAAATATTTGAACTTACAGAAGAAAATGAACTACACTATGCACATAATAAACTTATGCTAAATTAAATTACATATTTAAGTACTGAACACCTGTGGCTTCTTGAAGCAGTTTCAGATAATGTTTAAACTTAAAACATACATTAATTAAATTACCAATTTTCAAAGCCTCACAATTTTGTTTTCCGCTTCATGTGAAATGCCAAATTATCTGGATTATTGGTGCGCTTAGACCTATTTCTTAGCGTTCCATGGATTCACCGCGCGGGTGCCGAGTCCATCGCGTGATAGATAGGGGCAACACATGCTACTTCGGCAGCGCCTGGGACTTAGCGACCCAGGTATAGGCTACTCTTTGCGACGCGTCAGCGCTTACCTCCACTGTCTGTTGTGTTACCTTCCCCACCTGACCATATGTGATACGAGCCTAGCAATGCCGCTTTGGATATCCACGCATGTAAAGTATGATCTACGAGTTCATTGTACTACTGATCATACATCTATTTGAAAAGATGTGTACAAAGTAATGTCTGAGCGTATCATATACCTATAAGTATGCATACATACATATATTGATATATTATGAGGTCATTACTTATTAGAATCGGGTCTTTGTTTTCGGGAATGTTTTCCTACTCTGTAGAATTATATAATAAATATGTACGTTAGATAATTAACTCATCATTCAGGTCGTGACCACGGCTGGTGCAACTTGTTCGAAAAGACAACCAATTCAATCTGATGTAATACCTATTACGTGATTGCGTTATATAATTATATACATTTAGATATCAAGTCCATTATTAGTTCGGTCTGGGGCATCGTTTATTGTTTGATAAAGTTACCATAAATTACAGTGGCAACTAGTTATCAGTATCTGTTAGTAGAATAGCATTTACGCGGATAGAATACCTACTAATAATTTATTATTTGTGCAATAAGTTATATTTACTTTTAAATTAAGTTGAACTTTTTTCATAAAATTATAGGCTAGATGTTAATATAGTTTGTGAGGTCGGACTTATGGATGTTTGTTACTTTAAAAACGACAAAACGGTTCAACGGATCCGGCTGAAATTGATTACTGAGTATGGAACAGCACATATTTATATAAGAAAAAATAATCAATAAAATCGGTGTTAATATGAGCTAGTAGTAGTAAGATAATACTTAAAATACCTAGTTTGGAACAAACAAGAGTAAAAAGATAGTTTTAACTCTTATAGCGACGTTGGAAACAAGTTACCTCGAGTAGCTCGATACCTAGTCTATCTTAGTTGAATTGAAAGTTTTCGTCTCAAGGCACCCACATTTTAGCTATAAATCATGATTTCATTCAAAATAAGCTCATAAAAGTAGATACATTCTCAAACTAGATCATTTTTATTTCCAACTACCATAGACTAAAATACAGTTAACATTTTTGTGTGGCACAGACAACGTACTTATTCAGCCAGCCAATCACTACGGACATTTTAAAATCGTAATTATGTATTATGTGCGTGCGAGGTCGTTCACCCAACGTTTGCAACTATAAGTTGAAAAATAAACACCCACATATACACGAACGGTTCTATGCTCTGGTGCATAGACGATAGAATAAAAACGGTGAATTACTCCTTGTCTTTTTTTGTGGTCCGTTCATTAAAGCTGAGTTTAAAAAAATGGAAATATGGTTTTAAAAAACATTGAATGTTACGAGTTTGTATATGTTTATGCTCGTTTAATACGTATTAAGTTCGTGTGCCAGTCGAATTTACAATCACGAAGATGTGTTCTCGTAAAAGTAAAAACGGAACATAGTAGCTTACTGATAAAATCTTTCTAACGTTGTTTAAGACACCGTTTTTTTTTGTACGATTGGACAATCTCTTATTCTAGTAGACTTATAGTATGTATTTTAACATACAAGATAGATTTAGGATTTTATAAACTAGGTTATTATCAACCTACACTTACAATAACAGTGAAGTAACCGTGAGAAGTAGGCGTCTAGGTGGGCGAGAGTCAGCTTTTTACTGATGTATCTAATTCTTTTAAAGTATTAAAGAATTAGATTCATACAATACAATAATGTAACTATGAAACAAAAATAATATAGGTTTTCAAAATAATTATTTCAAATTTAAATTGAAACTCTACGTTTATATAGACGTTTATAACCTCCATCGTTTATATAACATTCTTCTCTCTTCACATAAAAAACAAACAAGAATATTTAAACTGGCCACAACGTTATAAAATGGCTTGAAGATACATCAAAAAAATAAAAAACAAACAACATATTTTCTCAACTCTGGTTTCATACCAAACGCCAAAATTTTTCGTAACCGGACTACACGTGTGACAAATATATGTAAAACAGTTTTGGGACTCCTTAAGCGGTTGTCATTCACGATGGCAACCAGAAGAACAACATCGAAGAAAGCTGCTGAACTGGCCGAGAAAGAGCCACCAGAGGTTGCTCTGGCGGCAATTGTCTCTTACAAAAAGCAAAAGGAAGTAAACGATTTCATTAATTTCTTACTAGGAGCTCTTGACAGGAATGCGAATTGGTTGAACACCGTGGTTGGCCGTCAGAAAAACTTCAGGTGCGCGTTGTTGGTAGGTGCCGGTCCGAATCGCTTTCAGCTTCAAGAAATCATATATCCCACATATGAAGAAGAAATAACATTGGAAGTAGAAATGAAAGAATCTGAAGACCACGACAAAGTAGCCATCGCCGCTCTTGTCCAAATGAGTAACCTGGACGAAGAGAACCTTCTGAAGTTCATGAAAACTCGTATTAACGAAAATAGTATGTTGCGGGAAGATATTGTACAAGGTAAAACTTTAGGGATAAGTTTTGCTATATTAAAGCCCTTTGCTGAAAAACAGTACCGCGTAACAGAAAGGATCGCTATCGGTTCCTCTTTAAAAAGTGTCGTGCCTATAAAAAAAAGACGAAAGGATGAGAAATTGTTGGCAGGGCCTCCCTTAAAGAAAACCAGAAAGGTTGTTTATTAAGGACATAACGATAGTAACGATATAGATAACTATATGAACGGCTACAAAAAGTGTTTGAAACGAAATGGACAGTCGTTACGGTGTACCGCAGTGTCATGTAGCATGTAATGGCGACAATTTGGGTTGACTGCAAAATGCGAAGCTCACAGTAAATTATACTCATTTTTGCAATGATCGTTTCCGATTACCTATGATGGATGGGACGCATTTGTGGCGGAATAACTTATACAGTTTGATAATAATTCCATTTTACCTTTGTTGTAACGAGAAATATATTTCATTACATAACGTTTACTTTTGTCATTTTCCTTTGCGAAATACTGAGTTGTAGCGAATCACCTCGTAATAGATCCCTTAATTAATATGTTAAGCTAAATTGTTTACGAAGGACGTTGCAAAGTAAAGAAGGAGAACGTAATTAGATTCTGGTGTTCCTTTTCGTTAAACTGCGATCGTTTTTCTTCCGACGTCGTCGGAACGAGCGTCCGACGCGTAGATCAATATCTACGGAATCAGGGCACTGTGCGCGGCTAACTTATAGCCGCAAATCCTTTCCTCCAATAACTTATTACAATAGCACTCGGCGTTACGTAACTGTGAAGAGTGAAACAATAGTTTTTCCGAGTCTGTGTGAGCCGAGGCTTTCGAAAATGGTTATTTGGGAAAGTTTTCGATCTGCTTATCTGCGAGCATAAATCAATTTGAATCATTGCAGAGGCTGAGTATAAGTTGGGTTGTTGGTGAGCCCTTTTTCTAACTTAGGACAGGTATAAAGATTAAGGGAAGTCAACGTCGCGTAATTGGCGTAATAGTTTGTGATTTATCAACTCTTGAGTTCTGCATCAAAAGCTGGGGAATTACTAAGCAGTATCAAAGCTGACTGCATATGTAGCAGAAGGTAATTAAAATAAAATATTCTTTGTCTATTCTATGCTGTTGATATGGCCATTGCTTTTAGTTTGTAATAGATTTAAAATAAACGATTTAAAGTAGTTATAGATTCATTAGAGTAATCTTCCTAAGTAGAATATAAAACTGGAGTTTTGCATGACTTTGTGGCTGTTCAAATTTTGGTAATGAGGTTGAAGTTTATTTTTGTAAACGAAATTGTTTTCATCATCATCATTATGTTGGTGGAATTAGTGAGAAAGTAAGTTCTAAATTACGCCTGCTGAATTCACAGTTTTGCTGCAATCGAAATTTTCAACTGGTAGGTGATCTACACTTTCACTACCGATTTCTGAAATTAAGCTAAAATAAAATCTAAAATATATATGTATTATTTTGTCGTATTTTTTAATCCAACACAATAAAAATTGTATTCAAATTTGCGTAAATCATCATCATCATCACATCAACAGCCTTTAATAGTCCACTGCTGGACATAGGCCTCTCCTTAGAAAGGAGGTTTTGGCCTACTATACCACGCTGGCCAGACGGGTTGGTATAGGGTTTGTATCAAGTTTACGAGGGCGTCTCCCCCCCGGGCTGGGTGTACTCTGCTACGCAGATGACACTTTAGTCACGGCCCGGGGGGCTAACTTCCAGGAGGCGGCGCGCCTGGCCGCCACGGGAGTTTCCCAGGTGGTCGGGCGCATTGAGGCGTTGGGATTACGGGTGGCCCTGGATAAGACGGAGGCCCTATTATTTCATGGGCCCCGTCGTGGTCCACCCGCCGGCGCCTCAATCGAGGTCGGCTCGGTCCTCGTACCGGTCCGGGCCCAGATGAGGTACCTGGGTCTGGTCCTAGACGGTAGGTGGCTCTTCGACGAGCACTTCCGACAGCTTGGTCCGAAGCTGGTGGACACTGCCTCCGCCCTAGGGCGACTTTTGCCCAATTTGGGCGGGGCCAGTGTTCCCACGAGGCGGCTGTACGCGGGGGTTGTCCGGTCCATGGCGCTTTATGGTGCACCGGTGTGGGTGGCGGCTCTGACCGCCCCGAATAGGGCGCGCCTCTGGCGCCCCCAGAGGATATTGGCGGTCAGAGCCATACGCGGATACCGCACGGTGTCCACCGAGGCGGCTTGCGCCTTGGCCGGAACACCCCCGTGGGATTTGGAGGCGGAGGTGCTCGCCGAAGTTTATCGGCGAGTGGCTGACTTCCGGGCGGAGAGCGGATTTCGCCCTCCGCCCGAAGACGTGCGCGAGTGGCGCGAAGCCGCTCGCCGAGCCACCATGGTTAGATGGTCGTTCCGGCTGGAGACTCCACGCGCTGGCTTCGCCGCCGTGGAGGCTCTCCAGCCGGTCATAGCCGAGTGGGCAGGGCGGCAGCACGGGGCCCTTTCCTTCCGGCTGACGCAGGTGCTTTCCGGGCACGGTTGCTTCGGAAAGTACCTGCACTCGGTCGCTAGGAGGGAACTGAGTCCCGCCTGCCACCACTGCGACTGCAGTGAGGACTCGGCCCAGCACACGCTGGCGGTCTGCCCCGCATGGGCGACGCAGCGCCGGGCCCTCACTGCAGTCATCGGAGCAGATCTCTCGCTACCGGCCGTAATTCGCTCCATGGCCGGTAGCGACAGTTGTTTTACCGCGGTCGCAACCTTCTGCGAGGAGGTAATCTCGCAGAAGGAGGCGGCGGAGAAGGCCCGGGAGGACGACCTCCACTCGGACCTGATCCGCCGCCGGCGAACCGGGCGGCGGAGGCGCGCTTACCTGCGCCTCATGCCGCCCTGAGTGTGGCCGCGGGTGGACGGGGTGGGTTTCCCCTCCACCCGCATTAGTTGGCCAGCCGCGAGGGGGCGGCGTCCGCGTGTGCCGGACGTCGCCTAAAGAGAGGATAATTGAAGACGGAGCCCGCACCAGGAGCGGGCCGGCGCTGGGAGGGGTCCAGAAGGCGATAACTACCTGGACCCCTCCTAAACTGGAAGCGCAAAGAGGGCACACCGTGTGGTTTTAGTCGGTTCGAGTCCGACACACCACCCCGCCGCAAACCCCGGTGGGGTGACGGTCCGAGGGGATTTCCACACGTTAAAAAAAAAAAAAAAAAAAAAAAAAGGGTTTGTATCAAGTTTTCCTTCTTTTTGCAGTGCTGGTGTCCTGCGTTGTTTTGCGCCCTTAGTCGCCTCTTACGACACCCACGGGATGAATTGGGGTAGTGACATGCCGTATTCTTAATCCGTCACTACACGGACTTTGCGTAAATGTTAGGTGTGAAAATGTTTAGTTCTAACATGTACTACTATTTCGAAAACTAATCAGTAATAGTTTGTCGTTGGTAATAATAATAATAATAATATTCTACTACATTCACACAACGCCATCTAGTCCCAAACTAAGCAGGGCTTGTACTATGGGTACTAGACAACTGATATAAATACATATATACTTTTTTTTTTGTAAATACATACATATTATACATAGAAACACCCAGACCAAATCAAACATTAATGGTGGTCTTATGCGGCAACGTAATTAAATTTTATTATAACAAGCACTGTTTCCTCAACATTTAAAGTCACACTGATAATTGATTATAAAGGACAAGGGCAGGCATGTATGGGACTTTTGTAGCGCCTTGCGTATCTCATGGTAGCGATTATTGTAAAAAATTAATAAAAGTAAAATTTGGTGAAATAAATGCAGTTATTGAATTTATCAAACTCGAAATATTTTTAAATGTAAAACTTAGTGGCTTTGTATTTTACATTATTTTGATATTCTTAACTAAATATTATTGGTATCATATAAAGTAAAAACTGTATTATGATATTAATCAAGTTATATTTTGGAAGAAATATAAAAGTACAATAAAATTTAAAAAAAGGGTATTGTAAACAGATATTTATCTTGCCACAAACTTAAAAAAATAAACAAAATTATAGCAGTTATAACAAGTGGCAACAAATTAACTTAAAGTATTCTTTCAAATCAAAACAGAAAATAATTTAAACCCAAAAAATAACCTTAAGGCTCTAAAATCAGAGACCTAATTACAAAAGACATACTTAAGTAGTAAGTAAAACTATGAAAAACTTAAAATAGGTATGTTATTTCATTTATTTGCCATTTAACTTATCATTGACCACAGTTATTGATTTATTTACTGAGTTATTTATTTTTCCTTCAAAAAAATAGTGTTAGTCTGAAGATATTTATTATTCCATCTATCCGACAATAATGGCTATATTTTTGGAATGGAATAAGATACGAAAATGCCTGTAAGGCTCAAATATGCGGCATGTTTTAGGTGTTTTGAAAATAGGGAAAAGTCAATATCGCCAAACCGGACTTATTTAACTTTCCAACTACGGGGACGATATGCTGTACTGAAGTCGATCCCAATGACATCTAGCTGTCACTATTGAGTTGTCATTGCTGTCAACATACCTGGCCCTCAATTCTGCTATTTTATGTTTACGCCAAGCCACTGTCAGACTGACACGCTATTGAGATGCCATCGAGTGGCCATTGGCATCGGTATAAATCGGTAGTTGAAAATATATTACGGTCTTTTTAGGAAATGATTTATTTATTTTTATTATAATAAATTATTAAAATAAATTACTAAGTCATAAAATTATAAAAAAAGAAATAAAAAAATATTAAAATAAAAAAATATTCAAGTAATAAATCATTTCCTTATAATTTGAAAATATGTTACGTTTTTTGAGGAAATGATTTATTTATTTTTATTATAATAAATTATTAAAATTAATGAATAAATTAAAATAAATTAATACAAAAATAAAATTATGAAAAAAAAAGAAGTGAATTATTAAAATAAAAAAACAAAAATAAAAAAATATTAAAATAAATCAATCATTTCCTTATAATTTGAAAATATATTACGTTTTTTGAGGAATATGATTTATTTATTTTTATTATAATAAACTATTAAAATAAATAAAAATAAATTACGAAAAATAAAAATATAAAATTAATAAATAAATAAATTTTCTTGATTTGTCATTAAAATGTTACCCTGTTTAATTAGATATATCAGTTATTAGTTTAATTAAAAAGTAATTAAACTGATTTGACAGGGTAACATTTTCGTAAACATTATGTAAAAAAAGTTAATGTTCTCGATTAATCTAATCGATTTGAATAAAAGTTATCAGTACAGGGCGAAGTGGAAGAAGTACACGAAGAGGGCTGACCCCATCACCATGTGGGACGAGTACCTTTCCTTAAATTAATTGATTAAAAAAAATCACGTTTTTATTATTTCGTATAATCTGTCCAGTCAACATTATTAGTAAATAAATGTTTGTTCTTAACTGCTAAATAAACTAATGAGTTCATTTATTAGTCTCGATGTAAACATATGGTTTTTTACGTTATTAATATTTTATGCATGGCAAGTATAAAAACGTAGGAATGCGTTTTGTTCACAACACTTGAACGTTTAGTTATTGCAGAGGTAACAATTCTTTGAGAAGAATTCGTTTACTTTTTGCAAAGTTCTAAAAAAACATATTTTTAGAACTGTTACCTCTGCAATAACTAAACGTAGTACATGAAAATAGTTAGGATGACTCACTTTATAAATGATACAAATCTCATAACCATCCATCATATATTTTCTTCATATTCATATTACTAGGGGTACAGGAACTGCCATTCTCTTTTCTAAAGCTTAAAATTGATTAATATAAATTTGTGTAAAACACAGATAATAATTGAACAAAAGATTGGACTCACAGAAAACCGGTGTTAAGCAATTCTTTCGTTGCCTTTCATTGAGTGAGTGAGGTTACCGGAGCCCAAATCCTCCCTCCCGCTGACTCGAGCAGGAGGGACTCCAAGGGCGGCAACGCACTTGTGACTTTTGAGGTGCAGGTGTCTATGGGCGGCGGTAGTTGCCACCATCAGAGGCCCCGTCTGCTCGTTTGCCCCCTTATGCCATAAAAAAAAGAGTGATCTGAACCAAATTTATTGGGGGTCCAACTTACTGCTTCTTAAACTTTTTCAAATAAATTTATAATATAAAATTTTTAGCTGTGCACTTATAGTTTTCACTTTCAAGCTAACAATTCACTCAATATTAAACAACAAAAAGAAAGTCGAAATATAAGAACAGAAAAATGTGCACAATGGCGGCAGATTCTTCAAGCGAGTCTTGGGAGCGACATATTACATTTTGAGTGTCGTCAGAACAGTCGCGAACAAATGCCAAGTACTTGTCTTGTCTTCTGTTGTTAGAAATGATGCACAGTTTCAATGTTTTACAATTTTTTTTTAATAATAAGAACAATAAAGTGTTGGTGGTTTTAACACTTCTTCTTGAGTTTGAACTTTATTTATTTGATAAACGTAGTTCTCCAAGCTGTGATTATAATTTTGAGTGTTGTATGAAAAGCGATAATAGTTAGTTAGTTAAATACATGTCTATAATAAAATAAATACTTGTCTTGTCTGTCATCTTTTAGGCTCGAAGATGAAAGCCCGAAATAACATAAATCGAAAACTCGTGCTTTCTAAAACAGATACCTTATTTTGAAATTGATAAATTGGATTTGAATACTTATCGATAAATCCAATATTTCATAAGATTAGGGCCGATATGACTAAGGAGTTTTATAGAATATCCAAATATTTCTAAAAAAACGGCATGGAAAAATACAAAATTTAATTTCATTAATCTAATGTCAGTCAGGAAAAGCATTTACTATACAAATATTTTTCTAAATACGTTATATTATACACGTTTAATTTCTAAATAATATAATCTCTTAAGGGATGGTAAAAATGGAAAAATAATAAAGTCTGCTAAAAGCACACGTTAAGAGTATTGTGATCTTTCAGATTTAATTTGTCTTAAAATGTTCTCCTACCTTTTACCTAACTCTGTAGAGGGTACCTAGTAATGGTACTTTGTTTTGATAATGCGACATAAATCATATTACTATTAAAACACTGGCGGACCTTTTGAGTTTTTGGATCAGAATGAAAGTAAATTATATATTTTGGTTTTGATTATGTTTCTTTATTTGTATGTAAAGTTTTACTCGTTAATAACGCAGTAGCTTTTTTGATTTCTATTAATGTGTATATTATAAATTTGGCCAGAATCAGTCTTTTGAACATAAAATCTCTATTAATTTGTTAATATAAATAAATAAATAATATAATAATACATTATTGTCACTGAAAAATCAAATGGGCCGGTTATATTTTCAGAAGAAAATTCAAAAACTAAAGCAAGACAAAGCGCTGCAAAATTCACAAACGTATATTTTAAAAATGTAAGGCATCGTACAGTATTTATTAAAAGGAACCCGCAAAGTTTAATGCCGAACATCCCACCGACTTAATATAAACTGCCGGTGAAAAGAAAGTACAAAATTGTGGAACGAGGTAATAACAATTTTATAAGAACAAATAAATGCATCTACTATACCGCGGGGTATAAAGAACCTTCATAAAATGAAACTGCTTTTAGGGTTAAATTTTTATTTTAAACATAGAAAGGGATTTTGATGGCCCTCCCACGTCGTTGTAACGTGTTATGTTTAGATTTAGGACTGGTGTGCAATAATAATACGCAGTGGAAATGGTGATTCATTGTGAGGTGCCACGTGGTGCTGATTTACTGTAGACATTTTCTTATGGAGATTTCCTCAAGTCCTCGGCGCTTTACATCCATTATAATGCGACATGGATTGCGTTAAAATGCCGCATTTCACTTCAATAAAAAAGGACAATGTGTGTATAAGGAGTTGAGTGAATAGCACACTGAACGTTTATCAGAATATGCGTCTAATAATAAATCGTCTAATTCGATTAGGTTCTACATATTTTGAGGATTTTAAATAAAGACTAATAGAGTTTTCGTTTATATTGGTTGTCATGTTTATTTTAAATCTTTGAGAGGTGATCGCTCTAGTATTGTCAAAGCTACTCTGCCATATTGGTAGAGGGATATAAATAAATAGTAGGCGTTCATAGCCGCTAGCAGCTAGTATCGTAACCTTTCCGCTAGAAGTGAACCTGTATTATCACTATACAATATTTCGAAGTCCGTTCTAATGTCATAGCTGTTCACACGTAGTAGTAGAGAATAAGAAAAAAATATGTCGTTTTAGTAACAAAATTGATTGCATAATTGAAAATACAACAATTTAAATTTAAAGAAGAAAAAATCAGATCAGTAACAGATTAGTTAAACAAACGGTGCCGCTCGACCGTCGACCCCTTGAACTAATAACCATTATTCTTGAAATATCAGCATTTACTGCTTAGGTGTCACTTTGGGAACATTACCCTGACACATTTGTAATTGGTTCTATAAACAACATTGTGTAACGTTTACCGAAGGGCATCTCAAATAATTGCATAATTATGAATGACCTTTGAAATTACTTTTCACTGAATCCGTTTTATTATATATTTTCGCCAAATTCTGTGCTTATATTATAGAAATTAAATAAATCCGCTAATAAAACAATTAATTCAATGAAAAATTTATGGCTGAATAGTTTTTGCACATGGCTTCGCCCGCGTGTATGTTGGTTATCGCGGAAAAGTAGCCTATTCTTTCTCGAGATTCAAAGTATGCCAAACTTTATTATAAGCGTTTCAGCCGTTTTGCCGTGAAATCGTAACAGACAGACAGTTACTATCGCAATTATATTTTTACGTAAAGAAGGTTAGTCATATGATTTCATCGATTATTGATATAGCTAGTTAGCTTTAAAGTTTAGATTACTTTCAATTGGAAAATTTAGTTTTAGGAATATAACCTTGTAATTAATTATACCTATAGTCCAAAGAAATATTCGTCTAACAAGTAACAACTTCCAGATTTAAGCGAGTGTCGTCTAATTTATCGGCGTTTTCAGGGTAAGGGATGAAATGCCCAACTCCGCTGATTTATTTGGATAAGTTTGTCGTACTGCGTAAAATAAAAAAATCTAGTATTCTTATTTAGGTTTTTATACAAAATTGTAATGGAATTGCTTAAATTCGAAATGTCTGCCATTTATCGTCATCATATCAACAGCTTTTAATGATTTATTTATTTACAACTTTATGCACTTATGTACAACGGCGGGCTTAATGCCCAAGGCATTCTCTACCAGCCAACGTTTGGGGGGTGTAGAAATCTGGTGAGGTAGGTGCACTGAGGTTGCAGTTGCTATAGCAGTTATAACTAACATATACAATTACACACATACATACAAACATAGACGCATATACATATATAAATACACATAAAATACATATACTTTATTTTCGTACACTGTAAATATGGAGGTGTACTATTGAGTAGGTAATTCCGCCAGATGATGGAGGTAGTTACGTACATTCTTTTTAAATGTGAAACGGTTTGTAGACATCCTGATCTCAAGTGGGAGCGCATTCCAAAGTTGTACTGCTTGCACAAAGAATGAAGAGTTGACAAACTCGGAATAGTGGTAGGGACAAAGGCGAAGCAAATTATTTGTTGAGCGAAGATTTCTATCGTGATTAGTGGACAGGAAACGCCATTGCAATTGGGAACGAAAAGCAGAGACGTGGTCATACTTTCGAAGATTAAATATATATCAAATGCAGTTATTGAGAAGACGGTCTAGCTTGTTAAGGAGGTCTGCATTCAGGTCGAAGTAACACACATCGCCATAATCAATTAAAGGGATAATTAGGGACTGCATGTGTGAGATTTTCGTTTTAGGTGGCAGGCACTGCTGGACGAAGGCCTCTCTTTAAAAAGGAGGTTTTGGCCTTCTATACCACGCTGACCAGACGGGTTGGTATAGGGTTTGTGTCAAGTTTTCCTTCTCTTTGCAGTGTTGTTGTCCTGTATAGTTTGCTCCATTAGTCGGTTCTTACAACACCCACGGGGTGAATAGGGTTGGTGATACTCCGTATTCTTAATCTATATAGTAGTATAATATAATATATAGTAGTTAGAAATTATCGTGGCCCTATTGTTCTTATTAATTGTCACGTTATTAAATAAAATGGAATGAGAAGGTGGCACTGGCCGTGGTTACAGGCAGGCTGATAAACATCAGACAATTCATGGCATGTATGTAAATAATAAATTAGTAATTAAATTAGGCCGTGTCGCTACTGTTAGAAGCTTGGTTCTATATAAGATCTGGTCTTCAATTCTGCTATTTCATGTTAACGTCAAGCTATTGTCATTCCATTGACACGCTATTGCGATTCCACTGACATCGTTCAAAATATCGGTACTCTACTAACATAAATTCGTAGTGTCAATAGACTGTCCATATAGCAATATAGGTCATCAATGGTGATATCAACATCATTGCCATATCATGTAAATTAAATATATAATTTTCTAACAAATTTAAAATGTACCGTTTACTAAACTATTACAAAGACATCGATGACATTTGTATCAGTGACAAGCCATCGGGAGGCCATTGGTATTACATAGTTAGTAGAATAATAAAAGTGCAAAACTATTCCGACGACATTCCATCGATAGCCTATGGATACAATATTAAAATAGTAGAATTGAGGCCCTGATAACTTTTTGACAGCGCGAGTCGTATGGTTTCGTCTTGGCAACATTTTAAATGAAAATGTTTTTGGTGAGATATCTATTAGGTCGCGATTACGTAGGTATATTCCAATATATATATGTTTAAAATACAAAAAAAAAATACTTACATGTTCTACCTTGGAGGTAGAAAGAGATAAGTATTTTAATTACTGGTGTCTAAAATCTACCGTAACTTAAGTTTTTGTTTTTAATTAATTAGAAAAAGTTAATAATATAATGTCAATAAAACAGTAAAATAAAACCCGGGTAAAATGTATGTATAATTAATACATACATTTTGTATACAGATAATGTTTGAGCCTAAGCAAACGTTTAGAACTCAATAATGCACAAGAACAAACTGATATAAAGTACTTAAAAAACCTACAACTAAAGTAACGAACATCTTAACTTATATGTGTTTAAAGTACCATGAAATGGATGGACAGTTAAAAAGCCGTCAGAGTGAACATCTGTCCTCGGGTAATTCATCGACCCGGATCACCTGCTCCTACTCGCAAGGTACCTGTTTTATGGAGGGAGACAGTGTTCCCATTGTTCCGTATGTAAGTACTTGTGCAGTAACGGTGTTGTGATATGGCTTCACTGTTTTAAAAGTCTACATGTCAAATGTTTCATTCATTTTGCTCCGTAAATAGAAAAGTAAGTAATTAATTAATAAAATGTACGCTTTAAATAATTAAAGCGTATATTTTTTTGAAATGGTGTCAATCGTTTCGTTATTATGATCCGAATGACAAATGTTACATTTTATTTAACTCATGGCCAATTAATATTTAAATATAAACTAAATATATTATAATATCGATCTCCTTCCTTTGATTAATTAACACTTCCAAAACAATGTCAGCTGATAAGTAATAAAAACAGTTCAATGCAAAACTAATTTTATACAAAGCACCAAATGCAACTTAAAAGCAATCAGCTTAATAGAATATTATAAAAGTAGCCAAATACTTCAATGTAAATAATTCGAAATAATTCTTCAAAATACCTCGACCTGTGGAATGTACTTGGTTTTCATTAAAGATGGCGTGGAGTTGACGCCTGTGATACTAGTGCACGCTAAACCGGTTTGTATTCTTTAAGATAAACAAACAATATCTAACGAACATTGTACAACTGTAGATTTACATAACTTTCTTTGGTATTTTGAAAAGTAATTAATGAGTATTGCCTCAATGTGTCTGAACACCAAATTTTACTTTTATCGTAAGAGATCAATACCATTGCAACAAACTTACAAAAACATATAATAATATTGTTGTTTTTGACATTCCATTCATTATCAGTTTTGACATGTATTGTCTACTTAAAAAATGTAATCTATTAGAAAAAAAATCGTGAGCTCAACTTGGCCTATTTGTCAAAGTACACATTATTTTTGTATCGTTCCGAGTAAGCCGTGGGTGACATTTTTAGGTAGGATAATAAATTCATCGAAGGATTTCTGCCTTTAAAAGGCCTACCAATTTTACTCGGGAACGGCCTTTACCATTTTTTTGATAAACGGGCCGGTTGATCGACCCCTTGCTGTAGAAGGGTTCCAGTTTTTTGATAATATCTCGTCAGAGGACAAATTTCTATGTGATATGGGCCTAACTGGCCCTTTTCGACGATAAACCCTTGCTGGTTGTGATAGACGTATGCTAGACGGGGCATCACGCCGACAAATTTGGTCTTTATTGGTCTCCGGATAGTGATTATGACTTGACTAAACTCAACTTGAATAAGAAGAACGAAAAGTGCGTTAGTATCAAAGCGCAATGTTAATACGTTTACTGTTTAACATCGACCCTCGGAAGTAGTTCTACTAAACATTTTTCTTCAGCATTTTCGGAACTATAACTGCGATGGCAGATCACACTTCAAAATCCATCATCCATAAAACATGAAAACTTTAAATAGGAAAGGAGAAAAGAAAATCGTGGACGTTTTTCACGACGGCAATAAATATTATTGGATAAATATGTATCATTGTCCCGTGTCATGGCGTTGTTTCGATAAAGAGATGGAATCTTGTTGGGAGGGAATTCAAATAGTTTGTGCCTTAGAGCAAAGGGCTTGTTTGAGCTTTACGTCTTCAAAGAAATGCTCGTCTGTGTTACGCATCGATATTTCGTTATGTGTTGTTTTGAAATAATATATTTCATCTTTGATATGAAGGCAAACGTGACTGGTAACCAGATCATTTCAAATATACCTTTAAGTTCATGTGTGTTACTACGAAAGAAAACTCCGGAGAACGTAAACAGTGGCGGTATTTAAACAGAATGTGGATTAGTGGGACTTTTTTCCGTACAGTCACGTTTTTAATTAAATGGAATTTACAGGGAGCGCTTGTTACATTATGCAAGTCACAATTTCACATGTGACTTCCTTATGGCTTTGTGTATTGTAGCGCTTATTGTGCACTTTTTGGTCGACTTGGCTGAGGAGAGGATGTAATCTGGAAAGTGGTTCATTTATGGGTAGAATACTAGAATTCTGGCAGCTGTAAATAATAAAAATAATTATAATAACATAATAGGCCAGAGTCTGTAATAAAAGGTAACCAGAAAAAGAGTTTTTTGAACAGGTAAAACATACATACTTATATATTTCTAAATACATATATGTACGGCATAGATAAATTGTACCCAGATATAGTCCTGGGTGGTTATTGAAGCCATTACCAGTGCGGCGAGGTGACCGCTTGAACCACCATCCGTGCAGTCATACGAGTAGATATTCTTAAGAAAGGTCACTTTATAAAAATAATTATTTTAAACTCAATTACTAGAATAAAAAAAGGATAATTACAATAAACATTTATTAGGACTTAACATTTCTTTGAGACGTACCTTACATTTACAAAAAGTTATACGGAACACATAGAATTTACAACTTGACAAAAACATATAAATCGAAACCCCAGTATAATTTATGTGTGGAAAATAAATCTGTGAGCGGATACAAGTTTATCCGTCCTTTCAAAATAAGGGAACATGCCGCAGCGCAGGTCCTCCGTGCCCGGAAGTTGGATGACGAATGTCCACATCTATGCCCTGGGACGGGTTATATAATGCGTAAAATTACTGTCTTCAACTATCTTCATATGTTTCGTGTATAACCTTTTCTTCTGATATACGTTTATTTATTTAGGAGGGTATAAATCACCTTTGGGCTGCACATATATTTTAAGAGTTTTATTCTGAGTGTGGGTGCAGGTTTTTAGTTTTTATTGACATAGTAGCCGTCTTATTTTGCCTGAATTTGATTTTGAGAAATATATAGAAAAGAGTATTTGGGTGTTGACGACATGGTAGTAGACAAACCACATCAAAATAAGAACATTTTTCGCAGACTGTAACTAGTAATATTATTATATTTAACGAGGTTAATAAACGATGTTAATTTATTTAATGTACGGCTTTTCATGCGAGAAATTCAGTAAAGTACTTCGCATTTACTCTTACTTCTCAGTGTTGTTTGCGCTTTCTTGCACTTCCTGTTGAGTCCGTATCTTAAACATGCACAGCGCTGAGCGGCGGCCACGTGCAAGCCTCTCCACTTTAATTAAGCGGTGATTAAAGTTTTGCGACGGACTTCAGAAGAATTTCCCCGCTGTCCGTGCGTTGTTGGCGCCCAACGTGGGACCACTTTATTAATCTTGTGTATTCGCATTCTTTTTAATATAAAACTGTTGCTTACAAAAGCCTTTGAAATTACGCCAAGGTAAGGTTATAAATTATACATGGTTGCTATTATGTATTATAAGGGATAAAGTACGGGGATTTATTGCCCACTCTTACGTTGTGCAATCGTGAATCTCCCGCTGTGGCTGTATCTGGAGCATGTGGAGAGCTGAACAGTAGTCACGTATGGCTTTAATTAAACGGTGATTAAAGTCGTATGTGGACTAGTGGAGCATTCGCTGCCTTCGTTGGCTAACAGGGAACATTTTCAGTAATTGTTGTTTACGCTTTGTATTGAATAACAAAGTTTTGAGAGTTTATTGTACCGTTTTACTTGTATTGTTGTTTTTATTGGAATCGGTGTTGAGTTTTGTTTTTTCGGCTCAATTTTCTAATTTATAGTCACTTGGGTACTTTGTGAATTTTCTGTTTTGTTAAATCAACTGACACACCTAAACTCGAGAAGTGGTTAAATGTGATTTAATTTTTAGGGGGAGGGGAGGGGACTCTAAGGTCGCAAACGCGCTTATATCTCTTCAGTTGTAAGTTCATGGATGGCGGTAGTAGCTTACCTTCAGGTGATCCTGCTCATTTGCCCCCTTTGCTATAACATTATAAACATATGTATGTTTGTCCTCTGGTTCCTCTTATAAACCATGTCGGTGTTTACTCCCTAAACCTTCATTATTCTGCTATTCCTTAAGTTCCAACAGCTCATACATATAACATGGAGGGATAATAATTCAAAAGTCGCTGTAAAGAATCTGAAAGGCCTCCTGTTCAAAATATATTTATCGTTTGCCTAATTAGCCATTAGAAGGTCCCTTTTTCCTTAGAACGCAATTAATTTACAATTATGTTCGAAGGGCTACACAAAGTCTTATTAAATAAAATGTTTCAAAGACCGCTTCCCCCATTAATTTGGGCAATTTCTTTCTTACACGAATCTTTAATCATCAGTGATTTTATATTTTTTGAAAAATTAATTCTCACGCATTTTCAGTTCACTTCTGGTTTTTACTTTTTCAAATTTACACAACAGCTTTTGGCCACAGTTTGATAATCCATTTGCCAGAAAACTAGTGCCAAAAATTCATCCAGATCCGTTTAGCTATTTCGATGTTAATAGCAGTAGTAGTGTAGTTATGATCTAGTCCAAACATTACGGGTTCAAACCCGCCCAGTACACTACTGTTGGAACACTTTTCTGATGAAAGCAATCTTTACATGTAATGTAAACCTTATATCACCTACCGACTTACGCGATACTATTTGATATTTTTCTAAAAAAATCTTTTTCATCATTTCTTCTTCATCATTTGCTTCAGAAATAACATATTTCTCATCAAAAAATGAAAAGCGATCTTCATTATCACATTGTTCACCTTCACTTTAGCTACATAATCTCTCTAAATATATAATCTTTCGTTTATAAAGGCTATGGTGACGCGCCTTTTTTATAAATGTAAATACTAGGATAGAACATCAACCCTTGCAGCCTTGTAAGAATATTAAAAGGTCTTCGAGATCATGATTGACCATTTTAAATTCACTATTACTGTCATATAGTAACTATTAAACGTTACTTGAAACATTTAACTTTCTTTTTATTGCATAATGTTTGTTTTCCATCAAATATATACATATATATATACACTCTTTTTTCACAAACTCCTAAATATATATATATTCATACTATAGATAATAAAAATAGAAGTGTACATACAATAATATATAATAATATATGGCTAGTTCTACAAACTACGAAATTTTCGGCGGCTAAGCTTAAATGTTATGAGTTTTTTGTTACATAAAAAATTATTTGTATAACACACTGTATAATGTACCTATGTCTAGTTGCTCACTTAAAATTATAAAGATTAAAAATTGTATTGATATTAAGGCGATAAAATAAATCAATATAAAGAAGTACATTTTTTATTGCCTGAGAGACATATTATTATTTTAGGGTCCAAAAACTATTATAAAAACCTGTTCTAGTATTAGTCCCAATGGTTTTATGTCAGGGTCCTGTTCAATGTAAAAAAAGCGAATATTCAATACCCTATTCGTCGGGTGAAGTTGTTCTTTAGTTGAGCCAGTTGTATCTACGAAAGAGACTAAGAATACCACCTGTCTTGTTGCACCTAGCGTGTTGTTTAGTCAGTGCATCGCAATCGCCGAAGAAAGTTGCATCGTAATCGGTCGAGTTCACAGAATCCTGGTAAGATATTTACTTACGAAAAGAATATAATAATATGATACTTTTAGCGTTTTGATATGTATGATGCTTACACGAAGACCTATTTCTGATTAATATCGTTAAAATGTTATAAATTAAATTTTTGTTGTAATGTTATTCAATAATTCTCAGGATCCTGTCGAATTGAGACCCAGGATACTGAGAACTATTCAGGATCCTGAGAGTTTATATAGAAATATTAAAAGAAAGAAAGATTATACGTTTATTAGTCACAACACAAACGGAACAAAAAAAGATATATAATATAAAAAATAAAAAGAAAAGAAACACTTTGCTCAACTAAAGAATAGCACAAATAATAACAAAACAAACAATTACGAAAGAATAAAATTATCTCTGTGTGTGACTAAAGGGCCACAACTCAGCCTTTGCTATGGTCTCTTAAAGTGACCACAGCGCTGATTTTCAGCTGAAGCCCAAAGGTCCCTCGTGACCTCGGGACGTGTGCACAGTTTAGTTACTATAAACATACATGTGATAATTACATACATACATTAATTACATACATTATTTATTATTTCCTGTTAATAAAATAAAGACATCAAATAACTAGTTAATACGAGGGGCGGTTCAAAAGTTCGTAGAATGGAGGGGATGGAGTGGGGTAGGGGCGCTCGCTTAGTGTCATAGTAATTGGGGACTCATCATTAGTATATAAATTAAGTTTCAGCTTTATTGCTTCATTCGTTTACGAATATTCGCCTGTTAAACAAGTCTATCCGGAAGAAAACTGAAACTTTGGAGAAAATTGAACACCGTGCTGTGATAAAATTCCTTACCAAGCAAGGAAAGAACGCTCAGACTATTTTGATTAAAATGCAAACCGTTTATGGGGGAGAGTGCCCTAGTAAATCAATGATTTACAAGAGACATGGTCTTTTTAAACATCGTCGATTAAAGACGACCCCCGCTCAGGAAGACCAGTTGAGGCCACCACATCAGACATCGTCGCAAAAGTAGAAAAAATTGTACTGGACGACATCCGTTTGAAGAAAAAACAGTTATCTACATTAGTCGGAGTATCAGATACCACCATTTTGCGAATCCTGCATGACCACCTGTGTATGGCATAAGTCGTTGCAAGATGGGTACCGAGAATACTCACGCCGCCGCGCCGCTTCAGGAACAACAGCGTGTCGATGCGTCAAAATAATTTTTGGAGTTGTGTGGAGACGAACCTGCACAGATTTTGGAGCGGATTGTTACCGGAGATGAAACATGGGTTCATTACTTTGAGCCTGGGTCCAAACAGGGTGTGTTGCTCTTACAAGACAACGCGCCGGTTCACGAGAGCAGAGTTGCAATGGCTGCTCTGCAAAGGCATAGCTTCGAAACACTGGTCCACCCACCCTACAGTCTACGAGTAGATCTGGCCCAAAGTGATTTTTATTTGTTCCTCAATTTAAAAAAGACTTAAGGGGAAGGAAATTTTCCGACGACAATGAGGCAAAGGAGGCAATTCTAGCTCATTTTGAGGCAAAAGATAAAAAAAATTTTTACCATGGTTTAGAAAAACTTATTCATAGATCTAATAAATGTATTCAGCTTAAGGGTGATTATTTTGATAAGAAAAAATAGATTTATTGTTTTATTTTATTTAAAACCCTTTTATTCCACGAACTTGCAAACAAAAAAGAAAAAAGAAATCATATCAAGAAAAGAAAAGGTTAACAAAGAAGTAGAATCTACAACACAGAAACCAGGTCAAAAAAGTAAATAAAATCCAAAGAAACGTCCTGTACGTTTCTTTGGATTTCATTTACTTTTTTCATTTAAAGAAAATAAATAAAAAATATCAAAGATGAATAACTAAGAATCATGTGATTGTGAGTGCCTTATTTGTGGTGTCCTCTAAAGCGAAGAACAAAAGAAGAAAATTGATGAAAGTTCCTGATCAAGACTGGTTTAGGTATAGAATTAGTATAAACTATAAATAGTCGTAATTTTCGTTATTGTTCAAGATACTTTACTAATAATGGTTCGAAGCATATTTTTATTTGTAAAATAAATAATTAAAGAATGTTGATTTCGGTTCATTTTCATTTTTTTCGTAAGTTTCCTGGTAACACTCTCAGGTGTCTGTTGCTTAGTTTTCTTAAAGTGGCCATAAATCCAAAACTTTAAAATATTTTGACTGTTCAACTTAACATAGAAAACGTTGGTTTCTTGATAATAGACTAAACTTCGCAATAAAAATGTAAAAAAGAAGTCGGGCCGAAATCAGACTCAGTTTCGTCCTTAGTTTGTAGAACAACCCATATATTTGAAGTGAAACAATCTATCACTTTGAGGCACTTAGCATCACAGTTCGTGAAGTTATACTGTAAAGTCAAGTGAAGTGTACTAAGTTTAAAAATCCATATTATCAAAGTTGCCCTGGATTTGTCTTGTGGTGATCCAGTGTCCAAGCGGTAACTTGTGGTCGTATGCGGGGTTTAATTAAGACTTAGGGTACTAGGGGTACTTCGGTAATAAAGACGTGAGTGTATGGATGTATAAAAATACAGCAAGACGCAAGCATTCAAGACAAAATTACCGATCTGCGAAATACCTAAATAACGGTGTTAGAAAGATTCGCAATCCTCATGTGGCAAATTTCACGTACAACGAAAAAATTAATTCAATCCCATCGCACGAAGACACGTTGTGTGCTGTGTCACAACTAATCCTATATCGCGTAATGCAAGCATTTGCGCCTATCAGCATACTCGTATACAACTTTAAAATTAACCGTTGGCCCGCAGCCCTCATGTATGACCACCTTACTTGGTTAGATGATCCTTCTTTTATGTTAGAAAGACACAACACTTGATCCTCATCAACATCATCATCAACAGCCTATACTAGTCCACTGCTGGACATAGGCCTCTCCTTAGAAAGGAGGTTTTGGCCTACTACACTTGATCCTGCAAATCGATTAATATTTTGTTTTTTTTCTTTTAAATTTTAAATACGTCCATTTTCTCTTATTAACAAGCAGACACATTACTTTAAAGTTTACTTTACAATTCATCTATCTTTCATTTACTTGCACGTAGCAGTCTTGAGAAAAAAGTGAAAGAAGAAATATTGGATTTTCAGAGAGCAAGGTTTCAATCGTGGCTGTATTTAATTAAGCTCACCCCATGGGGTTTACCCTGTTACGGTGTTACGTCGAGATTTTATTTTCCCTTACCCACGGCGTCTATAGGAGTAAATAAATAGTGCTTTTAATACTTACTGAAATGGTTGCGAAAGTTGACTAATGTGCCTATAATATATTAAGTGTTAACTGTCTTTAATAAAAAAAATATATAATAATAAACCATCACACCATTTAGGTCTCTCCTTACTCGTAGAAAGGAGGTTTCAGTCTACTATACTATGCTGGCCAGACGGGTTGGAATAGGGTCAAGTATTCCTTCTCTTTGTAGTATCATCTCCGTATTCTTAATCCATCACCACATGGATCACCATAAACCATCCATCATAAAACAACCATCACCGTAAAAAATAATAAATAAAAATATTTATTTATTTTACTAGACTGTTGGTCTATTGGTAAGCGAATCTGACTGCTAAGCCAGAGGTCGTGGGTTCGATTCCCACCAACTTATCATTAATGTATGTGTTTATTTCGAAATATACCCGATTGACAGCAATAGAGTGACTTGTTGGGTAAAATTACCACCTCGATGATCTGAAAGGATAAAAGTGATGTAGAAAAAAAACAATATGGCAAACAATAGACAACATATATCTATTAATTTTTATTACTAGTGAAAGAACTAGTAGCATATAACGGAAAAAATGGTTTCAGAACCCAGATTAATATTCCTACAGAACTATCCTGCGTAGTGTTGTCAAAAATTATTTATGTCTAATATCATGATTTTGAAGACGATGAATTAAAATGATAATAGAGAGCACGGTATCAGGGCCACTTAGTAGGAATTACTCAATAGAATTTTGCAGCTCGGAGCTCATCGTATTTCTAGCGTCGGTAGGCTACGCTTATTGCGTGCCATTAGGCGAATCTCATTGTTATTTACACCGAGTATGTTTTGCTATTTATTAAGAATATACGTGGCCGAATTTCGTAAAAGAAAAGAGCGATTTGATATAGTAAATTAACCGCCTATTATAATTTAGGGCTAACCGATTATAATCCTGCGCAGAAATACTAAAAGCTATAAACAAAAATTAGATTTCTATAAAAATAAGTTTTTTCAATCCAACGTCTAAATGATTGTCTATTATGGTCCAGACCTCGGTTTTTTCCTATTTAAATTGAATTGCCAGGTCTGTTTCCGTCTGTTGCCCAGGGGAACTCCCAAGATTAATTCAGGCGGGTGCATTGTGTGATATGAATTATTGTTAGCCGTTGTTGATGACCAGATGGGTGAACCTGTTTCTCTAACGTATCTTTGAAAGCGAACTGTTTGTTTTATAAGGATATCGTAATGTATGTGGACTACTGTGTTAAAATTAAAATAACTAAAGTTAATGTCATAGTTCTCGTGGTTTTTTAACCGACTTCAAAGAGGAGGAGGTTATCAATTCGGATGTTTTTTTAAATGTATGTTCCCGAATAACTCCGTCATATATGACCGATTTATAAAATTATTATTTTTTTGATCGAAAGAAGTTTATTCCGAAATGTTCCCATTTAAATTCATATAGATCTGATGATGAGCTTCGGAGACAGACAACGGAACGGAACGGAACTCTTCAAAAAATCAACCGCGATTACTGCTAGCTTTTTAGTCCTCTTTGTTAGTATTGCTTGAAGTCGGTTCGACTTTTTCTTAAATAGGATTTATTTGTTTATATCTGGACCAAGATACAATTATATACAAGCAATGCACACATGTTGCTTTGGCCGGCGATTTTGCGACATCACTGATTCATTGTATATATCGCAGGCAGCGTCTAAAGTCTTGAACTAAATCTTAATACCTTTATGTGTAAAAAATCATACGATACGAATCATTCAATCATAAGAATAAAATTATTATTATAATTCTATTTATTTATCTACACGTCATGCAATTTACAGCACTGTCTGCCTATAATATATCTAAAGGTCACCGCATCTCGTTGCGTCGTCTTGACCAATGTTTGGCAGTACAGTCGACTTAGATAAAATCAATCAATAGCGTGGCAGTTAGGTGGTATATTACCTTTACGGCCACTGTTATTTACACTTTGAAAGAATTTTTAACTAATATTCTTGGACCACGACCATTTTGGATTACGACTCATATGAGACAAACGCTCAAATAAGTCTTGCACTCTAAAATAAACTCTGTCGCCTTTTTCGCCGCTTGGCTGCCTTTTACTACACTGGATAATAAAATATAAAGTCATCTAAAACAACCTTCCGTCTCATCAGTCTTAATACCGAAAACAGAAGCCCGATAGATAAGATTTAGACGCTATTGTTCCTCAGAGTGCAGAGCGTTGAAATTTGGAGAGTCCGCGTTGTCTACTATCGACAAGTGAACCCCAGTGAAATTAACTAAATTAATTTAAAGGAACTTAATTACTACGAATACAACAGAGCAATATGTCTTAAATCTAGAAACACGTAATAACGTTTACATTCAGTAAAATTGTGATAGCTTTGTTTTATGATCTTGGATTGAACCTTGAGTATCTAATACGATATTCTTAATCCACATTAGGAATACTCCAATTTGAAATACAATAAAAATTTGATTCAGCAACAGTATACAAGCCCATGGATAGAAATAACTTCGAGATAATCCTTATAAATGGTAAGTGTGTCCGTAACTTGTTAAAATGGGATAGATACGAATATTATGTTTTTCTGTAGCAAATAAAGAGCGGAAGAAGAAAATAAAAAATATATATATAAGAAAATAAAAAAAATAAAAAAAGTTCTGAGACACATTGCACATGCTATCTAGAACCCTAGAATTTGTGCCAGTTAGAAACAATAGTTATTACCGGTTTAGCAATACAAATTTGTGATACTATATTAACTTATTATAATAGCTTTTACGTATATGACCGTTATGGAGGTGAAAAGTAGCTATTGTTAGTTGATGAAAATGAAGCTTTCCATCGGTGAAAGAATTTTAAAATGTGTGTAATGATTTACTTTCACATTTATAATATAAAACAATGAATATTGATCTCATTAAATCTTATTTAACGTATAGAAAACCCCTTTTTATGTTTTTTTTTTCTGTGTGGAAATCCCCTCGGATACCACCCACCGGTGGACTCGAACCGACCAAAAACCGCACGCTGTCTCGGGTACCAGTTGCCGGGGAATCAGGTGTACCCTAGGAAGAAAATCCCTGATACCCTGACGTACCTCGGGCCCTCTACGGCGTGTAGATGACACCCTCCTGTGTGGTGACCCCTATGTCACCTTTGGGTTCCCGAAAGGAGCGCGTCTCGCCACCGCCGCCCTAAGAGATCTAGATATCTCTATTTATCTGCTCCTTAAATATTATTATTCTTGTTTTTTTTTAGATACTTACACAACTTACACAACAATAATTTAATAGTCTTAATAAACTGTTATTAATATTTTTTATTGCTTGTGTTGTTGAGTGTTATTTACTTTAATTATATTAGATTACATAGTAGTTTTTTATTATTAGATTACATAGTAAGTGCTTGTTGCTACTTTAGTTTGTATGCTGTAGTCTCCTGTAATTGAGGAAATACATGGCATCATTAATGGTTATTAAATACTGTGATATTACTATGTATATTCTTTATTGGAGACGCAAAATAAATAAATAAAGGATGGACTATTAAATGTAGATACTTACAATTTGTCAACGACTAAAATCTTAGCATTAGTAAGCGTACGATTGTCACTTCTTTGGTTCGTAAAATGTGGAGTACTCTAGGAAACGAAAGAAATTTAATTCCGACGACGACGCTTCGCTAAAATTATGTTATCTTCCATATTTTTGCAAATCATTGTCCAATAGTAAGAACATCGGGATAATGATAGGGTTATATTACATTATACACATAGATTTCTAGTTAACTTAATCCGAATTTTCGATTAATGTTTAAATCCATATTCATATATGTAGAACCAGTTCTAATGAAGTGCTTCTACATACATGAATATGGTAATAATCTGATAATGAAGTTGTGATTGAGAAGAGGAAATCACACGGTATGTTACTAACGCAGTCAGAAAATTAATTTACGGTTAACTTTCAAATCAAGATAGCTTCAGCCCTTATATTCCTATCGAAAATAGGGTCTTTATTGTTTTACTTTTTCTACATTGACGATACACTATGAAATGTTTTGTTCCCCTGACGTCAACACAAAATTTAGTGCCGATCGGTTGAGTATTTAATACAGTAAATCTTTACAATAAAAAGATATTTGTATTTATAATAGGATTTGGGATCAGTACATTGAATTTCCTATCCTTAACTATCATAATAACCTTACAATCGAATTCCAACTCTATTAAATGCGTCCATGTGTCCTTTTCCGTATCGGGGCTCAGGTGTCCACTAAATTGTTTCGCTATTGGACCGTTCTGATACTTTGTACTTGTGTCCCCCCGAAGACTATTAACTAGTTCCTTATTGTTTATTTGTTGTCCATTTTCTTTAACATCCGTTTTAATTTTTAGAGTAGTATTTCTTTTTAAAACCTGTTTTATTTGTAAATGCTGTAAAAAGAAGGTTTTGTATTTGATGGTATCTACGAATACATCCTGCATCGCGGGATACTTCATAGACATACATGAAACGGACACAAAATGTTGTCCCATGTGAGGTTCGAACCCTCAACAGTCAGCACAGTAAGAAGCGGCACGGTGTCCGCTTAAACCACTACTCCATCCATACAGTCATTACCAGTTTTGGACTCATACTCGTATATTTCTAAATACGTGTAAAATATATATAAGTTACAGCCATACCTAGAGCAAAAATCCTGTTAACATTACGCGGGTGGGGTAAAATACAGCACAGACTTCACGCTTGGCAGTTCGAATCGCTAACTACTAGAAGAAGAGGTAGGTTAATATTGTATAGATAAATTATTTATACTTTTCCTGGAATCAATAGGAGTAGTGAACATGGAATAGCCTTCCTATATCTATATAAGGCTGTCTAAGGGCAAGGGTAACTCCTTATCTTACCCCCTTTTATTACGTCTTAGCTTGAGTAGGTCTTAGGTCATTAGCCAACCTGATGGCTGTTCCGTGGTTTCACAGGTATAGCTTGTTCCAAAAATTTAATATTTCCAAGCAACCTACAAATAATCATTTTAAAAGCATGGCGGCATGATCAAAGAAAGTCAGAATAGTGTGTGATAACCACTTGCTTACATTATCACGATTCATAGAAGTGAATTACCTGACGGAGATGTTATATACTAGCATTCACCGGGGACTTCACTTGTATGAAAATATGTATTTTGATCCCCCGGAAAGAATATTTTTATTTGATATCTTACTATTCTATACTCCTAAACTCCTCAGTGAACGCTTAATTTCGTGTCTAGTTAGTAGTGTAACCAACAAAGATATTTATATTATTACTGGTTTTAGCCCGCGACTTCGTTCAAGAAATAGTTTTTATCACGTTTTAACTATTCTAGATGAAAGCTATATATCCTTGTCTTTACCACTGTTCATTCAAAAAAATTGATGATCGGTTAAGTAGTTAAAACATGAAACTATAAAAAATAAACAACGAAATTTAAAAAAACGCATTTGTAATATCAGTTTAAGTAATATTTACTTGCCTAATCATAGCGATCGATAAACTCCATTTTCCCTCAACTTATAATGCTGAATATAGTGCTCACTTGAATTATACCTTTCACTATACAAAAATGGTCTATCATCCCGACCTTTCACCTCGATTTCTTTTCAAGAGCTCTCAGGTAATACACATCAGAATAAAGTTCTTCAGGTTCACGCCTACTGAAATCACATCATTTTATGAACATAGAAAATTTGAGTTACGTATTCGACTCGATCAACATTTGCGTCTGAATTCGATGCTTTATTATGTACTTGCTCGCACTTCACTTGTCTAATAAAAATGGCTATGTGATTTCTCTGAAGGAAATGAGTATGAAATTCTTCGAATAATAACGTGAACGACATACCTAAATTTTAGAATTAAACGTATATCTGCACTTAGTTTACTGTTTTTATATCAATGTATGAATCGTCCTTATTTTGAGAGGCTCTATTTTATATTTGTCAACTGTTTTTACCCTTGACCTAAGTATCAACGATTTCAATGCCAACTTATATTCGGTCACTTACATTCTAAACTCTATTGTTTTAGATTTACATTAGAGTATAATGTACCTATTATTCATTCCTCATATTTAGATCAAAAGGGAAGAATATATCCTTCCAAATAAAAAGGAATGAACGAAATCGGTTCTGAAATGACGGACTTCTAAGGTAACCAACACGTTATGAAAACTTCCTTCTTCTTTTATAGCCAGTTAAATAAAATAATTCACGTTCTAATTAAAAGTAGCAGAATCGTCTATATCCAAACTACGGAACTATAAAAAAAATGGATGAATGATTGAAATCAGATACTTCAAATCGGTCATTCCAAATTGACGTAATATAAACACACACTGCAAAATTTAAGTTCGCAAAATTTTATCTGAAATAGTGGAAACACACATGCTAAAAAAGTCTAAATTCAGAGCTGCTGTAGCGGCTCTTAAACATAAATTACCATGGTTTAAAGTGACTGTACCCAGTAAAGTAAAGTTCACGACCAAGATCACAAAAGAACAAATTTGTATTTGTACTATTGTAACAATCCTGTACCTCATGGTAAGTACATTTAGAGATGTTAAAATAACATATGTTGTTATGCTCAAGTCTTATTTCCCTCCGAGTTCAACAGAGACGATAAAGCGCCATTTACCGAACTCCTAGCCTACAGCTTGTGACTTTTGTCCATTCATCAGATTCACTGGAAAGAGCTGCTATTTATTTGGCCTCTTTAAGACTAAAGGTTATAGCTCATTAAAGCCACCCGACACCCTACCACCACCGCCTCGCCCCGAGCAGTTAGTATTCTTTGTGTTGAGTGCTATGGGTATACGTATACGCTCACTACATTAACTCCGGAGCCTCATGCTCGCGGGTTGACCATGTGCGAACGGCGGGTGGACCACTCGGTGACCGCGCGCTGTGCGCCAGTGATTCTCGTGCGGAAGGTGCATCAGCGACACACCGCTCCCCCTCAAAAGTGGAAGTCGTATCGTTTTCTGGTTAACAACGCGGTGTCCGCCCGTGGACTACCTGTCGACAATGAGTTAACATCGAGTAACGAGGTGATGCAAGTCGGGTGTCGGGTGGAGCTATGACCTTTAATCATGTGTGTTCAAAAATTTTGAGCAATACAAAGAATTGGCCTTTTGTGAGCTTTACCTGAAGCTAAAGCACACCAAATATTAAAACATCATCATCATCTACACACACGGCATGAATAGGGGTGGTGACACTCCGTTTTTTTTTAAAAGGTAACTCGCATTAGGAATATATCCTGTGTCGCGGGGGACATTACAAACAATCATGGAATGGACACAAAGAACACCCAAACTCATAACAACAATTTGTGGATCACACAAAGTGTCTTCCCGTGAGGGGATCGGACCCACAACACTCAGCGTTGTAGTAAGCGGCGTGGCGACCGCTTAAACCACTACGCTATCCGTGCAGTCACTACGCCATCCGTGCATCCGTGCGCATTCTTAATCTGTCACCACACAGACACACATAAAATAACAATACGTAATTTCGTGGTGAGCTACAAAAGCTTTCTTATTCGTTCAATTGAAAGGAGATAATTTTGCCCTTGGAAGGCGACAGCATACTCTGGCGCGAGTTGCTAGCGTGTCGCTTCCGTTTATTTTACAGTAATGGCGGCCAGACGGCGTAGTGGTTTGTGTAACGGACTGCTACGCCAAAGCTCGCGGGTTCGATTCCCGTTCAAGTCAAACATCTGTGGGCATGAACGTTTAATGTTTGATTTGGTCTGTGTGTTTCTGTGTAGGTTAATATGAATGTATTTCCAAGAAGAAATAATTAATATCAGTTTTCTAGAACTCATAGCAAACGCTCTGGTTAGTTTAGGACTAGATGGCGTTATGCGAATGTGGTAGAATATCATATCGCACCTTTAAAGACAAACCGTTACTAAACGAAATTTTTGGAGAATTGAGTTATTAATACCATCTTTCTTAAAACTACGTAAACTATACGATGAGTTTGACACTGTTCAAAAAAATCCAATTTTAGACATAGATGGTGTCGGTTTTGACCGTTACAAAACTAAATAAGATTTGCTTGCTAAATGCAATATCGTCTATACTAATTGTGAATTATTCGTTAAAGAGTGATGACGGAAGTTTAGTGACAACTTGCTGTGGTTTAAAACTAGATACTGAATAAAGGCTGATTAATAAGACATCCTAGCAATGCTAAAGATTTAAGTGCCATAATGTCAAAGAAATGTATGGATCTCGCGTTTTAAATGAGAATAAAACATTGATTAGAATGTGTTATTTTATTTATCTGTCCAGTTACAATTTGAGCAAATGCTAATTATAATATTTTCAATTTAGTAGTATTGTAAAATCATTATTATAATGGGTTTTCAAGTATTTTTATATTTTGTTACATAATTTATATGGGGATTTTACAATAATTAATCATAATTGAAAAAAAAATAATGGAAAAGTGTTACTATAAAAATTTAAAATCGTAATTAACAATGTTCTATTAAAAAAAAATAGCTTTTCTGAATTTAATGTTATAGTGTAAATAAATATCCATCATTATGACCATAAAGAATGGCTCAAACCACCATGATCTTAAATGCTATTGCAAAAAGGTCCTGCATTTTTCTTATTTTAGCTCCTGTGTAAAATTGTATATTTTCGTTTAGAAACGGTTTGTCTTTAAAGGTGCGATATTATTAATAATAGATTTCGCTGTTTGATATTTTTTATATTTTTAAACAAAAGTCCAATTGCAGTCGTTTGCAAGGTACACTGTCTCCTTTCGTTTATTAGTCAGTTGCTTGAGAACGTAACTGTGCCAGTGTTTGTAAAATTAAACATTCGAACGCGCAGTTAGAAAAATATAAAGTTTATATATTTATTTTCATCTGATTATACTATTTATAATCATTGCAAATACTGCAGAAATGGTATGTCTAAACAATTGTTTTTTTGTATTAAATAAACAACAAATAAACACAGCTGTTTATTTGTTTGCAAAGAAACTTCAAAACTATTAATTGTCTACACACTAGATTCGTCAATTTTTCGATAATTATAATAGAAAAAACTCGATAAGATTTTCTTATCTCTGCAACAATGAAAGACACAATTGCTGTAACCGAAAATAAATCAGTATGATTAGTAATTTTTCATCTTGAAGGTTTAATTAGAAAGTATGCATATCACACTGCCCAGATTTTCAGATCATTACACGTATTACCTCAAAGAAATTGAACATTGGAATATGCAGTTATATTTTTATCAAGTACATCATTTATGCCACACACCTCATTCTGGCTTCCCTTGGATTTCAATGCATCTCCGAATCTATTGTGTGGTATGACTTAAACGGCTTTCACAGAAGCTTGTCAATGGATTTGAGGGCACCCCCATTATTGAGTTGTGTATAGGTATATCCATTTGTGTGAGGAAATTTCGAACGACTTTAAATCCATGTCTTGAATTTAAAATTGGACTTGGGTCTTTTGCTTGGTTTCGAGATGAGGCGTAAATACAATATAAGCCATGCAGGTAGATAAAGCAAAGCTAAGGAAAAGTAATATTATCGGGGAATCAGATATCTTAGAAGATATATGGATATCTTGGGCGATATTTGCACCGGGCAAAGGAAAAAAAAAGATTCAAGGGAAACAGCCCAAAACAGTTTTTGTTCACGAGTAAAATTACTATTAAAATTAAAGGAAGTTGTCTTAAACTTGTTTCATGAGGAAGTTACCTGATTGATAAACTTGAAAGTATACAGGAGGAAGGTATATTGGAGAGAGAGTAATTAGGTAATATCAACAAGAATGTTTGTTTCCTAAACGCAGGGAGGATGTACTGAAACGTACTAGCGCTGTCTCGTGAAGGTTCTTTCCTGTAAAGTGGTTTTTAAGAAACATCACCTATAATATATACTCTTAATATTCTTTCTTTTATACATACAAGTAGTTATGATGAGTGTTGTATATTGACTCCAGGACTTGACAGGATGGAAGTCGCGCAGCAGCTGCGGATGGATTACACTGTACACAGATTTTAAATTCATTTTCTGTAGTTCATTCAGCATTAATGTTGTGCAACCATTCGTACCGCTGAGCACTGGGCCAAAACCGTTTATAGTATTGCCAACGATACGATAAGAAGTTATACAACGAGTGTATGTGTGTCTGTTTTATTTCAGCATTGTATAGGCTATGTCAACGAATCAGACGACTACTATGGCAAGAAACAGTAAACATTTGTATGTAAAACCAGTTGACTCATAAAAAATTCTGAACCCTTTCACAATGCTACTGCATTAAGTGTTTAATCTAACGTAAAGAACAAATAGTGGTAAGTTTTGGCCAAATCATGTTCATTGTTCTTTATTAGTTATGAGATCTTGTGTTACTGAAATGATAATTCTTTCTTGTACTACTCTAATTCTTAATAATGAAATATCAAAGAAGAAATCTATAATAGCATAGGAGACAACCTTACATAAAGCTTTTTAATAAATCCACTAAAAAACCTTCAGAGTATTCCTATAATATCATCTTGGTGGCTGTCAGATATTCAGTATCAAACTGCGCCAGCTTCCACAGCCTCCATTAAGCGATTTAATATTATTCACATTCTTTTTTCAAAGACGTAATTGCTGCGAACATTTCCGCTCATTTGATCGTAACAAAGTGTCTTGGAAATATCTAGATCTGCATTTTAATATTTCCAATGCTATCTTTGCGGGCTTCAAACACCCATTGTATAAATCCCTCGGACGCACGCTTTTATCTTTGTCTCCATAGTAAATACGAGATGGAGTCCTCCTAACGCCCCGAGATTTTCTCCCCAAGATATCTGATAACGATCGAGTTCTGGACGATTTTAAACTTTAAAATGGTTGTTTTAGAAATATTTTTTCTCTAATTTCTTTCCTACAGTCTATTCCAATTTATTCTCTTCAATAGGAAATTTGTTCCTCTTTGATTGTACTCCAGTGTAACTTAGAACTTACTAATAGATTTTCGGTTCCGAATACCAATTTAATTTTCTTTTGTCTAGGAAATCTTTTAATTATTACATTCTTTAATGAAATTATTTGAAACTTATCTTTGATACGTATAAAAAATCTAAATAATCCATTACCAACAATGTATATGTATGTTTTAACTTTGAAATCAGTTTAAAAAAAAACGAAACCAATTTCAATATGTTAACAAACAAATAGATACATATTTAGACATGAATATAGCTTCCAACAATTTCTTTCAAGATTATTTTGATTGTCTAACGATTAACAATAAATGTGATTCTCATTTTCAGATAAATTGTCATTTACCTGACAAGAACTGTGAGCAAAAACCTATGCAGCATTAGTTACTGTTGAATAGAATATTGTATTACTCAACGGTTTGTAGTAAAAAGATGAATAGTTCTCCAGTGGCTAATGGTTGACATGTCGAATTGTTCACGTAAAATAATGATGTCATTTATAATCATTAAGGTTGTAAGACTATTTTTATAAAAGAAATTTAAATAGTTTTGCACCACCTTTGTAAATTATAGAATATATAAATTAGAATAATTAATTTAACAATAATTAAGACTACTACAATATTTTTTAGCGTAATGGAGAACTGAACTAGTTTGTATTTTGTTTTGAATTCTAATATTTTTTGAACCAGTCATTGAATGTACAAAAATAATGACGATAGTTCTCCTATATCATATTCCTTTAACTTAACCTTCTGGAAATGTGGCTGTCTTGTTGGTTGGTAATCCAGACTACAGTCTGGAGGTACAGGCGAGAATTGCTATTTTGCTACCGCTGCTCAACTAGCAGCAAAGAAAAGTAATTTGGTGGTGCATTTGTGTTTAAACTCTGATAAGATTTTATTTATTTGTCAACATTTTAATTATATTTTGCCAATTTCAATGTGTGTTTTATATGAAAACTATTTCATCCCAAATAATAAGAACTTAACTTTGAATAGAATATTCGACTTCAATACGCCTACATCACGGTGAACTGTAAAAAAGTGTATTCTGTATTCCCTAATTTTCAGCATCAGGAGTGAGATTTGTTCTTAAAACTCGAATGGAATAAAAAACAAACCAAAATCCAAATCGGTTCATAAAAAACGAAGTTCTGAATTAACATACAAAAAAAAAATACAAGCGAATTTAGAAGCTTCACCTTTGTTTGAACTCGGTAATAAATGTAGTTTTTGAGGTACGTTTTACTAAACACAACCAGAAAAAAATTGGGTGTGATTAGAGAGGCCGGCTAAGAAGCTATATTGATTACATCCCGTCATGCACTGCCTACGAATTAATACTGTTTTCATAGTCATTTAAAACATAGACCGTCCTTTTAACTTTGTAATTTAAGTCTGGATGGAAGGTTTAGTCGTCAAAGCAGAAGGGTTACAGTAGTGTTTGGTCAAAGGACTAACCAGTAGTCAGGATAAATATACTTTTAATTGTTGTTTTAGTCTTTTTGCTTTAGGAATCTTACTTAAGTTTTCTATTGCGGTTTATGTGTTCACGACTTAGTTGGAATTAAAACAGCTAAATGTTTTTTTACAACTTTAAGCACTTGTATACATCGGGCATTCTTTACCAGCCAACCTTTGGTGTAGAAATATTGTAGGGTAGGTGCACCATCAATTCGTCTGGAGACATGCCGCTTCAGAGGCGTGATAAAGACAATTGAACATCGATAAAATAAACGATAAAAGAAACAAAACCAGAATATATGTTAAAGAATTGGGTGGAAAGTCTTTGCATATAAATGATTAATTTGAACTAAAGCACGAGTCGAGATAAACAGGCTATTTCACTTACGGAATAGGCGATACAGATGGGAGACCAATTCGACAGTATAAAGAAATTACTGCAATGAGTTCCTTATCAAATTTTCATCCAAACACACATACATACAAAGTTGAAATATAATGCACCTAAATTTAACATTAAAAAAATACAAAATCAATAAATAATTAATATATTTCGTAACACTCTTAAACAGTTACAGTTACAGGTATTGATTCTTTCTTGTTGTTGTTACTTTAATTTCGTCCTGTGTATAAGGTAATTGGTACACCTTTAATACTAAGAAATGCTTTGGTGTGCATGTCGTAAACCTTCAACTAATTTTGTACTGCAGAAATTCTGCCACTAATAAGTCTTCGTGTTGTTCCAAGGCGGGGGGAATTTGTGTTAAATTATAAAGCTTATTAAGCATCGTTCCCTTGTGTGTCGTAACCTACCACAATGAAATGCACCAATGTACAGTACAGCGGTAGGTAGGTTACTCCATCCAAGTTTTGCCTAAACATCGCTTGAGTTATGTATTTGGTTATGTACAAGTGCCGCGTCAGATTTTGATTAATTAAATTTTGAATGCGACCTTTTTCATTTTCTGCTCGTCTAGACGGGAGCTATGGAGACATCTCGAGTTTCATAACCTTGAAGAATTGTTTTGTATAATAAGGGTATCTGAGTGGTAACGGTTAGCATTCTACCTTCTTGTAAAATGAGTTAGGGATTAAAGACTTATTTGAGTGCGAAGCTGTCTTAAGACAGATGTTGCTTTGACATTTCGTGGTTACTAAAGGGCACTAGAAAAAAAATGTAAATTTGGAATTCAAGAATGATAAAAAGATAGTGATATTTTAAATTTATTTTCAAATAATAATAGTATAACTAAATGTAATGGATAATTCTGGTCACAAAAACGACGATGACGTGCATGACCAAAACGAGCAAAATAATAATGAACAGAGTGAGCAATGTTCGAACCGAAACACAATTACCGAACACAAAGATGATGAGGAGGCTACCACTTCAAAAAGAATACCGTTCGATGGTAATCCTGAGGCGAAATGTGATAATATGAATGATTTACAAGCCATTGACATAAATTCTGCAGACACAGTAAGGTAAAGTACTGTATTAAAGATATAGAAACATGTATTTAGTACGTAAAATAATAAATACTTAAACTTCCTAACAGATAAGTGAAAATTCAGTACAATCTTTACAACAAGATTTTCTCTTTGCCAGTGCTGTTATTTAGTAATGTGCTTTTGTAATTAGTAATGCAGTGTGTACTTAGACATATCCGTGTCCTATACCTTCCTTGGGTTACGTTGCAGCTATAAGCAGGATCTTCAGACCCTTAAAGAAGAACCTCTCATGGAGGCTTTATATATATAGTCAAAGAGGAATGATTATGAAACAGTCAATTGCTTCTAAAGCAGAAACATTCATTTTGCATCGTTAGGTCTTTAAAGGATGTCGCGCTAATAAGCGTTGCCCACAGGTAAAAAGGGGACTTTTAAATTATAATACAGTTTATTCTTTTATTATTAGCCAGACTCTCAATGAGTGAAATATAGTAGAGATACCCAGTTACTTTTATCCTTGCAGAAGTGGTGGTTATAGAAAACAGAAGTGCATACAATTAGTAAGCTACTATAATACGAGTACTTTCATGGAATTGTTAAATTAATAGAGTGCGTTACTCGTTATATAGTAAGCAGTTTGTTTGATATGAAGTATATTCCTTTAAACCATTTTATACCAATCTGAGCTGATGCTCTTTTTCTGACATTTCAATCTCGATATAAATGCATTAATAAGTATTAATGAGACTGATTCAATGAATTTTTTTTTTGTCTCGTTTTAGGCAAGCAATGAAAGCGGTTCTTAGAGGTAAAGTTCCACCGGCATATTCACCTGAGTTTAGGCAAGCCCGAGTAAGCCCAGAACATCGCAGCAAGTTTTTGCCTGTTGGCCACTATATACCAACGTTACATTTAAGAAGTGAGCCACGCACACGCCCTTATGTATTGAAGAGAAAACAAAGGAAAGTTATTCGTAAACAAGGCGCATTAAAGATTAGAGACAAGAGGCGTAAGCAGCCACTCTCCTCTCCCAAAACTAGAAAGCAGACCGTTTCGTCCATGTACGTTGGGAAATTATCGAACGTGGTGCCTTTTAGGCGCCGTCGGCACCCTGACAGTGATTCTGATATGGATTCTGTTATTTTATTTTAATTGTATCATATATTTGGTGCAAAATTGGACCAGTGTTTATTTTATTTTCAAACTAACTAAATCTACAATCTTGCACGATATTTTTATGCTAGTTTTTATTCTATATGCCTCCAACAAAGGCAACAAAATTGCCCAATCTGTTTATATATGAAGGTCAGTGCAATAACATAAATATTATATTACATATGTACATAACAATGCATTATACACAGTATGAACCCACAAAATTACACACAGATACACATAGTAACGTTGATAGAGAGTGATATTAATAAATTGTTATTGTATCATAACAATAATTCTATATCTAAACACTTGCTTGTCGCCACTACGAGCTAGGGTAAGTGTTTGGATTGGAACACAGCCTGAGACTTTTAGCTCAGACCGCGTTCCGTTCACGAATGCTGTGATTATGAAGAGTGTGATGAGCACGATTATTTGTTTTATGTCTGTTTGTGTTATATCTATAACATCTATATATTTAGAAATATATAAGTATTAGCTTTTACCCACCCCTCCGCCCGCGTGTAGCCGATTATCGCGGTAAAGGAAGCTAGCCTATGTAACTTGCTGATAATGTAGATTTCCATTGGTGAAAGAATTTTTTAAATCGGTTTAGTGGTTAAGGCACACCCACCGTAACACACAATATACTTTTACTTTAAAAACTAAACAAACTCACTTACACGATTTTAATATAAGAATGGTTATTTATTTAGAAATATATGTCTAGCTTATATAGTTTTGCGCCCTGTTACGTTAGTCGATCTAAAATTATAGTCTCCAAAGGCGTTTAAATACGCTTCTGTCTACGTATGTAAGTTTCATAAAACAATATTACGGTATATATCTAGGTATATAACTTTATACATACAAAGACTCATGTCGTAGTCATGAAATTTTCAAATTAGGATAATACCTGTTTGCCATTGTTAAGATATAGATTCAGGTGTCTTTTATCAGCTCGAGTGGAGATCGTTTATGTTCAGTATGTATCGGTGAGCGGTGCTATCGTATTTCAGCAATCTCTTAGCGGATCGTATCATATCGGAAATTGAATTTCCGATTGGTTCTCGAGTGCACAACAGACTGTCTGTAATGGATGGTCCCGCAGTCCATGTTTCGCGAAGTTCATGAGAATGATAGATAGAAATACTTGCAAGGCGTATTTCAAATGTTTCGATGTGGAAATTGAAGAACATTGATGTAGTTCTTTCGCTTTTGTTTTCATTTTGAGTCATTTTGTTTTCCTTTTTTATCAATATTAGTTGTAGAAAGCGGAAAGTAGTCCTATTATTAAAAGTGATGTGAGTAGTTATACGTAACAACTATAATGAAACATAAACAGGTAGCAAGTGCTTGTTACACAGTCATTTATAGTTTCTATATGTACTCATTTATTTGTAATTAGACGGAGGAATATACTCGTATTACATACTCGTTTCCATAATGGTTTCGGTACCATAATGTCTATCTGTTTAACTTTAAAATTTCGAAAACACGGCAAATGTTATCTATATCTATACAAATAATGCATCAATAAGTATAAAGTCTGTTTGTAATGTCAAAATAATAGGTTTTTTCATACTCACACGGTTATTTGCACGATACCTATGTTTAAAAACCAGTAATAAATTTTTTTCCTGTCTGTCTGTTTGTTCCGGGTAATCTAAGCGGCTGGACCTATTTCGATAATATTTTACTACCAGGAAGCCGTCTATGTAAGGAGTAACTGGCTATTTTTTAACCGGCTTCAAAAAGGAAGTAATTCTTTGGAGACAGGCAACGGAACTCTTAAAAAAATGCCAGCAAATCAACTTTCGAGGAGTTAGTTACTCTGTACCATGGTCGCAATCAGTCACGAGGTCATGCCTCTGCTCCATACACGCTGGACATTCTGGCAGCATGTAAAACGTCATGACACCGCTCTGGCCATCGTAGTGGCAGTACCCTTGCGTTGGCTCTTTGCAGATCAGACACAGGGGACCTCCAAAGCCTCCTTTGCGTTATCCAATATCAGAGGGTCCCGTGTTTCCTATCGAGCCAATTCTCCATAACGCGTATTACGGTCGCAATAACAGCGTGCCAGAATTAAGCTGCCTCATAAAACTCTCGTATAGGATATTTGGGAACCCCACTCCCGCATTGAGTGATTTAAATTATACTTACACATCAACAGCCTATAATAGTCCACTGCTTGACATAGACCTCCTTAAATTATACTTGCTTACGTTTAATAAATTAATTATTAGGAAGGCTATTAACATTTGCATTTATTTTCGTACACTGACCAATTGATGTTACTATGATATGATAAAAATACATTAGACATGAAAATTATGTAAAACTTTCGTTTTCGTTTCGATATCTGTTTTTGCCGCCCCCTTGAAAATTCCGCCTGGGTGCTGTGTACGCTCTGCACACCCGTACCCGGCGGCCCTGAGGCAGCGCTTTTCAAACTCTGCGCGAACGAAGTCGCGGGTACCAGCGAGTTCTAAAATATATTATGAAAACTGTTTTTTTTTAAGAAAAATGTATTTTGCGTACGGTAACTGAAGCTATCACTGAACATGGTCCTTTAACAAATTAATACCTTTCTGCTACATCTGCTACAGATAGCACACTGCAAAGCATGCTTTGGAATAGATGCATGCAGAGAAAACAGTGACCCGTGTACTCTTAAGGGTTTGCAGCATACTGGGCTAAGTACCTCGTCTCGCTAGGGTTTATCTCCGAGATTATTCGAAACGTAATGTACTTCGAGGTGTTCGAGTGGCTCAAATAGCTTATATTCCTACTAACGCAAAAGCAGCCGTGTAAATCACACCAAATGTACCAAATCATTGTTATGACGACGGAGTATAAATAATAAAGAGCTCAGCAAGCAAGAGGTTAGTGAGCATTTCTTATTGGCGTCTTAAAGTTTACATTTTCAAAATGCTTTATCGTCAAAGAAAACTTCAATAATAAATGTAGTACAATTTGTGCATCAATTCACGACACGTTACTACAAGCACGTGTTGTTTGTACATGTTTTGACAGGTAATGTAATATGTAGTGAGAAATTGGGTTTGAGCCGAGCGGTATTGACGCGGGCATCTATATTGATGTTGACATGTTTGAAATAAAACGTGCTGCGGCCTCTAGATAAGGCATAATTTGAACATGTTTCATGAAGCGTGGGTTATACGGCATTACCCGGATCGAGTCTGTGTTGAACATGTCTGATAAGGCTTGTTAACGCATGTAGTGTCGAGTATTTTCATATTTCAATGTCAAATTCATTGTCCGTGCTCGAAATACGGTGATGTCAAAGGTATTAAGGACTATAACATCCGTATACTGTCAAAAAGCATGGCCGTCCTTAAAGCGCTGGAGCAGAGGGCAACAAAATGACCTCTGGTATTATCTTCGAATACCATCAAGCATTGGAGCAGCTTCTCACAACGAATGGGGTACTCCTCCGTGCTCGAAATGCCTGGTGCTTTACCAGAAATAATTATTATGAGTGTTCAAAACAGACTGGTCTGTTAGTTGAGCGGTTAAAGATTCTGACTGGTGAATTAGAATCGCGGCTTGTCAGGAGTTATAATAGTGCGATGCGTACAAACATTCGTTCTGTGTACGGTTATCGGCAGTCTGGTTACCACATTATAGGTTTTGCCTTGTTTGGGATCAGATGTCCATGTGTATGATGTGCCTAGTTATTACCATTAATTTATTGTTAAAATTATGGTTCATCTTGTATTTAGCCGTTTCTACTAATTCTGTTCTTTGATTCATTAGTTTCATATTCATACATGCATTTATGCATAGCGGCTAGTAAGTCTACCTTGGACAAACTTTTTTTGAGGGATAGGGATATTGTAGTACATGGTGAGTGTATAGTCAATCATAAATGGTTTTAAAGTTCAATATATATAGCTTCATTAAACATTATATTTTGTTTCGTTCTTAATTACAATGGAAACAATTTTTCCTTATATAAAATCTCATTTTAAATACAAACATGTTTTGATATCTGAACATACCTACTAACAGAATAAGGTAGTAGACAGATAAACATGAAGTGTTTACATTACATACATTACCTACTCATTTGATTATAAGCAGCGTTTTATTACAAGGTGGCTGTACCTGAATTTTCACCTCTTTTAAATATTGTATCCATAACATTCTGTAAACTCACAATAACTGGCTCCATGTGGACACGTTTTGAGGTTGCCCCTTACCTGACATCATCGCGTGTCCCCTGCGCCTGTCCCATTACACTTTGGAAACAACAAAATGTACTAAATAACAATTAACATAATCAAGACACTCCTGCTGTCCCTCAGGGCAAAGCGTGATGATATAAATAAAACAAGCTATTAACATGCGTTGTCCATTTCGTGATGTCTTCAAATTAGGCCGAACGATGCAATTTAAACTTGTACCAACAAAAGTACGTAGATTAAGGACGCAGAGGTCATAGTTCATTATTAGAGGACATTTCACTACTGGGACTTAATTTTCTACCGGGAAATTCAACGGCACTTGACAAAAATCCATGTCCAGCCCCAGAAATCACCTTAAAGTACTCATACATAAAGCTGATTTTAGAACTGAGATAGCACAGAATTTAGGGTTGTCGTCTACTGTTCAAGTTCCCAAGCATGATGTCTACTCCCTTTCTAAAATGTGTCAAGGGACAGTGAGATAGCCGATGAGTAACTTACTTAGCTCCTATAATGTATGCAAGGCGCTTAAGTTGTGCTTTGTTTTACTTGTCAACGAGTATATTGGAGCCATGTTTCATTGTTGGAGTTTGTTGCAGTAATATTATTTTTTGAAGATTTGTTAACTTTTGACAGCCCTTGATTGAGGTGACTCTTTATCTTAACATAAAACAATAAAACAAGTGTATGTATATATAATGTGCGGTTTTCTTGGTGTTTTTTTTTTTTTTTTTAATCATGTGAAGGAAAACTAGACACAGACACTACACCAAACCGCCTGGCCAGCGTGGTATCCAGCAGTGGACTATTGCAGGCTGTTGATGTGATGTGTGATGAAAATCATGAATTAAGATGGCAAGCAATTCTTTTCTGTGATGCTGAGTGCGTTGTTTTAAAGCAGACACAAAAACAAAATCGCCGAAAAAGTATCAGAATCATAAAGGCTTTATTTTTTTGTTGTATCGATGCTAGCTGGCCCGCGCAACTTTTGTTCAAAAGAAGGAAATATTTCCTGTTTTTCAAACGTACCAGTATTTAATTGATACTAGGCTCGTTTTGGTCGTAACTTGATGTCATATAGCCTATAGCCTTCCTTGATAAATGGGCTATCCAATACTAAAAGAATTTTTCAATTCGAACTAGTACTTCTTGAGATTAGCTTTATAACATTAGTATAGATTTACAGATATTATAGAGCTACAGTCTACATTTACTCATATCGTTTTAGTTTCTTTGTTAATTTACTTAATACTCAACCTGAGACTCAATTTATATTGAAATTTTGAACTCGAAAATTACTGTATATACTCTCACTATGAACCATCAGTAGTGAATTACATAATGAATGCATTGCTCAACTTCGAGATGAACTGAGCGCTCAGGGGACTTCGTTCGAACCTATGCACGTCCGCTATACACGTGTCGATTTTATTCATAAATCCACGTGTCGTATTTCATTCACATACGTAATTCATTTTTAATCTAATGAGTAAATTATATACGTAAAGGAATATTGTGTGTACCTTTGTGTGCCTTTTACGTATTGGAACGAAGTTCCTTATCGCGCGTTGTGAAAGGGGGCTAGAAAAAAATTCTCACGAAAAGTTGTAACGACACTTTAATGTCAGTCATCATTACTTTTCACCTCAGTATTTATTTTGAATTGTCACTTGTCAGTCATTCAGCACCATCTATCGAATAGATAGGAAATCATTTCTCAAGGAGATTTTACCAATGTATAAATTGTTTTAATTAGAAACCAACTGTAAAATATGTAGGTAATAGCCGCTTTCATAGATGGCGTTGTAATTAAAATCGTGACGAATCAGTTTTACTCGATCGTCACAACTTCATTCTTATCGGGTGTCCCACGACATAACACTTTCTTTATTTTTTTATTTTAAATCTTGGACATCATTTTAAAGTATCGATGAAGCACCAACTATCCAAGTATTGGCCACCCCGCATCCATGCACATTCTTAAAGCCATCGGTTCATCGTGTCGCAGGGCTGCCCTACACTGCTTTTGCCTAATCGCGGTCTTTGTTCTAGTTAGAAATTGATAGTATTATTTTATTTTTATTTTTACCGTATATAAAAATACATAAAAGCCAAATTTGGTGCTGTCTCTATTGTGCTATTGATATAAAGAACGGCTATGTCGAATTTTTAAAGATTCCATGTTACGTACAGTGGTAACACGAATGCATTTTTAATAGGGAATTTAAAAGAATTTCGATTTACCAGTTCAATATTTCTAATGATTATTATCACCTATAAATATCTATGAACCATTCACAACACCACGAGGATTGGAAATCAAGAATATATTCGTATGGGTTTTCCTTCGTATGTTATGTTATTTGTGATTTGAGTTGTAATTCATAAGAAAAAATATCTTAATTAATTATTCTTAGTATATTCTGTGCTTAGACTTAGACCCTAGGGTGATTACTGAATACCGAATGAATTTCAAACCCCATAAATGTCTTATGCCTACAATAAGTGCATCATAGGTGAAGACAACAACCCTCCTAACTATGGAATCAACCACCACGACGCCTGATTGCCTTCCTTATTATGAAAAAAATATATCCCGACCCGCCTTATGACGGCGTAATCAGTTACTATGGGGTACCATAAAAAAATATTCCATCATCCCAAATAAAGCCTATTTACTCAATATAGCCATACCGCCTTTTTCACGGTATGAAAAATTGTTTACTGCGACAGCGACACGCTTTCGACTTAGGGTTTCGTAGTAAAAAACCCTAATTTCCTGCACCCTTTCATTTATAACCCGGCAATCTGGAAGCCCCGTAGCTTATTTATAGAGGTCTCGCCCATTTGATGTGTGGGAGTCAGAATGTGTAATGATAAAGGTTGTAAAAAACGAGGTAAACGGGCGATTGCTTAGCGATTATTTGTTGTCATGTCTTCCTGTTGCAATTTCTGGATAGCGTTTTTAGTAGGCCTAATTTTCTCTAATATCTTTTTTTGTTGTCTTTTAATGGTTTTGATTGTTTTCGATATTTTTGCTGCTGGTATTGACTTCTATTTACTATGTAAAACCATAAATTATAGTGGTTATTAACATATTATGTAAAACTATTCTTTATTTGGTGTCAATTTGATAGAATATAATTATTAGAAATAGAATTTAAATGAGAATATTAAATGTATCTCTCACCTGCGCTTCTCTTTTCCTGCCAATACGGAGGAGGCAACTAAACAATTGCCCGTCTGTCCCTCTCGCACAAAGCCTACTGCATTTTCATGTATAGCAAGTTTACGAGTGTTAGTTTGGTTGTTTGGCCGTCTCGATGATATGTTATCATCGTCTGGTATTTTTGATGCGATGCTACCCTAAACCCGAGGTGGAGCCCTTTATCTGGGTCGTATTGTGTCGCGACACGTAGATAACCCTTGTAAGTGCTTCTTTTTGTCACATCTAAAGATATTCCTAGAAGAAAAAGGCTCAGTTTTATGATTTTCTGTCGAAGCACCTGATTTTCGAAGTACATAAAACCTTGGTATGGTACTACGCGCGAAGTGAATTTATTTATTATAGTTTCAACTTATATAGGCTTTTAGAAAAAAAATAAGACTACTGACGACGTTAATATGATAATTCGTATTTGGATTAGGCAAACATTTTCCTATTTGTTGCTGACATTCTGATTAATAAAATTTGTCGTAGTAGTGTTAGCATACACTGAACATTCAAATAATGTTGTATATTTACAAATATTTACCAATACATAAATACAACATTATTGGAAAATAGTTACTTATAGTCCACACAGTAGATGAAAATTTCGCAAAATCAAAACGAAGTTTACTTATTGTTTCAGTTCATTCTTATATAGGATATTTAGAAAACCAATTTAATATTACGATTAATTGTGGGTCACCAGACAAATCGATGATCAGTTAGCATCATAATTAGGTAGCTTTATAATATAGTCCCATTGCCCACGGTTGTAGATGTAAGATGATTAAACATTAAATATATGTAACGTACTATATACTTTATACCTAAATACCTAAAAAAAATATATATAAACACGTTATATTAAACCCTTTACTCTCCCATATTTCGACACCAAAGCAAAGCTTACGTAATTTTTCAATGTCAAACAGTCTCACAAACAATATCCCACAATGCACCCGTGCCACAAAGTGTATCACGGCTGTCAACGTAAGAACAAGCATATACGACGGGCTTGATAACAGACAGACAGACGAAAGATAACGTCCGGAGTACACGTATTATGAGATGACCGGTTTGAAGATAGCGGCGTGTAGCAATAAACGTTTCTACGTCTAAGATGGCAATAGATAAATAAGAGTGTCAGAGCAGAAACTGACGCTAGAGATAATAAGTTGGCGGGAAGCGGGACGGTGACCATTCATTCCTGTTCGTTTAGATGACCAGGTATGATAGTATACCGTCATAGTTAATTAGAAGGCACTCAATGAAATACAATTGACACAAGTATTGTTAAGGTATTTCGGTTCAGTTGCATCGTATTAGAGATGTCTTATTTGATTTTTAGTCAACTTCGTCACGGTTACATATTTACCTATCGCAAAATGTTGCATTTTTTTAATCATTTGCGATTTATTGATACCTGGCCTGTTGGTCTAGTGGTTAGTGACCTTGACTTCTACTCTAGAGGACGTGGGTTCGATGACCCAGGACAAATCATTGTGTGATGAGCACGGTCATTTGTTCTGTGTCTGGGTGTAATTTATCTATAATATGTATGTATTTAGAAATATATAAGTATGTTTATCAGCAGGCTGGTTACCATAATAAAAGCTCTGCCTATTTTGGATCAGGCGGCCGTGTGCGAGATGTGTGAAAATGTTATATTATTATGTTATACTTATCTCATATAGATTTCGTGCAATACGGTTGCAATACATCTTATTATTACAGAAGAGTGCTATAATATTGCATATCGATTGAAAATTTGAAAAATTCTTGTACCTGTAGATTGTAGTCTATTAATCGTCCCTAGTGTTGGTCCCTACTGATGGCGACGTCAGTTTCGATTGGTGTAACATGTGTAATTATTCTTTTAACATCTGAGACGTACTGTACATTTCATAGTGCATTTTTCTGGATATCAATATAGTACAAATATACACGAAGTATGAAGGATTGAAACCGTGGTACTGTAAACAATTTACTCTCCAGCTATTGACACGACGTAGTCGCGGCTCCGAGATATAAAACTAAACACAAACAATTACTTTAAAGTTCAGTTCCCGCTTGTGTATCATGCCTGCCATCAAAGTTGCTTTCAAAGGTATTAAGTATCATTTCAATAGTTTAATAAGTTTTTTTTAAGTGAAAACTTCTTTAGGCGTGTTGGGCATTTTTGGACAACAAACAAAAGAATGTATTTTTGTTTTGAGATTTGAAAAAAACCATTGAACTCGCGGTACTGTTACCGTTTTCGAAACCTCTGTATATATTGAAGTGAAAACTTTTTTAGGCGTGTTGGGCATTTTTTGAGATGGGAATAGATAAACGGTTGAACTCGCGACACTTACCGTTACCGACACCTCTGTTTATACTCGTAAGTATATAAGTTTTCACTTCTGTCGGCACTCCCGGGGTGCCACTGTTTTTTTTTTGGTTAAATAATACGAGCAAAGAATGCAAACGAGATATAAGACGCAATTTTGTGTGCGTGCAAGTGTCCAGTTGGGATAATAGGCTTCCTTCTATTAAGAGAGTGAAAAGTTTAATTGTCAGTATGTGTAGTAGGCATCTGAATTCACTTCGGGGATTAGGTACACATCGGTGTAATTATTTTGGTCTTTTAATATAAAATATGAAATATACAAACGGCCCATAAACCTTGGCAATGCCAGTCTTAGTATCACAGTTCGTTACATGGTGCAGAGGCTCCGAATCAGACAATAATCTGTAGTAAACAACCTGATTAAAAATACCTTTTAATAGTAACTAATTTTTTTTTACTAGATACGTTCTAGTAAATAAATAACCTACCTTAAGATAGTGGTTTAGTTGTAAGATTTCAGATTATTAATCTAAACAAAATGGTGTCTTAATTTTCCATTGTATCTTTATATGAAATTCGTCTACTAAAATAACGTGGTTGAAAAGTTCAACATAATTTGAAAACGAGAATCATTTGAAAGCAATATTACTTAGTTTGAAATTCCGTGATGAGATTTATATAAAGTGCGATTAGATTTGAATCTAGCCAAGTTAATTAGTGTGAAAGGAAAAGGAATTTTCTAGAAAGAATTTTAAATATTTTAGCAGAGGTTTGCTTACGAATTGCATTTAGTTTCTTTGTGATTGCTTTTGTAATGGATTTTAATATGCTTAAAATTTCTTGAATCTTTTTTTTTGGATACAACTAAAATGAACAGCACAATGCTAAAGTAGTAAATGAGCCGCCCCGAATAGTCGGTAGTGACTAACAGGTTATTGTTCGACTGCAAGGATGGTGATGACAGATAAAGATTAAAAATTTAAACTACCTAACTACGTAAAATTAAACGTGCGCTTTCAAATATTTAATTTTACGTCTGCCTGTGTATTTTTTTAAATAATTGATTACATGCGCAATAAAGTTACGATCCATTGTAGGCAGTGAGGGAAAATAAATTCATTACTATACAAGATAATATATACATGTTGTATTCATTTTCATTTTTTTACATTTGTTCATAAATATAAACTCAAGGCTATTCGATATTAAAGCCTTTTGTAAGCAACAATATTAAAATCCTAATAAAATGTAATTTAAGTTTAAATTACGGTAATGAATGAAATTAAAAAGATCGGTCAATCTACATTCTTTACTTGAATCCTCAGTAATAATGATTATTAATTCATAATTAGTTAAATTAACAAAATACGTTGGTAATATAATTTACTGAACGAATTCAGTATTTTAATCGATTAAATTTAACTGTTTTATAAAGTCGATAGGTTTTTTATTCGGATCGTGGTAGGCCCCTAATTGACTCGTTCGTATCGTATCGTCATCTCAAAAAGAAAATGGAATAAATGGATAGAGCATAATACTAGACTAGAGCGAATTAGGGGAACGATAACCTTTTCAGTTAACAGGGAGCAAGGAATATAAATCATTTTCTTTGTTCTTCATGTGCACCTATTGCCTCTGGAGTAATATTTTTATGGCTAGTTCATTTAATTTTTCTCTGGATTAAGAGCGTGGATGTGCAAAATTATTTGTAGAAGTTTATATACATAAATAATTGGTGCCTGCAAAAATTAAAATTAAGGACTATATACCATAAATATTAATTTATAACATAATGTAAATATACATGTCTAAAAGATCACCTAAGCTTATATAAGATAGCTTTCCAATTTTTTTTCACAATGTCATGTTTCATAATTACTTAATCTTGTTGAAATATTTAGATTTATCATTGTTAGGTAACTGTTTGTTGATACTTAAAGGTAGTCGTAAAAGTAAGTATATTGATGAGATATTATCACTAACTATTTTCTGCTCTGCTCCTAAGGGTGACAGCGTGATATAATATCCTATAGCCTTTTTACTAAATATTCTATTCAATACACATATAACTGTAATATCCTGTTATCGTAATCTATATTAATATTAATAGATGCATTCAAATCAATTTCGTTATCGAATAATATGGCTAATAATTGTCCGTTTATATTTCGTTATTGTATACTTCGAAACCAAAGGTTAATAAATAAAACTTTAACATAGATAATCTATTTAAGTAGTGACTGTAGTACGTACTGTGTAAACCTGTACAAAGGCTATAAGGCTTTATTTACAACTATTTTATAGCGAATCAACGTTAAGACTTACAAAACGAAGACCATCTACGACACTATAATGATACCTATAAAGATTTTACTTGGTAGAATTGTGATTAGTCTTTAATTACATTTGTTTAAATAGATTTTATTGTACTACTGACTAAAAATAGTCACGTGACTAAAAGAAATGATTATAAAAATACTAGCTGACCCGGAAAACGTTGTTTTGGCATATACGTTATTTCTAGGAAATAAAGAAAAAAATTTTTTTGGGCTGGGTCACCCTTGTCATTTAGGGGTATGAAAAATAGATTTTGGCCGATTCTCAGACCTACCCGATGTACATACAAAATTTCATAAAAATCGGTCAAGCCGTTTTGGAGGAGTATGGTAACTAACATTGTGACACGAGAATTTTATATATAAGATATACAGATATATATATTTAAACGGTATTGTTAATAAATAAATATTTTCGAACATCTGACACATAAAGTAAAATCTAGTTTAAAAATTATACAAAGCTTGTGCTATAAAAGTTAGATTGACTGATAGAATACTAATAAACTTTTTTTATTTGTAAATACATACATATAATACACAGAAAACACCCAAACTCCGAAACAAATATTTGCAGATCTAACAAACATTTGGTCCGACCCGGGAATCGAACTACGCTACCATTGCACCACCGAGGCAGTCGCCAGTCATATTATGGTTCGGTCACATTGAAATTTAAAAAATAAATTTGTTAGAAAAGTAATGTATATAAATGTATGTAATAAGGAAGCAGGTTGTAAATGTTACGATCGAATTTTCATAACAATTCTGAAAAAAGAGGAGCTAAAGTTCAATCTTTGTTATTAACTTTTAAAAGAATATCACCGAGGTCAATGCACCTACATCATAATGAATTGTAATCAACGGATTTCTTTATTCCTTAATTTTCATCCTTAGAAGAGGAATTTTGTCTTCAAATTTGTTTGAAATTATTCTATTCAATCAAAAATTCAATTAATTCAATTTGGAAAGAAATTTTTCAAATAAAAAAGAATTCTCGATATCGGTTCTTAAATGACGTAATTCTGAGTTAGTTCGTTGTATTATTTGCAATATAAAATTTGGTAACAATTTTGCGTCAGTAACTAAAAAAACAGTATTACATCAAGTATAATTAGACTATTAAAGAGTGCACGTATTCTATTCATATAGCATAATATATTTGTACACACAGTAATATCAGTACAGTCTAGTTCGCCACGTAACACTTGCATGGAGACAATTGAAACAGTTTTTATTGAAATGTCCTCCCATGTGTCGTTTAGTACTTATTCCTTGTGCCAAATTGATTTTAAAACAAATGTGTTGTTTGTTGGGTGTCAGTGGAAGTAATTGTTTCTGTTTTAGTGGTTCAAGGTTCAAAAATGGTCATGAGTGTTTTATTGCGAGTGTGAGGAGATTAAAGGTAATAATAAATAATATATGCTTTACGTCGAGCGCATTTGTCCTGTTGTGTAATGTGGCCAATGCAGCAGAAGTGAATGCTGTTTAGTTTTAAAATAAGGTTTAGGAATTATCACTTGAGTATTTAGTGTATGAGACGATGAATAAAAAAACGTCATGTAACCATGACCGATCTAAGTACTGAAACTTAAAAGAATAAATAGTATTGAAGATGTTGCCTAGAATACGCTAACAATTTTTTTTTTCTTTCTTCACATACGTGCGAATTTAGTTTGTACAATTTTGATTATCTGCCTAAATAAACGAGGTATCTTGAAACTTTCAAAACCTGATATTGGCAAGTTATAAACAATCTTTGGCTTTACATTTCGCGTTATAAATATGCTGACCAGCTCCTAAAAGTGTGACGGTAACACTATTTGGCTGTCACGGCTTTTTAAGTAACGAAAAATAAATAAATTAGGTATAGCCTCATGTATAAGCACAATTACAAGAAATCTTTAGGTTAAATAGTAGCAGTGCTATAAAAAATATTATTACACAAATCCTAATTACAAAGATAAGAGAAAATTAGATATTTTGATCAACTATTCAATCAAACATATCGCTGATGAGCCATGATTGAAGCTATTCATGTAGACTCTGACACCAGACGTGTTATTTTCTCGTCTTGAAAAGAAATAGAGGAAAATTGAAGGTATTCAAACCACTACCTATAGCAAAATGTACACTTACTTTTGTATTAAATATTCATAAATCTTTCTTCTTATTTGAATCACAACTACACAAACGCAAATATTTGTATCTCATATGCAAATATGCAAAGAAGCATGTTTATTAAAACCTCTTTGACTGCCTCGGTGTCGCAGTGGTAGGGTATGCGACTGCATGCTGTCTCGGGTTCGATTCCGGGTTGGACTAAATGTTTGTATGATTTGTGAAAATATATAAGTATTCTATCAGTCGATCTAGCTTTCATAGTACAAGCTCTGTTTAGTTTGAAACTAGATGGCATTGTGTCATATTTCCGAAATATTTTTATTACCTACTGCTTAAGAAAAGCATACAAAAAATAAGAAATATATTCAATTTAGAAAAGAATATGTCACCATCCGAATACTGAGCAATCAAGGAGTTGAGTAGTCTAACCATCTGACTGGCAGGAGCGTATTGTGCCGTACACGTTCGCATTTGCGGCACAGCAAGAGCGTAACCGGGTTTGGTAACCATAACAGACAACGATATAGATAATGTATTCGCATTATCAACTTAGATATTTAGACGTGAACTAGCGTCACCAACTACAAACTCTAGTCACCCTAGTGGCTTAGCAGTATTTTGAAAAATAATGTAAATTCATATATCTTCTAATCGTTAGAGAAATAAAAAAGACAAAAATTTGAACTCCATTAAGACAAGAACATTATATTGTCTCAAATTATTTTCAGGCATTATGTTTACAGTCCTTATAATATTATATTTCTTAGAAAGTCTTCGATCCCCTACTCGTTTGTCCTTTCTGTAGGAGCTATTAACTACCCGAAAAGGTTTCTATAATGGCCTGGGAGAGCATTAGTGACCCCACTGCGTTAAGGACCTTCGACGTTTTGGCCCCTGGAGTGCTTCCGGCGGACGCGACGCTGACGTCATATCCTCCATCTTAAATTGCCATCAATAATTTATTTGTTTTTGATGAAAAATTATTGAAAATAATTCTCCCGGAAATTATTTTTGGAAAGTGAGCCTCGTCTTTTAGGAGATATTTAAATATATTTAAAATATTATGTCACAACGTTGTATTAAATATGGTACATTCGTGTTAAATAATACGATACACACTCGTATATTTAGGATAATATAATAATACGATAATAATGGACATTTGAATTGAACTTAGAAGTGTCTATATTTTTGTACAATAAATACTTTAAACAAACCCAAAGAACTCAATAGTAACTTCACCCTAAGTTAATACATACACATTGTGGGCTCATCGACAAAAGGTCAGAATACTGAACAACTCATACAGTTTGTAGCCGCAATATAAATATATACCATATTTACGCGACTTGGACGATTCGCACACAATTCCCGATATGCAATCCGATCCCTATATAAAGTTTTTATTCTCCGCGTATCCCTTTTGTACGCGAAGCAGTTATAAGGCATCCTATACACTTAGAAACATTTGAGTAGCGGCCAATATATATTTTTGTTAAAAACAAACAGATGATAACAAAACTCTATCTATTAATCCAAATGTACGAAATACTCGTGCGAAAAACTGAAATAAAATTAATAACTATGTATTATATTTAACAATAATTTAAACTTCTCTGAGATAGATTACTGACATACAGTATTTTTCCGGTATCACGTGGCACGCGCCCGTACAAAGTACACAAAGTAATATTCACAATTTTTAGGTCCATTGTGTTCAAGCACATGACGCTCAAACATACCCATGTATTTGACATACTCGTATTATAAGTCGCCTGAACTCGTTCAGAACTATAATATCAACGACTAATATTATGCGTTAAAAGCTCCTTTGGTTGGTTTGAGCGGTCGCCACGCCGCTCGCTACTACGCTAAGTGCTGTGGGTCCGATCCCCACATGGGACGACAATTTGTGTGATTCACAAAGAACAATGGCAGAAACATATTTACCTAAAACTGAAGCGTTTAAAAAATTGACTAACAGTAAACTTACTAAATATTTTTTCTATGATTTATCATTATACCGCCATGCGTTGTATAAGTCTAATAAGAGATTGGATATTTTTAAAGATTTTATTTGACCTAAGTACGTAATGTCAGAATCGCCATCACGAACTGACTAGGGATGCGTGATGACATTATTATATTATGGAACGTTTTATCGATAAGCGATTGTTATAACTTTGGCTTAAATATCTATCGAAGGTTCACCTATTATGATTATGAATTTGCTTCTGCCCACGGGTTTACTCATACGCTACCGTAACTAGCACTGTAGTGACTAAATCAACCTAATTAGAAATAATTTAGAATATTTTTGACTCTTTTTAAAAGATTTTTGCTACACCAAAATAAATAGAATATAGTTACGTTATTTTCCTACAGAAAAATACTAAAACAATATACTGCTTAGTGTGATGAGAAAAAGACATTGTAGGTTGATAACGGCATATAAATAGACATGCATCGATATTTTTTAAATGTCGATACGTCGTCGTCGCACTTACTATAACCCGGCAATCTCGTGCGCGACCGTCCCGCGGGGTGACAGACAGTGGCGGGGGCGAGGTAGCGCGTCATTCTAGCACACGGCTACACACGATTCCCTTCCCCGCTACACCATCCGCTACCCGCTGACATCATGAGTACCTCGTCCCCGCCACCGTCTGTCACCCCGCAGGACGGTCGCGCATGACGTTGACGGACTATAGTCTTGTCGTTTGACACTTACACTCATGACTTACATAAAATTTCTCACAAGGCAATTGTAGTTTATTTGGTTGTTTTACTTTTGTTTAGTATTAAACTCTCATATATGTTTATTTTAATTTTATATAGTGTTACTCCATTATGCATTATGTGATGCCTTAAAATGTTGTGCATTAATCTCAATATAATGGATGCATGCTTTAGATTTTAGTAAATAATGTCACAACCACTGACTGTTGAATAACTAAATAATTAAATAAATGCTCCCGCCTTGTGTAAATGTGTATTGAAGTACATTTATTCAAATGATTATTAATAATTTATGTATTTATGGCTAGTATTACACCTGCTATGTAAGCGAAGATTTTTTTCTACTGTTTACCAATACATGCCAAGCAAATACCCTTCCTTCTTTCACCCATTTAGAGAGTCGGCTAACACTTTCTACAGCAAAATAGGGTTGCTTATAAGTAATAATAATGATGAATAATATTTTCGAATATATGACACACAACGCCATCTAGTTTCAAACAAAACATTTACAATATTTTAGTACTTAACCTCGAAACATTCAAAATCCAATATCTTTTTTCCTAGACTTCTTTCGCTAGTAATTTTTTTATGAGAATGTTTAAGAATAAATTCTCAAGGGTTATAGGCATTTTTGATATTTAAACGCTGTCATTTCACTTCAAATAAAATTATGTATGGGGACCTGCCATTGTCCTTTTTGTTCTGAGTCTGGGTGTTCTTTGTCTCCGATTCATGTATGTTTGTAAAGGATGTATTCATAGTGCGAAAATTGTCTTTTTTTAACAAAAAAAAAATAGTGGTGATTTTTTTACTTTAAATGAATTTTTAAGGGAGTGCAAAGTAAATTTCGATACATGCCTGCCTACTATTTCTTAGTAGATATTAATTTATCTCTTAAGACACAAAGTTGGCATTTTGTTGAGCAACAAAAAGTGACCTGTCGCATAAAAAGCTTACGCGTATACGCGATCTAATATACAATTTAAATTGTGTCCCAAAACTCGTAAATGGAAAGCCCGGGCTTACATACACCGGGACCCTTTAGTTTTTACAGCCCTCAATATTTTGGTCCTAAATAAGTTTAGCGATATGAGTTTGATGAGCTATTTGCATTATATTATCGTTGCTGGCGTATCGTTCGTGTTGTGGGCAACTGGTGGCTGGTACGGAGATTATTTTTGCGGAGATTTCAGTTTTTGTCGATGGTATTTTTTTGTTATAATGATCCTATTGTGGAATATATATCATGCTACGTATTATGTTACTTACATACCTAAATGGGCTGGGACTCCTAAAACCGCGTTCAAACCATCTTGACGGATTGTCGAATAGACTCAGCTCTGCAGCATACGCGGTTTATAAAATTCGTCAATTAACCGATGTAGAAACAGCTAGACTGGTGTATTTTAGCTATTTTCATAGTGTACGGTAGTGTACGGTATTTTGTTGTGGGTAAATGCTGCTGACATTCAAAGTGCAAAAGAGAGCTATTCGTGCAATTTATAATCTCAGTTATAGGCAGTCACTGAGGGATTAGTTTGTAAGAAATTGGTATCATCACAGTCGCATCTCAATACATGTATGAAAATTTAGTGTATGTAAAGAAAAATAATCATTTATTCACAAAGTTTAGCGACATTAATAAAATAAACACTAGAAATAAAGATAAACTCTTGTTACCAACCACTAGACTACAAAAAGTAAGCAAGTCTTTTCGTTGTCAGGGTGTGCGATTTTACAATAAAATGCCAGGCAAATTCCATGAATTAAGTATTAACAAATTTAAGTCTTTAGTAAAGCTAAAACTGTGTGAAAAGGCTTACTACGTTATTACAGATTATTTAGACGACAAATTTGCTTGGGATTGATGTTGCTCACTCCCACATTTACGTAGACATCTTTGTTGTTAAGTTTGAAAGTGATGGACATTTAATTATTATTTTTTTGGTGTATTTCGTATTTTGTTTGTTTTAATTTGTTTATTTTTCGTTGAATTTGAATTGTATAGTTTTTTTTGTGTAAATATGTAAATGTGAGTATAGTGTAGGCTTGTAATGTTAATTCATATTTTAGTATCTTTCTGGTAGTTTTGAGTGTTGCCACGGCCTACCCAAATGTCCTGCTGGCGGTAGTGTCATGCTTCGGGTCGTTCATCTTGACGAATATCGGTTAGGCTACACAATGGCTGGAGCCTGTATGCCGTCTGTATGGACAGGCTGACTCAAAGCTAAGGTATTTTCCTCATAAGGCCTACCCAGACCCTATACTTGCACAGTTTTATTTAATTTTGTTTACGGACTTAAAAAAAAAAGACGCCTCTGTGGTTTGTTTCGGCGTTTCTTCCCAGAGTGAGTCTTAGGAAATGCCGGCTCCTTCTAGCTATAAAGTCCGACTTGTAAAAATATCTGAAAAGATTTACTTACAGAAATAAATATCATTTAATCATTCATTTTAATCACTTGATGGTATCATAAAACCGTTAATAGTGTTGTACGAGTATAATAGTAAGTTTGTTTAAATCTTTATTTGTTATAATATATTCTTTAACTAAACTGAAAATGATATCAATACTTACGATATTTTAAACAATTCTTCAGTAAGTAGTTAGCAACCAGTACCTCGACTCCAGACATAAACAAAATTAATTTTTTCATCGCAAAACATTACTAGCGTAGTGTTACTATTTTAGACAAAAAAATTACGGTGTTAAAGGTTGAACGTGTGTATTTAAATGTCTATGGCATCATACTTTTTTATGGATAACGTCTAACTCGAGATTGTTCTTAGTTATCATTAAACTCAGACTTTTTATGTGGCGTCACTGATGTATTGCCAACAATATATTAGTGACACCACATAAAAACTGATGTGACGTCACGAGAGGTTATTTATATACAACATTCTGGTATTTCAGGTATACTGGACACACATACACAAATATATATATTTGGCGCAGTGTATGAGGGTGTGTATTTTAAGCGGACGCAGCAAGTTGCTTCAGTTACGTCGTCGGTCCGTTATTACACTTGTGTTCCACTGTAATGAAGGCAATAATACGGCAAATTCCCAGATAGAGTTCCCTGTAATTGATGTGCGTCTGTAGGAAATTGAATCGATTATAGATCAATTGGTCTAGGTATCAATGCCCCCGAATGACCTCGGATTCCACCGACAGCTCAGTAATACAGATGAAGGTTACTCAAGTCCAATGGCCACGAGAAGAGCACCTACTCACTTATTGCTTAGTTTGTTTAATTTATTACCATATTATTTCAAAATCGGTATGTCAATGCAAGGTATCGATGTTGACTAACTAATGATAGCAGTCATTCGTCCGTTGTTGTTACTATAAGGCTCGCTTCTGGATCCACCGAATAAGAACACTTTACTTTCTGTAGTGAAAAAGAAGAAATTCAGAAAAAAAACTGTTAAACCATTATCAATCGTAAAACTGAAGACAACAAGGTCTCAATCCCGTTTAGTGCTTTGAAAAAATATAGGTTCGATTGCTATTGCATAGGATAATGTTCCGTTCACTCTCATCATTATCACGTTCTATACTTATACTTGATATATTGTTATGAAATATTTATATAAATACATCTAAGTCTGATTCTCTGTGTTCTAGAACCTTTAAACCTTTATGTAAACGTAATTAAGGGAAAATGAAATATTATCTAATTAAAGTTAATGTTTAAATTGAATTAAATTATAAAAATATATTAAAAAGAGGAGGACCTCAAAGAAGATAACAAAAATGTAATTTCGAATATAAAAATTTATTAAAAAATCTACTACGATGCGAGATGTCATCTATCTACATCATGTGAGCGTCTGAATTAAAGGTCCATACAAGATAGGCTGCGTTTGGATCTAGACAGTTCATTGTTCATAATATTGTTAATTAATTAAATTTGGTAATCAATATTTCACTGTTGTTAACAATTCTGTGGATATTAACAAAAATCTTTAAACATTCATCTCAGACGATGCAGATTTCTCTACGAAACTTTTGAAGCTATACTCCTAGAAAAACAATGCCATAAGCTATTTCAAATGCAATTTCCGTAAAGTAAACTTACTACCAATAACCAATTACCAAAATTCCTTAATGACGTATGACGTACCTTTACGATCGTAAAACAAAGTACTGTTAAAACTTTATTTATAGTGATTAGTTGTTATACTGTAGCTTTCAATCCTACACAAAATGCCACAATTGGAAAATATAATTCAAGTCGAAAACTGGTATTCTCCACTTCTTCATGCTTAACGGAAAGTACATTTTATAATACAATGGTGTAAGTTGGAAAAAGTTTTCGGGTTACATATTGCCACCTCAATATTGTGAGTTATTTCAAAGCTATGATTTGAAATATTTACATATATATATATATATATATATACAAAAACAGCTAAATGTTTGATTTGCATAACATCGTTTTATATATTTTTGCTCGCACATAAATTGGATACTGATTTGAGATACCTAATATGCTTGTCAAATTTTCGTCATAAGGAATTTTTAATTTGTGAGTTCGATCACATCTATCCATACTAATACATCTTCGCGCATAAACCGCTGAACCGATTTGGATGTAATTTGGTTTAGAGATACTTTGATTATTGAGGAAAGACTTAGGTTTTTTACTGCGATAAAAAGTTAGTATCTTATAATAGTGATTCAGACTTCAGTAAAATAAAATTATGAGCCACCTCTAACTATCGCGTTAATCTGGCATAGCGTATTTCGATCAATATGTAAGTCTTACTTATGAGAATAACAGTCGCAGGATAAGCAGCGACAGATAATATTGTTTTTAATGATCTTAGATTAAGCTATTTAGGATCAATAATGCTTCCTCATTAGGTTATCAATCTATGAGTCACGCCAGTAACCCTAATCTCTTATCATCAGACGAACCTTTATGACATTTTGATTCTATGTGTAATTTTTTATAATTCTATAGAGTAAATTAATAAACGCTAGCTCATTAACCTTGGACCACAGGCTAAAGGGTAATCCAGGACCCTTTCGTAAACTTTGTCAACTGCTTCCTTGGGAGCGATAGCATGAGTTCTGTAATTTTAACTAATGATACTTGGTGAACGCTCGCCAAAGCCTGCTGTAGGCCAAAATTTGGTGCTAGTGGTTTGAAGATTTCATCCAGATTTGAGAAATTACACTTGTTGAGACTTATGCGGTAACATGTGATGAATTTAAACAAAAAGTAGAAAGTGATGTTTGCTGTGTTATGTATATATGCCGTTGGTACGGTGGTCGCGTTTTAATAAACTAAGTTTTTCTATATTTATACTGACTAATAACAATTTGAAATTTTATTTTATATGCGTATAGATGTTAAAATCGCGGCTTAACCGCTGTAAATTTTATAGGGCGCTATATCTTGTTCATATATTTTAATTGAATTATCTTAATCGTTGTCACACATTGGGGTTATGTGGGTTTTACCAATGATTGAACATTCGCACTAATAATATAACCTCGACTATATCTTAGTTCAGTATTCTCTTTTATCATTTTTTTCGAAGAGCTAGGCAGCCCGTATTACACAATTTTTTCTAACTATACGAGTTTTCTCTTATTTATGGTTCTACTTATATAATAAGATTTGAGATAACAATTTATTTTTACATTCTATGGGATACCTTTTCATACTTCTTATAGATAGAACTTAATATCACTTTGATCAAATCGGGAATAAATCATACGGTGAGTAGGACGTATCGGGGTGGTATTTAGTAGAAACACCACAGACTCGTAGCTACTACATCGCCGTAATGGCATTCTACGGGAGCCGACAGGGCCAAAACGATTTTCCACCCTGAAACCAAAAAAAAAAATCGGGATCAAAAAGGCAGTATTTTAACTCCGTTATTCATGTTTTATTTAGTATTTAATTTAATCATTCAAATTTTGATTCCCTGCCTTAGGTGAAAATAAAATGTCCCACCGCTGATATAGATTAAGAATTGCTTAAGACAGTGCCTGCGGCTAATTATCACTGTCGCACCTCTCTACTAGCAAAGTCGCATGTGCAAAAGGATTTTTTTAAATCTTTTAAAGACCTGCAGTTTATTCATTAAACAGAAACATTGAAGGACCGCCCTGCATGGCATTTATTACTACAAACAACAGAATACTGTTCATGACAATACAAATTTAGAACTTCCTCTACTAATTTTGCTAAAATTGATAGGCCATCTTAACTATCAAGTGTACTGAATGATTGTTTACAACTTTAATAAACTGAATATCACATCAGAAAGATCGTTATTTCCGAGCTTTTTGTTAACGAAATTTATTGCTACCATACCTATTGCCTTCTGTCGAATAGGAGGAAGTCATACCTGTCCATCTAGTATTAACTTCATAAATAAACACCTGTAAGTTAGTTGTTAGAAACAACTCTAGCTTTAAGATTATTCTAGAATTATTCAATAGATACAAAGCAATCAAAATATAGTAACTTTGTCAATCAGTAGAGGTCGTTATTCATCTCCTGACAATATGATAAACTTCTCTAATTTACATGCAAATAATTGTAACAGATTGAAGGCGTCCATTTTATACGTAATTGTATTCATTTGTATAATTCGTCGACTCATCGGAATCTTCGTTATGTCAGATTGTTCTAATTTCGATATTGTTACGTTTATATTAATTTACATGCTGATTCTGAAATGAGTATTCTTTGAAATAGGGTATATTGTTTTTGGAATATATAAGTTGCCATTATAATAATATTTATAAAGCAATTTGTCGTGTGGTGACCGATTAAGAACACAGAGTGCCGACTAAGGGTGCAGACTATGCAGGACAACAACACTGCAAAGAGAAGGAAAATTTAACGCCAACACGCCTGGCCGGCGTTTCATAGTAAACCAAAACCTCCTTTCTTAGGTAAGGCCTATAACCAGCAGTGGACTATTAAAGGCTGTCGATGACAGCAATTGAAAATTCTTAGAAATGTTACAATAAGAACTTATGTAAGAACTTAATATTTTTAGTTAATAAAGAAACACGGTTATACTGCAAAGTGTATTGGGGATGCCTGACTGCCGTGCGAACACGACGACAGTTGCATCACTACAATGGGTCTACGACAGTTCCGAAACCTACATAGGATATAGTATGTAGATGAGTCAAAGAATTATATCTTTAAACTTAAACGAACCATAAATTGTTTTCTATCGATTTTAGTAGGTAATTTTCCCAGCGAATCACTGATTATTAAATATATGTAAATGTGTAAAGTGCAATACCAAAAACTGTACTCTTTTATTAATAGCTACAACAAAACCGAATGAAACTTTAAACCAAATTCTTGTAAGCGTAAGAAATGAAATAAATTAACAATGCCTCTTTGTTTCAGATGGCTGGCAGCAGGTGCTTTGTTTGTAAGTATTATATGGATTCTTTTAATTCTTCTGTAAGTACCGATAAAAGGGAACTCTTTTCAATACAGTTGTTTTGTTGAAGACATCTTTTAAATTGCATCATACCTTTGTCTTTAATTTCCTCCTGCCTCTGGTTTTCGTATTTCATTATATTTGTGTTTTCTATGGATTCGAGATTCACTGTGTTAATTATTTTCTGTTGCTTGTTAAATCCAATGTTTATTGATTTTAGTATAAAATATTTTATCGCAGAACGACCTTTTGTGATATTACTCAGCTAATTTTATTCATTTAAGTCGGACCACAGCTTGAAAGAACTTCAGGATTCTTAGTAAATTAGAAATAGTTTTTAGGTTTTAATTGAGCTGCGAAGTGAGAGAAGTGAAGCAAATGCATTTTGCCATTTACGAGTAGACCTAGTAGTGTAAAACATATTATCTTTTAATCTCTCCTTTTTTCATTTATTATTTATGAGCTTGTGTGATATATATAGTTATGCATAAAAAAAATGCATAAGACGTACATATTCTTCAAATTTGAAATCTATCTGAAATGTATCTTATTTTATTCAGCCATAACTCTCATTTATCTAGAACATCTATGAAGAATTCATGTGTCAACGTGTGTTCAACGTTTGTCGCGATTTCAGCAAACATGTTTGAACAGTAAATAAAGTCAGTAGAAGAAATAACAGCAAAAACAAAAGGAGCAACAAAGTAATTAGCACAACCGGACACATCTTATAATTGTTTACAGTGCAAATCGGCGAGAAAATCCAACCGGTGTAATGAAAAATGTTCCCGGGACTTTGTCCTCGGTTCTTTATGGCCCAAGTTTTGCGGGTAGGACTTAAATTATTTTAAGTGTGGCAATTTCTGCACGCCTTGCGGTTATCGTCTACTCACTGTGATTAATGCAAGCCAACTTGGCTTTTGAAGGATTTGCACTCGGATTCTCGCTTGTCGCTACCCTTCCATCTACAATGCTCCAAGTTTCGCCAACACTAATTGTTGAGACTGTTTTATTTATGGATTAATGTGTCAATGTCTGTTTTCAAATCCATCTTGAGCGATGACGATTCTTTAAGAACTACGTCTGGTTTTGTCTTGAAGTATTGCAGAAGACAATTTCTTATTGAAATTTACGGTTGAGCTGATTTAAGAAATGAAATTTCTCCGCCATCTGCTTTATATCTCGGTCAATAATATAAAACTTTTTATTTAATCCAGACTACAGAATTCAGTTACTGTTATTAAACAAAAGATAATAACTTTCTTTCCTTTATGAAGCAAGTTAATTTAAAACTATTTCATGTGTAAATGATACGAGAATTGCCTTGAAAGGAGATGCAGTTTATACACTCATAACGGTTTTACAAACATTGCTCGTGCAAACTCTAAATATTAGGTTTGTTGTTTTCAAAATGCTCTCTCCTAATATTTCCAAGAGCGTTATTATCTCACGGTGTTTAAACTTTTCGCTTTAGTGAATTCAAATTAATGACAAAACAATCCGTCCTGTTGAGAACTTAAATTGTTTACGAGTCTATTACGATTGTACATTTCCTCGTCTACAGTATAGCTTTTATTGCATTTACGATTTAAAACGAACCTTAGACGTCCCGAAAGATTTTCTTTGTTAGAAGCTTCGATATAATGGCAGTCTATATAATGTTATGTACTTACGAAGTCAAAGGATGGGGCATTACAATGGTCGTAAATCTCTTAGATATAAAACTGCAAACAAGTAATTACTCTGACCCAAAGATTTAGAACAAAAGGACCTGAGATTAAAAACAGTTTCGACGCTGTCCATAGAAGAGGAAATAAATCCGGCAAAAACAGATAAGCAGACTCCGGAAGAACTTTATTTGAAACGCTTTTAAAGCCGACCATGATATTTTTCAGATTTGACGTTATCTACGGATTTAATTAAATTTTTTAACTATCTGATGGTGTACTATGGTACACCATCTGATAGTTAAAAGCCTATGGGCTTATGAGTTAAAATACGACTCACATACTCGCCTGTTTCATTTATTCCAGTTGGAACTGTTCAAACGTTGATTGGTGAGTCGATAAAAATAGTCCATTTAATGAAAAATCGTAAAAATCCCTGTTCCTGAATGTAAAATGGATAGAATTAAAATTTTATTCGGCGCTTCAACGGGAACCATATAATGCCTGTGTATTTTAATAAAACGAAATTGCTAAGGACGGTTGTAAAATTTGAAGACCTCTGAATTAATGGGGGAAGTGTAATTGAGTCAGTTGGATTTCCGTACGAAACATCATTTTATGTTTACTTCATTTGGGGTGTGTTTGAACGCTCCTTCAGCTCGGTATGTGTGACAGTCGGAATAGTTAGAATTGCGTAGTTTGAGTGGTTCTCATAAAATGGGTTCGTTCATTGTCAAAGCTGAAATTAACGTTTTAGTATCTTTAAGAAATAAGATATGTTTCAAGTTGTTAAGCAGTTCTATTGCTCTTTTGAGAACGCATGTTTATTTAATAAAATCAAGTCAAAGTTACAAGAGAATGTTGTTGTTACAAGAGATTATTAATTTTCGATTCAATTTTTTAAAAACTTTTTTATAAAATATGTAGCTAGTTAGAGTTAAGTTTGTTTTTTTGTTAGTTGCACCTTCAGTACTAAATGAGTAAGTCTCTTATTCCTAAATGTTTCACCACAAAGAGAACGTTAAGTACGTTAATATGATGCTTTATATTTCTGAAAGTTTCTAAGTAGCACTTCTTTCACAGTAAGTCCTTGTGAAAAGGAACCAGCTGGTACTAAATCTTTTCTCCATATACTTTTCGCATTATTTACCGCCCCGAGAACTGTTGCGAAATATCAACTGTTATTAGTTTTCTTGTTTTGTTTAGCGGTGTAACTTTATGTGTTTGAGGTTGAATGGTAGTTTTTCTGATTTATAGACTCGACTATTACTCGGTCATGGACGTGATGTGGTAATATTAGTGGAGGCTTACTTAGTATTGGCCAGTGGACGGTTACTTTCGGTGATTCGGTTACTCTCCTTACGAGTCACACATTTCTCATTAAAAACTTGAAGCTAAAAACCAATCACTAGTAATTTAAATGTTAGCATGATGTTACAATTTCGAGCATTATTAAATAAAAGTTAAAATTTTTATCTAGTTTGGCGATAACTAGATAAAAATGGAAACACATTTTAGATTCGCTCCACCCTAAAAATGCTCTGTTACAACGGGTGCCATTCTCCTAAAAGTTCCTTATAAGTTAGATTGTGCAAGTAATGTCATTTAAAATTCAGATACACATCGACTTGACCTAATATAATTAAATTACCTTCTGTTATATTTTCCATAAATGTACATAATTATACAAACTTACTGCTGTAGGAAACCACCGACTAATTAATCAATTACTTTCTAATCCAACTTAACAGTATTATATAGCGGACAGTAAAATAACATTTGCAGAAGAACCCTTTAGCATGTTACAGTATGTGACTATATCTTAGATAAGGAGATTATGGAAGTGCTTTCAATATAAAACAATGTTCACACATATACGCTCTATTTTACCAAATAGGTGTATTTGTTCTTAACGAAAATGCTAAAGTGTTTGTATAGCCTTCCTAGTTTGAAGTGGTCCCTAGATAGGCACTATTAGAGAACTAACTGTTTTACATACACACTTTTTGCCGATGCAGTGTTTATCATTCCCACCGCAACTTGCCCCAACTTTGACTATACGTCTGCTTCCAACTTTGTCCGTGAGCCTCTGTTTTTACACTTTAAACTTCCGAGGCTCTTGTTTATGCAGAAATTTTACGACTTTTTCATTTCAATATTAATAATAGGATTCAAGATGGCTGGAAATATGTTTGTTTGTGGTATTGTGTTCTGTTTTTTATTATATAGGTGTGCCGAGATGAATTAAGTCTTCGTTTATATTTTTCTCGTCAGTATACTGCCTAAAATTATTATCTACGAGTTAGTTCTCTATGGTCAAAGGTAGACCTCTATATGTTAGGCTGGTTTAACAATGTGACTTTCGTTTGTTAATATTTCGAATTATTGCGGACTGACATACCCTGTTACACGTTTAATAATACGATTTCAACTATAAATCAGACACCAATTCAACTTACTTTAATCAAAATTTGCTAATAACAAGTAAAACGTTTAAAATAAAGCCGTACATTCTAGAATTTAACATTGCATTATGCAATGTTTGTGAGCAAAACAGTCTGTGCAAATAAAATAACGCATGGGGTTACGTTATCCGATTCGTTTATAATGGAGGGTCATTAAAAACGGATGCGGATGTGAAGATAACACAAGTTAAAGCTTAATTTTGTTTACTGGACAAATGTAGCTCATGGCAACACTAAATTTGTGTACGTGGGAGGTTGAATTTACTTTATATATATGTAGACAAACCAGCTTACAGCCTCTTCATGTAAATGGTTTAAGAGTACATAACTACCAGTGTCATTCACAAGTTACTCTCTCTCTCATTAGGTGACAGAGGTTTCTACAGAAATAAAACATTAGGCTGCTAGTGCAGTCTTCTGGCCACTGTCAACTGTGACTTCCTTTTTTTTTTTTTTTTTTTTTTTTCCTTGCGGTAATCCCCTCGGATACCACCTGTCGGTGGCATGTCGCCTTCGCCGGGTACTAATAGCCGGGGAACCAGGTATACCCTAGAAAGGAAGTCCCTGGTGCCCCGACATACCTCGGGTCATCTACAGACGAGTAGACGACCCCCCCCCCCCCCCGTGTGGGAACCCCATGTTCCCTGTGCTCCCTGGAAGCGAGCGCGCTTCGCAACGCGCTCGCCGTCACCCTGGCCTAACTGTGACTTCCTGACTACTACTGTCTTCCTATCTTATTGATTATACTCGTAACAACAGAAGTTTAAGAGTAAATATGTCAAATGGAGGTTTCGCTGCCAAGTTCTAGAAGCGTGGTCGACCGGGGAAGGTAGTTGACGGAGATAATTTGCATATATTTATTGAAGCGATTTCGATACTATTTGACTACCAGGTAGCTGTCCATATAAGGTAATTTTTTCTTTCAGAAAAACAGTATAAAATTTTGCCCGGTCCGAGAATCGAACCTGTGGCCTCATGGACTGCAGTCGCGTAGCGTACTACACCACTAAGGCAGCACTTTTAAAATTCCACGCGAACGAAATCGCGGGTGTAATCAACAAATTGTTTTTCTGAGTCTTTGTGTTCGTTTCATGTATGTTTGAAAATACCCCCGCGACACAGGATATATTCCTAATACGGGAGTTGTCTTTAAACAAAAAAAAAAACAAACTGAAGTTAGCTGAAAAACTGATACGCTGACTAAGACAAAAAACTGTTTATCTCTTGACTGTTATTTTATTTTGAACTCATGCTATTACGTATTAAGGCTCCACCTGATTCATTAGTATACAAGTAAAAAAATATAGGTATATTAATACACTGTGTGAAAAGGGCCAATTAGGGGGATTGAAACATAACTTTCCACGCAGTGCGGAATCGCCGTGCTGTCAGTTACCGAAGTTTGCAGTCGCAATCGTGCCAGTAGTAGAATTCAGCGCTCACACCGCTGTTGGTTGTTGAACGGGCTCTATGCAAACAAATTGAAATTAAAAAAATAAATATGTTTTAAAAAAACGTGCAGATATGTGAACTGTTTATGTATGGAAATATTTAACAGCAATAATTATAAATCAATATCTTGATTTCACTTTAAACAGGTGATTTTTTGTCTTTTATAGTTATGTTTTTAGACCAGGTAGTCAACGGCATGTACCATCTCAAAATTGGGTATGGTACAAATTTTTAGTGTTCTCGTTTGCCACGCTCACTTACACGGTACTGATGTTTGTATTACTACCCTTCCAGCGGAGCGCTGTTGACCCTATTGATAAAGCATTAGACTGGTATAATAGTGTCAAATATCTTCTTTAAAAGGATCAAAACTCCGCCAATTCCTGCTCAATGTGCATTTTCATGGGAATTAAACCAGAATTCGTGTAAGGAATAAGGTCTAATGCGTTTTTTAGGTATAAATTTGTTGTAGAATCTGGGTAAACACTCGCTGTTCAGTTCCATTAGACATTATATTAAAACGACACGAAAAAGTACCCTAATTTCTATCTAGGGCGTGTAATAAAAAGAAAGGTGCAAGCACCGTCGTCCGTCAGACGAGATAAGGCTTTGAGAGACAAAGATGGATGGTTCAGGGCGACAGGCGTGTTATCATTGCCTTCGTTATCTCTGGGAGGGATATTTTGTTTAATTGCCTACGTTTTTACTGCCGCTCTTTAAAATAAAGGATAGTTATGTAAGTGAATGTAGGTTATGAGGTCACTGAATAAGTGATTAAAATAATTTTAGCTATTCTTGCTTAAATAGTAAAGTTCTGTTTATTGAAATACACAAGTATATCTAAAACTAGCTGTACTGTTTCAGACCAGATGTTTAAAAAAGCATCTATAAAAATCAGGTTACTTGAGAAGGAATTTAAAAAAAGATCTACTCTTTGTAAAGTGTAAAGCCGTTAAATGGATAAGTATTATGGATAAGTGGTATGGTGGTAATGGTGACAAATAAAATTTGTATTCACAATTTAATGCAAAACATAATACCAGAAATTACAAGATGCACTGGTACGGAGTTGTCGTAAGTATAGTTTCATTTTGTAAGATTGATACCTCTCCTAAGTTTTATAAGTGTAAGTCTCCCTTTGCTGTCAATAAGCTGTCAATAAGCTCTCTGAGTTATAAAAATATAAAAGACTAGTTTTTTTAACTGTGCATGCCTATATGTACCCAAACGACGTCTTAGGATCGTCAAGTATTAAACAGTTTTATATTTAAACAGTATGTTAATTTCTACTTACTAGTTACGTCAATTGTATTCTATTTGCTGTTATGCAGCTGACATCTAACTCAAATGCACTGTAAGTTTAGAACTACTCCAGTTGGCTCCAATCGACACGGTGTCGCTAGCAGTCCTGAAAGTTCTCACAAAGAGACATTGTAGGTGCGGAACTTGACATACGGGAAGTGTAGCCTTAGTTAGGTTAGTCAGTAAATTTTATTTATAACAGCGTTAATACAGCAGTATAATTAACAAGAAAAAAAAACGCTTTTACTTTCTAGGTAACTACACTATTCTTATTTAAAAAGAAAATTAATTTTCTAAGTAACAAAGTTTGGTTTACCATTAAAACCGTGCTTGTTAATTTTACTATGCGAATATTTTTATTCAATATTTACAAAAATGTCTCGCCTACAGAGTAATTACTAATATTATATTACTATAGATTACTAATTAAAAAAAAATCTTTTATATTTTTCTTAAATTGCAACGTAACTAGAACATATTAATCCAATATTCTGTAAAAGACCAAGCTTTCAAAGCTCTATTTACTTTTAATACGGAGTCTCTGTTCTTGTTTGAATTTCTTCTGCTTTTATCTTTTATACATTAAAGGATTTTAATTCGAAAAGAGAATTCTTCAAACTCGTTCGAGATTCAGTTAGATAATAAATTTTGTTTGCCGCCTTGCCTCGGGATAGTAAAAAAATGTTTTTTTTTTCTATTTTATCATTAAATTGTTACACAAGAAACAAATTTGGCTCGATGTATGTTAAGTAGTGCTGCACTTGCAATACTTATGGATGACTTACGCTTGTGTTAAACTTATCACCTATTCCTAGGTATTTTTGGTTAATTTAAAAAAAGTTGGTTAAATGTTTGCTTGGAAGAGTATAAGATATTAAACATCAAGAATTCTAAGAACAGGATTAGGGTTATCAGGTCAACAAGGTATAGTGATATTATCTATATAAAATCTTAAGAAAACATTTGTGACCCTATATAAAAGCTCATAAAGTTATTCAATAACAATCAATTATAATATTAGACAAAGTTGTTCATAATTTACTCTTCCTCCGAACCTTTTTTCTAAACTAGGTTGAGGGCGGCTAGTTTACTACGACACGGCTGAACTTCGATTTTTTTTGCGGAGCGACTGTCATCAGTTCTGCACAGCCCAAGTACCAGGCGATATCGAAGTTGAAGAAAGACTGTTTAAGGCTTCATTAATCGATAACAGTTGTCACAGATGTCCGTATGGCAAGCGGGACCGACGGCTAAACGTGCTCCCCGAAGCATGGAGGGGTTTTAATGTGTTAAGGATGGTCACCAATCCGTAGACTGACCTGGCTAGGATTGCTTAACTTTGGAATGTAATAAGCTACTCGGTTACCAATTAGCCACGAGCCCCTCTGTTAATTTACTAATAATCTAAGTGCTAGGCGAATCCGTCACAGCCCTAAGCGAGTTTTAGGATCATTGTACACAATGCAGTGGCTTAGAGCGTTGTCTCTGAGCATGATTACTGCTATAATAACCCCTCTTTCTTTCTTTAATAACCCCTCTTTTCAGTTGTGCAGTAGCATTTCAGTCTCATTAGTCTACTGATAATATGCTAGGGTTGGAACAATAGTTTAACCCGCTATTGTTTGATTCTTATGTTTGAGTGCGAGAAGGAGGTTTCAGTATTACTTAGATCAGTTGGTGCACTTTTTCTTCAATAATTTATATACATATGTATTGGAATGGTTTTTTTTTAAATTATAAATGTGTATCGGGTATCAAATTATAATCTACTTATGTAAAATGTATTTTTTTATTCTAAAACGAACTAACGTTCGATCTCATCAAAGGTCTTTTGTCTATTTATGCTATTAACAGGCCAATTAAGTAACATTCTTGTAAGAATATGTTGTATGCACATTAATAAAATATGTGTTATAAATTTTATTTTACTTAATTTAACGAAGAATAAACTCAATCTCATCAAAATAAGTCCTACCAACTAAGACCTCCAACGATTGCAAGTAACTAAGTCGCAACGAGCTGGATTCAAATAATTGCAGCTGCAACCTCAACTTAACTACTTCACAAACACATTAAAGTTTCAAATGCAACTTTTTAAATATCACAAAGGCAATATACCCTCATTGAAAGTTCAAACGTGCATAAATCACTAAGTCTACACGAGTTGTACGTCCAAGTCTACACTAGTTGCAAGTAGTGTTCCACTCGAGTTTGTGGGCAACAATGAAAGTCTTGTAACTGCGAGCTGGGCCTGCCCTCTACGAACCCGGCTTGCTTCTGCGGTTTGAAGCTGTATCATTACATAGTGAACTTTAATAACCTTTATGTGTTAAAGTTACATATCACGTTAAGGCAGGGTAAAAATCTTAAGACATATACTGTTGATTAAAAATCGTTATTCAAGGCTAGCCGTTTCTCGGGGTTTTAACTGCGTTATATTCAGTACTCTGCTACTAAGGGTCATAGCTTGATGTTTTATAGTCTATATTGTTCATCAATAATATTCTATCAATTAAAAACAAGCGGGTTTTTCTATAACCTTAATTTCTATTTTTTACTAGTGTACTTCTTCATTAAATAGTTAAAAGTTGGTTTCATTATGTTTAGATAATCGTTTGAATGATGCAGTTTGGTCTCAGCTTCTCTTTTGGTGTAAAAAAAATATTGTGAACAGTTTTTGAGGAATAATAACTCATTTATGATACTCGTACCTGTAGTTAATAGTAGGTACTTCTAATTTTAATTATGACTATTCTTTCCCCCTTAGAAAACATTTGTTGTACTAATCAATTACAGATCCGATATTGTTTTTTTTTTGGTGTGTTTACTTTGAGACATTTGGCGGCAATTTACTTTAGTTCTTATACTACGAGAAATTTATTAGTAATAACATTAATTAGACCCGAGTACAGTGTTCCTAACATTAAATACTCGTTAGTATCACAGTTGTCACGCTGCACAGTCGACCAAGAGATTATAATGCAAAGATCGTGTGCAGTTCCATGAACATCGGTGTTTATTGCATTGTGTAATCTACGGACACGTGCACGGGGTTAAATATGAGTGTCTGAACAGCGTGTTTACAAGAGATATGTTAAACACTATATAGCATCATGTTATGACGTGGATTTTTGATGTGCAACATCTTATGCGGAGGGTCAGACCGGCTGTTGGCGTGACAACGCATCGCCACGACATGCGTCGCCACGCTATGTGATAGTATATGCAAAATGTAATGTCGTAAAAGATTAGATACATATATAATAAGATATAAAGTTCATTACCATAGTGTTTACAATAAAAATACGGTCCAAATTGCAATGTAATTATATATTATATATATAATTTATAAAATTACTGTCTCTAAGTCTAATACAAGTATTTTCAAAGTTTGTACGCTAGAACTTAATGTAGAACTGTGTAGAGTGTCAGTGGAAATAATAAGTTCGTACTAGTCTGGAAAGAGCTCCGCCTGCGTATATGCTGGTTATTGCGGTAAAACATAGCCTTTGTCTTTCCTCAAGAATAAAAGTATATCCAAACTAAATATTATCTAAATCGGTTCAGCGGTTATTGATTCACTATACAAACTGCCACCCCTCTTTTCACTACTTTAATGGATGATTTCTGGGATAAAACTACCCTATATCCTTTCCCAGGATTCGAAATATCTCTAAACCAAATTTCATTTAAATCGGTTTAGCGGTTTAAGCGTGAAGAGGTGACAGAGAGACAGACACATTAGTATTAGTATGGAAGTATGGGTATCTATTGCTACCTAGCAATACATATAGATAGTAGCGCGTTGAGTTTGCGCATATAAACATGAAGTTAAAAAACAAACGAGTCTTACAGTAGTCGCATATGATGTATAACATTTGACATCACTAACATAATATGTACCATCTAACGTCCAGCATTAGCACCATTTGTCAAATTAAATAGCGTGTGCTTCCGCCGCTTTATGTTTGAAATTACTACCACAGACTGCAGGAGAGGGACAGGTGAGACATTACACATCAAATCATTATCATCAGCATGATAACAGCCTTTAATAGTCCACTGCTGGACTCTCCTTAGAATCAAATGTCAGTCAAAAATCTAGTACCTAGTTACTTAATCACCTTTGTTGCGTCTGTTTAAGAACCTCTAGGTACTTTCTGGGGACTCGCGTGACTGTTCCGCCTGAGTAGCATTCCCTGAATTAGATTAATTGTTGTCTATATTTTACTTCCTAAGACGCCCCGAAATATTTATTATCGCAGTTCAGTACAATGTCTTCAGTTTAATAACTTAAGCGCCATTTTCGTTATGCCGGGGAACGCTAGTATTGTTCGTAAACTTTGTAATGTATTCAAATGCCGTACGTGCATGCTTTAAATTTATTTTGTGGGCTACATTTTGTGGGTATTAAACATTTTTTGCACTGGTTCATTGCAGTTCTATTTAATCTTTCTGTATTTAATTGTTATTGTATTTCGGAGATGTTTCTTCAGGGATGTCATAAGAACTTTTCAATTTTCGTCAATCATGATAGGAAATTTCGTACAGCCGTTGTTTATTGCATTGTGATTCTTGTTATCGTCTTTAGAATCAAAGTTTATTTTACTTAACATTTGAAGTCAATGTCAAAGGTTACTCCTTTTTTCTTTAGGCATATAGGTTACCTGATGGTAATTGACAACAACAAAACAAATGCTTAAAACCGACTCGAATGATTAAAAATATATCTATTTATTATTGTTTTAGGGCAACAATTCACACAGTTACAGATATGAATCAACACTTACGGTTCGATCACTGACACATTAATAACTCTATTTGTTTTTATTTATGATACGGAACCCTTTGTATCCATTGATTACATAATTCAATGGAACCACGATGGCATGTCACACAGTTATTAACACAGAACAATTACAGTAATTTGTGGGCAATATCTAGATATGAATGCGACTTTATCGGATATTTTCGACATTTTTCGGTTATTTGTGACCACGCCGGAACATTCGAATAATTAAAGTTTTTTTTTCTGTGTAGCGTGGCCTTAATACAACATAAATAGACCGCTTTATTTTATCGAAAGGGTTGTTCTATGTAGATAAATGACTAGGATTTGGTTTAATAGTTCTATTCAAGCATTGTTAGGTCCTTTGTCTTTTTAAATGTGATTTACGATAAACAGTTCCTAAATTTGACGTTTTAATGCATTTACATGAAACTTACGTAAAATAGAGACGGGACCCCTTATACCCCTAAGGAGTGAAAATTCCAAAAACGCTTTATTAGTGGATGCTTACAATGTAAAAAGTGATTGAGATTGTTTGCTGCGGTAGGGGATAGGATGGCGGCCTGATTGCAATAAGATGCAATCAGGTTGCCAAGTCGCGATTAAGGGGGGAGAGGAAGTGTTTTAGGGCCTGATTGTGTGGTGGCTGAGGACGGCCGTCGGGGTGGTTTTTAGTGGAATCACCACATAATCCTCCAGCTTCAGCACCTACACTCCTGAGTTCCCGAGGAGCAGGAGATCCAAAGAGATTTTCCATCCCGTCAACAAAAAAAAGAAGCCCTAGCGGTTTAAGCTCTGCTTTGATGAATCAGTCAGTGAGTAAGGCAAGTCATTTTATATGTACATATAGATGAACAGAGACTATCTCGGCCTAAAACATAAAAATACATGCAAGTAAACTAAAAAATATATTTGCTGTAACAAGGAACCGAATTAGAAAGTAAATAAGAGTTCCTCTATCCATGTCCTGGTCCTAGGTTTATTATTAGACCACCGTTAACAAGCCCCAGTTGGCCTTTGGGCAAAAATGGGTATATTTTCATCTGCAGTAAATAATTTTATTTAGTGACAATTAAAGATAGATTAAAAATTGTTGACATAGTTAATTAGTTAGACACTAGTGAAGCCAATTGTGATTTAAAGAGAAACTCATTCTGGAATTATATATTGTGAAGTAGCAAGTCAAAATCTTCTGAGTAATGTTATTGACCTCTCTGACTAAGCTTCGTATTAGGAGTGGGTTCATATGAGTAATTCAATGAGTGGCGTTAACCCTTGTAAACACTATATCGCCAGTTCAAGGGTTTAGTTATATGCTACCGTGCCTTCTATGTTCCATACACTTATTCTCATAAAGAATAAGTAAACACTTAAGTATTGACGGGCAATTTTTTTTTTTGAAGTGAAAACTTCTTTAGTCGCGTTGGGCATTTTTGAACAACAAACAAAAGAATGTATTTTTTGAGTTGGGAAAAAACGAGAGTTGAAATTGAAATGTATTGATAATGTAACTATATATATTATAAACATATATTGTGTATATACGTTTGTACGTATATACACTCGACTCTTGAATGTATACTCTATACGTACGTTTGTACGTATATAGTATATATTCTATATATATCTATATATATAGACTTGAATATATATCTATGTTGTCTAGATATACATTCAAGTCAAATCGAAAAAAAAATTGCCTGTTATAATCAATTTTACAGATTTTCAAGTTTTCACTTCTGCACTCACCGAACCCACAACACTCAGAGCAGTAGGAAGAGGCGTGACCTCCTTGAAGGATGATTTCTGGGATACAAACTATCCTATTTAAAAGGGGGGTTGGATGTTTGTATAGGGCATCAATAACCGATGAACCGATTCAGGTGAAATTTGGTGTGAACATAGTTTGACTCTTATTAAAGGACTACTTTTTAACGCGAAAACCGAAATATATAAAGCTAGTTTATGTATAAATCTCGATTCGTTCCATTAAAGCAACGCAATTGATGGAAAATAAATTCAAATTTATAAAATTATAGTTGATTAAGTTAATGTTAAATTTCAAATTCATCATGGCTAAAAAGGACTGAATTTACCGCTGCGAACCTGTAAGGTTCACAATATGGTAACCTCACACAATAAATGTGATTTATTAATACATTTAAAACCACATTTAAATAATTCAGTTAACCCTCTCATTTGGGGTGGTACTCGAGCGAAGCAGTGCTTCACAAATCTCAAAATCGCGGATTGGTAATGTATGGGTTGATATTTCAATTCATTCATTCGCTTCATCCCTCGAGAACTCTTGAATGCTCCTTTTGTTCCTTTTCTGAAACAGCAAATCAGATGGATGTGGTTTAAGATAATATTAATGGTCTTTGCTTATTTTGGAGTCAAGTTAAATTTACTGAAAAAGACGGTAGGATTGGTACAATGTTGAAAGATGCTGGTAGCATGTGTTACAAAATATAACTGAAAGCATTAAAAAGACTACTATTCTCAAACTGTTTTTTGGATTAAAAAATATGAATTAAATATTATATTGTCCATTTTAGTCTGATCATGCTATTGCGTAACTACTCTATTTTCTCAGCTACATTTAGCACAATCTTCTCCAAGACAATGTACGTCAACTCTTTTTTTGATAAAGGAGAAAGTATGCAAAACTTGCTGCGAGGAACAAAGACAGTTCCTTCGTTGACAGTTGTAGAAATCCTACATTTTCAAGTGTTTAAGACAACTATTTAAATAGTTCTAGGTAAGCAACCACATCCACTTTCAAGAAATTTAATATTTATAATATAAAAACAATAACAAAAATAATTAGATATAATTTCGCCATTTCAACCACAAAAACATATATAATTTTGTAATTGCCATATCAATTTATTAGTATCTGAATGTATTTTATATTACGAAGCGCAGCCTGTGTCTGACTGGTGATTAGATACGCGGAATCCTAATGAATCTCTAATGTTTTGTTGTTCAGAACACTTTTGTTTCATTTCATGTACCACATATTTAATTTGAAGTAATTTTAATCCTACGGTATGACTACTATTATCTTCTAAGATATTTTTGTGATGTATTTTTGTTATGTTTTTTTAGTTATATGTTATAGGGCTTTCCTCCGTTTGTATCCCCTTTCCTATAAAGTAAGTTATTATTATTGATCAAGTTTTGATTTCATACGTCAACACAAATTTTGTGGATTTTAGGTATTTTTTCATCATTCATCATTTTCATTTAATCATTTTAAATAAATTCAATTTATTTTTTAGTCTGCATTTAAATTACGAAACAATTTTATTTCATTACTATTCTGAAATGTTGTATCATAATAAGTAAATTGCCTTCCATTTTTTAGAAGTCGTTTTAGATACTATAATGACAAGTACTTTGTAGTTCTTTTACTGTAAAAAGTAACAGGACTTTAAAAAATATTGCAGGCTTTAAAATCTTAAAAATAAATCATTAGACTGAACAAATGAAATTATATATAATATGTATATTATACGGTCTGTAGCTTCTAACTGCTTTGATATTTTTTTTCAAATTTACGACCAGAAAATGCACTCAGGCTGTTGTTCTATTTATTTTGTGATGTCTTAAAATGTAACAGATGATTATGAAATTTAATATCTGAAAATATCAAGATAACTTTCATTTTATTATAAGCATCCTATACGTGAGACTACATCGCGACACGACACGATACACATACATTGTTTATACTTTCGTCACTATACATATGAGATGTGTATATAATAGGTACAAGGCACAATACCTTTCTTGGTTACCTGACGTTTCGTTCAAATTGCATCGACCGAGGTCATGAGTGGCCTTGCGAGAGCTAATCGACGCCTGTCTTCATTATTTTTATTCGCACTGAAGGTGCTCGGATAAACCACTCTTACAGCGACCGTTGACTGCAGTCGAGGTGTGTGTATTCGCTCTCAATATTCCAAGATTTTGACAAGTAGTATCTATGTACTACTTGTCGGGATCGGGATGATAACATCCCGGTTGAAATTATTTGTTTTATTTATCTAACCAGGCAGTACAATACTGCTACCGAGCGACCTCAGGTTCACCTATAACAATGTGAAGTAAGAATACTAGTAATGTATAAGATGCGTTACTGCAGAATGGAGTAAGTGTATAGGCCATTGTAATAATAATAACTTCACACTTTTCACACCCGGCAGTCTGACTTCAAACCAGGTAGAGTCTATGCTATAGTAACCAGACTGCTTATAAACATACTTACACTAAATACCTATAAACATATTGTAGATGAATCAGTCACTGAACAAATTACCATGCTTATCACCCAATTTTTTGTTCTGGGTTAGAATTTAACCTACAACCTTTGTCTTAGCAGTCAGAATCAAAAGCTAGACCAACAAACCAATTAAAAAAACGACGTGAGGAGCGTATGGTCGGAACGAAGTTCCTTATGCTTTTTTTGTAGATGTTTGTTATACAGTCATTGTAATTTATATTTTCATATTAAAAAGTATCAAGTTAATAGTTAAATTAAAAAATAATATTAATAGAACATTTTTATTGTGTATACAATAAATAATGATAAATTAAAAAGTAAGAAAAAAGAAGCCGAAGAGAAGAGAGCCTTCGAGTCTTTCGGCGCGCGGGAGAGCTGTGTGGCCTGTGTGCGTCGACGTTTTACACCGTGTGTGCCGTGTATGACCTATGTGTAACTATAGTAAGGAGTGTCGGAAAAAAGTCTTGTTACACATTTTCGGTCTCATCCGCTCAGAGTGTGTTACGCGCGATAAGGAACTTTGTTCCAATAGGTGCAAATAAGAATACTAGTAATATGCGAGATTAGTAATATGCGGAGTATATAGGACATTATCACTTCACTAAGTAATAGGTACTTACAGTACTGGAACAGAGAGGCAGAAGAAAAAAGTTGCAAATATCAGTTCTCTTTATTAAAATCCTTGACCTGTTCCGCCATTTCTCCTTCCTTCGTAATAAGGTATTTTATTCGTATAATTAACTATACTTATCATAAAGCACACTGTTGTTCCGTGAGTGCCTTTCATATAAACTAAATGGAAAGCTGCTTTACTTCTTAGCAGCGAATTTAGCCATGGCATAATATGTAATAATTTTCAGTCGGAACTCTTAGAAAATTGCCTGCAATTCACTGTGCACCTGGCACTTTCCACTTCACGTTCTACGAACAATTTCTACTCAGTACCATTTCTATAACGCTGTTCTATTGTTTTATAATGCGTTTGTATAGTTTATTATTGTTATTTTAATTGATCTGTGATTGTTTTGAACTAAGCTATAAAAGTTCATATTATCTATGTTTTTTTTATGGACAAGGAGGCAAACAAGCAGACGGTTCATCTGATGGACAGTGACTACTGCCGCCCTTGAACGCCTGCAACTCAGGAGTCACCAAAACGTTGCCGGCCTTTGAGGTGGAAGGGCGCTCTAGGAGGAGGTATATTTTTGTATGAAATACTAAATATGGCGTGACGTCATACCTCTATTATCAAATTATTTTTATTTGAAAATTAAATTAAATGTTTCTTAATTAGTTAATTAAGATAGTTTTTTAATAGAGATGTCATATTTGGACATATTTATTAAATTAATAGAACGACTGGGCTATCGTTTGGCAACACAATCACATAAGAATAATCTGCAATTTCAAATAGTCGTAAATTTGGTCCCTTTGGTCTATGTTAATGCCAGCGGACCAAATTTATAGTAAGACGTAGTTCCCAAGCAAATAGACCCGCCGGTAAACGGTTTCCAGTACAGTATAACAGTCGTACATACTTTTCACGTCTATTTTATTTCAGTGTTTAAGAGCGAACGAGCAATGGTTCCAGTAAGAACTTATCATAATGTGGGTCGTATCGGGTTTTGTTTGCCTTCAAGTCGTAAATTAACAAATAAAAAAGTTGCCCGTACTGAAAGAGGTTATTTCAAATATCCTCACACTAGGGGTTCAAATAACCAATTTAATAGAGTTGATCGCGCGAACGGTAATGTAGGTAATTCCGTGAGCTGTGGAGGGTTAACAAACGAGACCAAACAAATGTCGTGCATTCGTCAGACGGGTACCGGCGTTCATTTGCACGGGTCGAACCGACCGCCTACGTACATCATAGTGTTAGAATATAGGTTAGTTAAACTCAGAGATTGACTACTAAATAATATCAGCATCGATATGTGAAGGCTCTTGAAATATGCAGTTCCAAATGTTCTTTGTTGAGGACAAACATAGGCACGTCCCCTGTTTATTTCGGTATTTCAATTTGTTATATTACTCTATTTTGTATGCAGCCAATTTTATGTTTATTTTAAATAAACCTTTCAATATATTTTTATAACCAGAAACCATTAAGTAGAAGTTTAATGGCAAATATTCGTATCTCGTAACTATATTAATTGATTTTGTGTCCTCCACCTTCTATGGTTTATCCTCAGCCTTAGAGAAATATTTGTTAAATTATTAAATAAAATATATATGTAAAATACTTTACCTATTCTTTCATCCAAAGATAACTTCACGGTTTTTTAAAACAAGAAAACTAAATACATATGGTGTTCTGTATATCTATAAATTTTTTACATATTACTTATATTTATATATAATATATATTACTTATATTTATTGTTATATCTACATTATATAACAGCTTCACTGCAAGACTGAAATTCTAACTGTATCAATAATTTGTTATGTATAGACCAAATTTATTGTGAACCGAATGCTCTTCAAATTACTTCTAAGACAAACACAAAACTGCACTTTACAGCTGTATTCGGCCTCTTTCTTACGTTAGGACCTCGCCTACAACGTTTAAAATACTACATGATACAATGTAGTTCAGTGTTTCGTATTGTATTGTATTTCGAAAATTTATTAAATGCGAATACAGTGGCGACCAATCTCCGCAATTAACTCTTTAGCTTCCGACCCCCGAATAACTTATTTATTTACTCAGATTTATTTGCAAATTATTTATTTTTGTACAACAGTATTTAAACTTTTAATTATTATAAGTGTAAAATTATATTATTGATTGATGTTTTTGATATCAAAGATAAGGTGATAGAAATCTTATATTTGTATGAGTGGAAAAACTTGATTCTTCATCATCACCTGTAGTTGTTGTATTCATACATTGCTAACGATTCTCTGCTAGTCTTATTCAGTTTTTTTTTTGCAGCATAATTTGCTAAGTCTGACTTATCTTGCCGCTGAGTACATTTAAGAGAAAAACATATTGTTTCTAAAAACCGACAAAAGTAAAATAAATGCTATGAGTTACTGCTAATACTTTATAGAAGTATATACAAGTTTTTTATTACCCATCATTAGCCCACGTGTTGAATATGAATGAGAGTTTGTAGAAATCGTATTTATAAATAAATTAAATGTTTCAAATAATATAAGAATAACAAACAAAAAAATAAACATATCTCTGAAAGTTGCTACTCTGTGTTCGATCACAATAAGCAGCTGGGAAGCCCACGATGTATGACCGCTCTTGGCGATGGCATTTCTCATATTATACATCAACCGACTCCTATAGCTCAACTGCTTAGGCAGCATAATTAGATTTTTGTTACAACTGGACTGTTGAACCACTAGTATGTACTGAAAAGGAACCACTAAATGTTAATTGCGATTCTGGTATTCAATTTATTTGTGTTGCAGTTTACATTTCTACTACTGTCTTACATTTCATATTACATACAATAGATAAGGATATCATAAAATGCATATTGTGTGCAAAATTTCATCACTGAATGAAAAATTAGTCACTAATATTTAAATACTGCTGATTTTTTCTAATTCGGCAAAATTAAAAAAAAGCTATTCTCGTCTGCACTACTACTACTACTAGACGAGAATTTTTTTTTCGTTCGTTTCGTTTCGTTCTTTTTTTTATCGATAGACACATTTTTCATTTCAAGTGACATGAGAACTTTTTTAACTGTTTTCCACGAATAACTCATTTTAACGCCTTTTATTAACTATCTTATCTATCTTTTAGTCTTATTTAACAAAAATTAGGCGCAGGTAAACAGTAACAAAACTATTTGATTTTTTTTATGTTGGCAATGCCACAATGACATGAAGTATACCTTACTCTAAGAGATCAGGGGCTCAATTCTGCTATTTTATGTTAACGACAAGCCACTGTCATTCCATTGAAACGCTATTGAGATACCATTGAGACGCCATTGACATCGGTCAAAATATCAGTATTCTACTAACATAAATTCACAATGCCAATAGACTGTCGATATAGTAATATAAGTTATCAATGGTGATATCAACAACATTGCCATACCTGGAAAATTAAATATTTCATTTTCTTACAAATTTGAAATGTACCGTTTACCAAACTGATACAAAGACATCGACGACATTTGTATCAGTGACAAGTCATCGGGAGGCCATTGGTCTTACATAGTTGGTAGAATAGAAAAAGTTCAAAACTATTCCGATGACATTCCATCGACAGTCTATTGATACAATATTAAAATAGCAGAATTGAGGCCCAGATTATCATTCAAATAATAAAGTGTAACTTATTTCTTTGGAAGCATTTTAAACATAAACACACCATGACACCAGGGGTATGCTTTCGAAATAGAAAACCGAAAACCGTGAATGCGTTTACACGTAGGGAGTGTTAACAAACCCAGTGAAATAAATAAATAAATGAAATGGTCATTCCTCCTTCGTTTGGTTCATTTCCATATGTAAGTTAAAAGGCACTGTATCTTTCCTCACTTAATGAACATTAAAAGTGGGCAAATTTTCACTTTAAATGTTAATGAACCTACACAAAACCTGTCTAAATTACTCTAAATTCCGTACTACGTTTTATAAGCCATCTTGTTTTAATTGCTCTTTAATACTGAAGTGCTTTTTTCTTCTATATGAAAGGCTTTTTAATTAAAATTCTAGCTTCTTTCGCCCCCATAGGGGATCAAATAGTGAAAGAGGGGGAGTAGGTTGAAGGAAACTATTTTCTTGGTTGCAGTCGTATTTTCATTTGATAAGATCTCGACATGATTATTTATGCCAACATTAGGGGAACCAACCCCATCGATATGCTTCTTTATAAGCGGTCTCTGTATAAGTGGTCACAAAGGTGTTTTGATTTAATTTATAACTTCAAAAAGGGAAAGGAACGAAATTTGATTGGTGTCTGTCTTTCTTGGGAAATCAAGGATCTATGTTTATTTATTAAGAACTAGGCGTGATGATATAAGTGGTAGTTTTTTAAAAGAGTCCATAATATATGGGCTTTTTAGTGTTCAGTGACTCTCGCCTCGAGTTTTAGTCTAACTAAAAAGAAACTCTACTAAAAGTAGAGTTTCACCAATGTTGCTAATGCTAATAATATGCCTCCGACATTCTTAAATGTTTTTATTCATTTAGCGGTTTTTATCTGGGCCTGTTACGTATTATAAATGCTTGGCCAGGCAGACCTGTTATATCACACTATCACTTTACTAATGAGGGAGGATATTTAAAGCTCCTTCAATTTATTTCTGATTAATTTCGTCGCGGATACACGGACAGTTTCCTGGGACTTCTGATTGGGAATATACTTCTATAAGTTTTATTTTGAACTGTATCTAAACCTCTTTGAAATTTCAAATGATTGAAATAAATAATAGTGCTGATAAATTATTTTCAAAATATTTCATCATCATCATCAGCCTATTTTATTTATTCAACTGATGAACACAGCGCCCTACCAATAACCTCTACAGAGCTCGATTGATTTAAAATATTTGTTGCTACTTTCCTTTGTGTATAACTTTTATTGTTCACTGTACTTAGGCCGTAAGAGTCAGATAAGTTTTTCAGTTCATTCGTTAAGTGGCCCGTGAAGCGATTTATGGTGTCTTAACTGTTCGTCCGATAGTTCCTCGTTTAAAAGGGAAACCGAACTGTTTACTAAACAACTTATAAACAAGGTTGTTTGATACTTTTTGTTTGATTTGTTTGCTAGTAAACATTATTATTTCTTTTTTTCTGTTATTTACGACTTTTGATTCACATTAAGTGACAAGTACATCCTGCTCCAACTTATCATTCAGGGGAAAATAATGGTAAAAAGAGGTGTAAGTTGAAGAAGACGTCCGTGACTTTCTGTTTTCTCACAGATTTTTTCTCACTCCTTGATAGCCGCTCAAGCCGCTTCATATCCCATAGAAGTGGAATCACAAAAATAAGAGGACTTTAAAAAAAAAATGCGTGTGGTTTAAAGCCAATTTAGTAATACTACATTGTCTGTTGAACCGGCATTATTTTTATTTTCTATTTCTTTCGTCGATATTTTATACTCGTAAAAGTAAACGTAAACGATTGTGATTCCAATTCAAAGACTTAGCTACTTAATTTTACTACGTTTTTGATAATTAGCCGGAGCTGAAATGAACGAATATAAAAGACTACAGCAAACCGCTGCCAGTGGCTCCGTGAAATCTTTCTATTTATTTATTTGGAACATAAACGATTGACAGTCATTTATATTCAATCTATTACGTCATAGTTTCAAGGAAAAATACGTAATCACAACAAATTATCGTCGAACATTAATATTTCATTCGGTTTCAGTGATTAAAATCATTTGACGTTTTATTTAGGAAATGAAATTGGAGACCGACGCCGAACTTAATGGCTAAGGTTAATGTGGGAAAATTGAAACAATTATTTTTAATGAAGGTAGGTACTTGTATTTAGACAATAAAAAAGAAATACTTTGTACATGTACTCGTGTACAGATATAGACAGAAGCCTTTTGTCAAGTGTAACAATCATCATCATCATCAGCCTATCGCAGTCCACTGCTGGACATAGGCCTCTCCTATTGCACGCCACTTCGATCGTGTAATAATCTCTCTGTCGTGTAATAATAATCTGTCACATTTATGCAATAGAAGGTAAACCAATGTAGTAAAATATGCACTTGATGATGTTTGAAAACGGCAAAATTAGGTGATTAATGAAAGGAAAGTGTACGAATATAAAGTATGTAAATATGTATATGTCTGTATGTATGTGTGTAATTGTTAGTTTTCTATATATTTGGCTAAAAAAATCATAACTACTGTAACAAGTGTGGCCTCTGTGCACCTACCTACCGTGTTAGACTTCTACACCACCCAAAGCTTGGCATTAAATCCATCGATGTACACAAGTGCATAAAGTTATAAATAAAAATAAATAAGAAGGGAAGATACATTGTAGTGGGTACTTCTAATATATAGCATTCATTTATATTTATCCCTGTATTTTTGTTCATCAAAATCTTGTGTGCTGTAAAATAATTAATGCTTTGACTTTACTCCTTTGAAACACAAGGAAATTAAAACATGTATGAACTTAAATCCTTTTAATTAGCGTTTCTGTGCAAAAGGTTTTGTATAAATAGTTCTTTAGAGCTTTACCGTGGTTTTTCTGTACTTTATATATACAGATATAAACTTAACGTAATATTGTATGTAGTTTTTTGTAGCTTGGTAGTTCGTAGGATCCCTTCGTTTTGTATCGATCAGCTGTTTAAATTTTGTCTTATGGTTTTTGGTTTAAGATTCAGGGAACTAATTTATGAAAACTTTGAATGACTAGAGAAAACGAAGTGAAATCTGCAACAGGACATAACCAGGATACTGTTAACATAATAACACACAAGAACCAGCTACGTACCAAAATATACCAGCAATACATCAGTCAACAACGTTCAAATACCACACACCCATACATTACTAGGTCAGGATGACATAAAAAAAAACATCACAACACATCTTCGGAGCTTTCACCTTGTTAGCAACGAAATGTCGCTAATTAATAGGCCGACATTATGCTGTAGGGAAGCAGTTTTCGTAACATCTGAAATGTGACATGGATTTATTATACGAACTATGTGATATAACGTTTATGTAAGTTGCAAACATAATAGGGCACAATATAGGTTTACAATAAGATATAATAACAAGGTTAAGGAAGGACTTTTGTTCTGTTTTGTCATATTTAGTCGCGATTGCATATTTTGCTTGCCTTGTTGCTTATATGCTTTTTATTTATTTATAATATTATTGTACAATATAATTATTATATTAATCTATAATTAAATTTTAGATTGCTACAAGTGAAATAATGTTTCAAATGTTGGATGCGTAGTATATTTTTATGGTTTAGGAAGAAAATCATCCGTTGGCAAGTGACCACCACCAAGAGATACAAGTGCGTGAAGAAATTGGCAAAGGCTATCCGAAATCTACTGAGATTGTGTGATTTCAATGGACGTGACAAAACATACGTATTATATGGGAAAGATTTAGTGCGTCTAGACCAATATTATGGCCGTGACATATGAATCAAACGACTTTCTGACCTTTTTGATTTTACGAACAACGCCCTTGGTTATGAATAACATGGTCATATATTTGCTATGTAATGTTAGATTGATTTATATACTTTTTCTTTTGCGTTCTTGTTCAATAATAAGATGGCTTACTGGACATTTATACAAAAAGCAATCGCTTGCCGACATGCCACGTGAGCACTTTTTACAGTTATAGCTATCGATCGGAATACATCGCGATGATGAAAAAACGTGTTATATTACGATCCACATTTAGCGACTTTAGTCCTACAGAGTTACTGAGTTAATGTTAAAAAATTTCTTTGATTGTTTGTTGTATTTTTATTTTATTTTTTAAAAAGAGAACTCCCGCATTAGGAATATATCCTGTGTTGCGGGGGACTTTAGAACCATACATGAAATGGACACAATGAACACCCAGACTCAGAACAACAATTTGTGGATCACACAAAGTGTCGTCCCATGTGGGGTTTAAACCCACAACACTCGGCGTAGTAGGAAGCGGCGTGGCGACCGCTTAAACCACTACGCCATCCGTGCAGTCAAATGTATGTATGTGTGTATGTACCTTTGTCGTTTAGCAATACGCATTCACCTATTGGATTGTTGGGTGATGATCGGTAGTCGAGCAGCTAAGGCGTGACAAACAACAACAGACAGACACTGTTACTTTGTGGTTTATAAAATTAGTTTATGTAGATAGATAAGAGAAGATAAGACCTGACGAAAGTTCTTTAATTTATTTATTTGTTTAATTAATAAATACATTTGTGTAAGTATCTGATTCCTTTTTAAGATCTATCTTGTCTATTTGGTTCTAACTCGAAGAAAGGACCCAAATTTCTACGGTCCGTAATAAAGTCAAACTGTAAACTAGTGTTTATACTTTCGCTGTTATATCTCAGTGTTATTACCTTCAAGTTTATATACTTATTTGTAACTTAGTAGTCAAATAACTATTCCCTAACGTACATTACCTTTTATGATGTTCTTGACTGAAGTCTTATTGCTCTTAAGGTAAAAGGAAATTAGGTACATGATGAACTTTTGAGGAGAACGTCAAATAAATTTTCCTTTTTTGTGAAGCAGTAAACAAACAATATTTAATAGATAAATCATTTAATCCTCAACAACAATTTAAGAAATTATAATTATCGAACTCGACTGCTTCCGAAAAGACTGGTCCAAACTAGCACATGACAGAGAGATGTGGAAGGGAGAGAGGGGAGGCCTTTGCCCTGCAGTGGGACAATACGGGCTAAAAATAAAATAAAATAATTATTCAATTTCCTCCCTCCTTCACTAGAATTAGGGGAAGGAGGTTTGGACTCCGTTTACTTCGCTCATTCTGTGAAAAGCACGAAAGAATTGCTTGCACCGGTTTGCTGTGATGCCGTGATATCACGCCGGTCGAGCTGACCCATATACACTGTGTATTAATAATCCTGTCTATAATTCTCCTCAAATCAATTTTTTTAAAATCTGGACGTCGTTCTGAGTTTTTTTTTCAATAATGACAACTCCGGCATCAGGAATATGTCCTGTGTCGCGGGGGACTTTACAAACATACATGAAAGGGACACAAAGAACACCTAAACTCAGAACTACAATTTGTGGATCACACAAAGTGTCGTCCTATGTGGGGATCGGACCCACAACACTCAGCGTGGTAGTAAGCGGCGTGAGGACCGCTTAAACTACTATGCCACCCGCGTAGTCATTATGTTTGATGCGCCTATACAATAGCACAGCTTCTCGGTGGTTCGTAGTAGGTCTCATGGTGGACCCCTGGCTACCTGCAATTTATTAATTGGAGTATGGAGTGTAATCTTAAGTAGCTTGTTAATTACTAGAAACAAATAAATCAAGTAAGTACCGTTGTGTTAAGTGCAATATCTAATTTCTTCTCTATAATTAAAAGCTGAGCTAGCAGACAGTTATTGCGGTTGCCAATAACACTAAATAACTATAATTAACGACCAGCAATAACGTAGTAAGGTAAAACCGTTAAAAATATAACTACTAAATCTTATTTTACTGCCTTTGGGTTTGGTACAACTTAGATTCGTTTGTTTACTCTCTACGTTTTAACTATTTAGAGAAAGTAGAAATAGATAATTCTGTCACAATGTTTTGGATGGCAAGATAATAGTGTCGTAGGTAGGCACAAATATATTTTAATTATTTTATTTTTCATACTGTTAATCAGTCTAATTAGTTCACTCGCTACCTTATGATAAATATTTACAGGATCGTACGGTGTGTGGATATTTACAATAAGAACTGCGGAAATTGTAAAAACCTAAATGGTTTTAAGAAATTTTATGTGTTTTATGTATGTAAAAAGTAAAAGTATATATTTACTGGTTAGTTGAAGAGTTGAACTTATAATAAGGCATGGCTTGTGTGCGTATTATGTCAGCTCCATTCATATTGTAATAAAATAGTAAGTCAGTTAGTTATTAATAATTACCTAAACGTCTTATCCATACTTCTCGTGACCAGAAGTCAGGCTTTTTTTGCACTAACGTGGCAATGCTGCCAGCTTTCGTGGTTCGCTACCAGTAGGCGGTGATAAAGAGGAATTTATCTACGCTTGGATGTAAATAACCCTTATAGGTACATAATAATATATTAGGTACCTATGAAGTTGGGGATTTGTATGAAAATTTTAAAATATAAAAAAAATGTTAATTTTTCATTTTAGTTAATCAAAGTACTGGTCCAAATTATCTATACAATTTTGCTATCAGTTTGTTTATCCTTTCTATGCAGAAGTCTGCTGGACGGGAGACGATAAAATCAGTGAAAGCGTTTTGGACTGCCTCTCAGGTGTTAAATTTTTGCCCACTTAAAAAAATGACTTTATTTTGAAAAGCAGTGAAATCTGTTGGGTGAGGTCCGGTGAGTACGGTGGTTGACGGAGAGCTTCCAGCCGTAACTCTTGTAGCTTTGCGATGGTCTGTCGTGTAGTGTGAGCTGGCGCGTTTTCGTGGAGGAGCAACGGGGTAGAGCGATTGAGATGTCGTGGTTATTGAAATGTTGCGTGTTCTTGGTATTTCCACGTAGGAACATACATTCGAAAATTTTACGAATTTTCAGTTTATCCATTGCGCCAAAAACTACCACAATTTCACAAAAACTAAACACTTTCTAAAACAATATGACTGAATTTAATTTTAAAGTTTATTTGAATTTTGAATTGCCCGCCAAGCTACTTATATAATTATTATCCATACGATAATTGAATTGCTGTAAAAATGTTCAACTTCATAGGTTAATAATAATATTGGCTAATAAGCCAGTAAGTAAAAATATGTCAATTAATGATTAACTAAAATAATCTTAACTACTGAATATAACGATATAATTTTTACCACGGTTGCCTGTAAGAGATTGCCTCTGGGCGATAAGGTCGCCACTTGAACTGAACTAGTTTATATACTATATACTACTACTATAACTAGTATATAAAATGTATATATATCTGGGGTACAATAAAGTGATATATTATTATAAATTATAATTTTGTTTTATGACGTTTTCTTGAATGGCTCTCTTTTGTACACATACATCCAGTTTGACGTAATATAACCTAAAAGGCGGCTTTACGAGCCCCTTTTGCACCCCCCCTTACCCGTCGTAATAAATTAAACAGCTCTAAATAGACATGCTAATTTCTGTTATTCGTAATAGCATTTTTTCTTTGTCACAATTGTTGTTCAGAATGGTTTTTATTCGGAAATTCATTAGTTGATTTCGTTTTTCTCTAAGGTAAAGAAATAAAAAATAACTTAGTATATGTTTAATTGTTTTACGATCTAAAATCAATGATGTCTCCTAACATTTTTTAAGTGACTTCTGCTATTTTAACTTCTGTTATATTAAGTAACAGGTCTTTACCTATGAAATTGCCGTTTTGTATGCAATAAGTGAAAGTACTTATTTTTTCAAACTTTTTTATTTCTGTTATTCGAAGTAATCACCCATGCAAGGAACGCATCTTTGCCAACGCATTGGCAGTTTATTGATGCCCTTCTTGTAAAAATCAGCTGGACGGGAGGCAACAAACTCTTCAAAAGCATTTTGTACTGCCTCTCGGGGATTTAATTTTTTACCCACTAAAAAGTTGTCTAAATTTTGGAAAAAGTAATAGTCGGTAGGTGTAAGGTCTGCTGAGTACCAAGCAACCAGCTTTGGTCAATCGGTCGTCCCCACTGCTCCTTCACGGCAACGCGCGACCCCATACTGCGCAACAGACAGTCTCCAAGCTGCAAGAGCTGGGGTTGGAAGCTCTCCCTCATCCGCCATACTCACCAGACCTTGCACCTACCGACTGTTACTGTTTCCAAAATTTAGACAACTGTTTAGTGGGTAAAAAAATTGAATTCCCGAGAGGCAGTACAAAATGCCTTTGAAGAGTTTGTTGCCTCCCGTCCAGCTGATTTTTACAAGAAGGGCATCAATAAACTGCCAATGCGTTGGCAAAGATGCGTCGATATCATGGGTGATTACTTCGAATAACAGAAATAAAAAAGTTTGAAAAAATAAGTACTTTCACTTATTGCATACAAAACGGCAATTTCATAGGTAAAGACCTAATATTTTCATTTCTCGTTCACGGTGTTTGGTAATAAATAATTGATTACATACAACTGCTGATAATGAATTGAATTGCCTAGTACATTAGTGTTTGACCTAGTTTTCTAATTTTTAGTATCATATAACTTTAGTGTAAAAGTAAAATTATGATGCTGATAACTTTATTGTCTAATAATAATGTTGAAATTTCACATTTCTTTGATGCGTTATATATTAAAGTATCGTAGGCCTTCTCGCAAAGAATATTGACTACTTTCACTGGTCTGTTTACTCTTCCCCCCAATTAATTTGCGATTGGCGCAATGGCATTTCTTCTTTCATACTCTCACTCGTCATACAGCAGTTAATCCTTTTTTACGCAATTCACCTATCCATCTTTTATTTGGTCGTCCTTTACTCTTGTATCCGTCAACGTCAACAACAACGGCATTAAGTCCGGCATTGTACATTTTGTGAATAAATATTTTAAATATTTTATTACTAGTAAGCACTTAATCTAATAAGTAGACATTTATATGTGGGTATATAACAACTCAGGCTTATCTTCAAAGTGTTTGCCATCGGGCGTATTTTCTAATTCTGGTAAATACAACTTGTGTTTCTTTGACACAAAAAAAAGAAATGCGAATTTAACAAGAATCGACTCCACAGCTGTAATCTGTTTTCTTCTCGTCAACTGTAATAACCAGATCGATATAATACTCAATACTGTATATTTCCCACCATTTTCATCGCATGACATAAAAATGAAAAAGGCTGACTTCAATATTGACGAGAGCGCGGAGTGAGTGAGAGACAACATGTGTGCTAAGTAATTAGAGGAGCTGGCTGTTAAGCCCCACTCAGACGGGATTATAGCGTTGTTTTAACTGAACTACATTGTATATTACTACTTTTTAAATTATAGGAGAGCTGGTTTCATGTATGAATTGTAATATGCATGCTAATTTTATCAGATAGATTAACTATAATAATAATAATATAATAATATTCTTCCACATTCACCTAACGCCATCTAGTCCCAAACTAAGCAGAGCTTGTACTATGGATACTACTCGTGGATAACTGATATAAATACATATATACCTTTTTTTTTGTAAATGCATACATATTATACTCAGAAACACCCAGACCAAATCAAATGTTAAATGTTCATGCACACAAATATTTGACTTGAGCGGGAATCGAACCCGCCACCATTGAAATAGAAGTCCGTTACACAAACCTCTACGCCATCCGGTCGTCGTGTTATTTAATAATAATAATTTATTATGGGCACAGAGATTCATATTAGATTACATTGATGCAGTACAATGAATTCATAATAATAATTATCCCATTATATAACATCAGTACATATGCAAACATCAGTACATAACTAAAATTATAGAGATAGAAATAATTTAAAAATCTTGATAAGCGCGGATACCAATAAAACCAGATTGCACAGAGAAAGATTTATCTGCCACGCAAACAAGAAATATACTTAAAAAAAATGGGAAATAACAATATTTGTCTAACATACTTCATTTTTGGATAGAGGAAGGATGTTTTAAGTGGAGAGTATGCGACCTCTCAAGATTCAAGTATTAGGGTGAACGACCTGGCGATGTTGAACGAAGCGATTTTGAAAAGGTAGCCGACGTCATCAGTTTCAAAAGATTCTTTGAACACAAGCCGTCCTGACTATAGAAAACAGTCAGGGAGACAAAAGCACTCCTAATGTTTAATGGTTCAAACCCGCTTATTAGTACAGCGTACCTAATTATTCTCAGCTTAAATTCTATGAACGTCTTTCTTCAATATTGTTTATTTTTTTTGTAAGTTACGATTTTTTTTTAAATAAATTATTTAAATAGAAGCTGTCGCTTAAACTAGGCCTTAAGTCAAGCTCAGACGGAATTTAAATCGTTTGACTTACAATATTCGATCTTCAAATAGATTTTAACTTAAGGCATAAATTATTTATTAGTTCTCTCTTATAGTTTTAACTACCTCGTTCGTTCAGGAGCATATGTTTGCGATTTTGTCTGCAGAAGATTGATTAGGTTTTAATTGTGGAATCGGGAAATATGCTACTTCGTTTTTGTTTAGAAACTGAAAACATAAATAGGAGATGGTAATGGGCTTATCTCCATTACATAGAAGTTAATAAAGTTATGTACAGTAAGTATTTACAAAAGAGTATACACGTAGAAACCTTCTTTCTAAAGAAAGGCCTATGTCAAGCAGTGGACTATTAAAAGCTAGCTATGATACACATATACATGTATGTAGGTAACCTTAAGCAAATTATTGCCAATTCAACCATGATTTTTAAATAGTGATCATGGTTGTTCTGTGTTTTTCACCGAGACAGAATCCTTTATGAATAGAAAGGTTGGTGAGGTTAAATTTGAAGATAATTCACACAATGACAAACAAACACGACTACCCGATCTAACCCTCTCAGATCTTTACCGGTCCTGCTCACCCATAGCAAGTAGCAATTGCTGGGCTCTTTCTCATTCTATTAAAGTTGAAATAGACTGATACTAAGTGGGATCAATTGAAGATTCTACTAGCTACCTTACGCCTCTCTTAACGCATGCCTGCGTGAATGAGAATGACATTATTATTAAAGTTAACAGGGAAATAAAACAAAATCGCCTCATTCCCGATTCTAAATTTGGAAAGAAAAACGTTTTCAATTTATGAAATAAAATATTGAATACTCAACAACAACGAAATGTCAGAACAAAAACACAAAGAATGTTTCGAACAAAGAAATTGTATGAAACAAAGAGATGAGCCGCAGGGCATTTAAAAATATTGATTTAACGCAGGCGATGGCCCGTCGACAGATCGTTTCATTTTTTATGACCACGGCAGCAATTCGTATGTACTTACAGATTAAAAACGACTGTTACAGCGTCCTCTGTTCTACCCTTATAAATTGTAAGGCCTTGATAATCGTTTATAGCGTGAAGAAGATTATGTTTGCCACATTGGCAGTGCAAACCATGATAATTGAGATCTAAATACATACACATTTAAATAGAAAGTAGTTTTTTTTGCGGAAAGCCCACGGTTCGTCAACTCATCTTGGGCAAACGGAGGGGTAGTATATAAGGATCAAACCGACTAAATGAACACAGTGTTCCATCATCAGGTTTTCTTCTGGTTCCTCAGTTGTACCTAGATGAAAAAAAACCTGTGGAATAAGAAGGTGCATTAAATTCTACTACAAAATGTAAATTATGAATTTTAATCGGATTTAAATTGTATGTCTTTCAAGCATTTGTCTCTATTCACAAACCGTAGTGTTAATGACCAACAAGTCAACTTTTTCTGTCTAAATTTTGAAACTTTCGTGTTCCATGTTAAATTCTTATGTTTATGTACGAAAATAAACGCAATCTTATAAAGTACCTATTACTTCGTTTTTGTCTTTAAGTTGTCTGACGTTTTGGCCAGGTTGCACTTTACGGTGATCGCTTTAATTCCAGCACGTTGACATGTTTACATTGTCAATATCCGTTCTTCTTTAGTACTAGTTTTATTACCAATGACAATTATATTTTAAGGAAGATACGTTATATTCATACTGCACGCACAAACTATTTGTTCCGTAACCGTACATACATCTATCAATGCATTTTAGAACAAAACATACACTTACCTGTGGTATGATATTCCTTTATATTTATTTACCTTTTTGTAGTAATTTGTACTCTTTTGGAATGCACAGGAAGGTATTTTATGAATTTTGTCGAATAAATTAGTACCTGCGCTCGCTCGAACTGGTCCTATACGAGTATAGGACCCACGCGTTTTGTGCGTTGGTGGCGTATCTACCTCTTGTTTGTATATAATATGATTGAGTAATGTCGGTATTTTTTATGATAAAAATATTAATTTTAAGTCGTATACTATGAAATGTAAAAAATAACATTAGTTAGTTATGAGCCTATTTAAAAAAATCCACATAAGTAGGTAATCTTGTCGAGCTCATAAATTTTATTCTTTAAAACAGCCCGCAATTTCCTTCGAGATGATATTTTATTGCCGTCTTCAAGTTTATTATGCCCACGAGATACTTCTGAAGTGGCTGCATTCACCAAACACCTATCTTAGTTTATTGTTATTATTTACAGGCTTTTGTCGCCGTCGTCTTTATAGCCAATGTCTATTCTCTAGGAACATTCTAAAGTCTATATAATATTTAGGCAAGATGTTAAAACTTGTTTATATTTAATTTTCTTACTTTTGCTTGTAAAGAGTACTGTGGTCATTACTTAACTTGGTAAAGCTAATGTTTTTGGGTAGTTTTGATAAAATAGATTATAACAGCGACTTTATAATTACATTATTTTTAATAACATTATGATTTTATGATATAGGTAGGCAAACAAGTAGTCGGGTCACGTGATGGTAAGTGGCTATCGCTGCCAAGGATACCTGTAACAACTCAAGAGTCACAGGTGTGCCGCCCTTTCAGGCCCTTCCCCGGAATCAGAGAGGGTGAGGTCTTTGGTAAACTAACTCACTCGGGAAAGGTAAAGACAGATTTGCATAACACCGGTTTTCTGTGAGGCCATGGTATTACTCCGGTCGAGCTGGCCTATTTGTGTCGAAGCATGGCACTTCTACATTTGCTAGAAAGTGTTGATAGGACTTGTATACCCGAGTGTATGTCGGTTATCGCGTTAAACAGTAGCCTATGTCCTACCTCAAGAATCAAACTAAACTCAGTTCCAAAAATAACGGGTCAGTCACATAAACCCGAATATCTCCCGAACTAAGTATGCCATCCTAATGAAACGAAGACTGTTCAATTGAGAATTTAATTATACAGTTACAAAATAAAATAAAACTTAAATCTAAACTCTTAACTTATCTCTAAATAAAAAAAAAAACTAAAGTAGTCATATTTTTCTTAAGATTACATTTTTTTATGATTGTTTTTTTGCTGTTTTTCATCACTTTCTTCATTTAATACTTTGTATTGCCTCCACGAACTCTTCTGACAGCTTCCAGACGATTAGGCATGCTGTACACCAAATTTCGGAGCCGGTGCTGAGGAATACCTTCCCATTCCTCCACCAGTGCTTGTTTGAGCTCGGGAAGCGTGATTGGTGGGGGGTTTCGACCTTTCACGCATCTCTGAAGCTTGTCCCAGGCGTGCTCGATGGGGTTTAAGTCCGGGATTCGCGCTGGCCACTGCATGAGTTTGATACCGACCTCTTCAAGGTAGTCATGTACAATTCTGGCGGTATGGGGACGCGCATTATCATGCATTAATATGCCATGCCGGTCCATCCTGGCCATGAAAGGACCTACATGTTCATTGAGGATCTCTTCCACGTACCTCTCTGCATTTAGAGTTCCATTTTGAATGAGTACCAGCTCGGTGCGGGCCTCAGTAGAAATCCCAGCCCAAACTTGTACGGAGCCTCCACCGTACGCCACTTTTTTCTCCACACACGCTTGATGGAAGCGCTCGCCTGGTCTTCTGTACACCAACTGCCTACCATCATGCTTATGAAGCATGAATTTAGACTCGTGCGTGAACATTACCCTAGACCAATCGTCTAGTGTCCAGTTTAGGTGCTCGCGCACGTATCTCTGTCTTGCAAATCGATGTCCCCGTTCCAGTTTGGGGCCATTTGCGGGCCTCAATGGTTTCAAATTTGCTTCAGCAAGACGTCTTCTTACTGTTTGAGCGCTTAAATTGCCACCTCCAAAGCGAATAAAGTGAGTTTTTAGACCAACAGCAGTTTGAAAACGATTTCGGAGCATTGTAGCCACCAGTTGTCTGTCTTCCCTGGCCGTTGTGCATCTGGGTCTGCCATTTCCTGGTCTTCTAAGGTGTGATCCGGTCTCTTGGTACCGCTGGACTACCCGCTGAACAGTCGACAAAGATACACCAATGTTTCTGGCTGTTTCACGCTGGCTCCGCCCAAGTTCCAAAAAAGTTAGGATTCTGGTACATTCCTCTAGCGTGACTGCCATGCTTCACCTCACAGAATAATAATTATGCACGTGGAAGACGTTCACGATAATTTTTTTTGTGACAGAATAGAAATGGAAAGCATCCATAATGAAATGAAACAAAAATGTTGTCTTTAAAAATTGTCATTTTTTTAAATTTTGTTTTTCTAATGAAGTTTTTTTCATCAACCAGTTTAAATAATATGCTATTAGAAGCGCAACTAAAATGTCTTTATTCTGTTTTTTATTTCATTGATCTAACTTTACAGTTCTGGAGATATTCGGGTTTATGTGACTGACCCGTTATTTTTGGAACCGAGTGTATTTCTGTATTTTTCATCTAAATCTGTTCAGCGGTTATTGATTCCCCATACAAACTTCCAAATTCCCTTTTCACCCCTTTAAAGTATGATTTTTGGGGTAAAAATCCTATGTCCTTTCCTAGGACTCAAACTATCTCCATATCAAATTTCATCTAAATCGGTTTAGCGGTTTAAGCGTGAAGGGGTAACTGATAGAAGCACTTTGGTATTTTTAATTACTATGGATTATACTCATCTGAATTGATATCTATATTAAAAACCTGACACCGAAGGATATTTTTCAAAGTGAATGTACATAGAGGTTCTCCGACAGAAAGTCTAGAGTTTAGTATTACAGTGTTTGATAGGGCTGTTCACAAACTATCTCTGTGGTTTTTTCAATCCAAGTCTTTTGTCTATTGGAGGTACTTTCCCACTCCAGCAGCTCACATTCTACCAAGAGTCAATAATATCCCTTTTTCCGAAAATTTCTTCTCTTGTCGTGAAAGTAAGAATAGTCTTAAAAATTGTTCTATGACAAACGTCACGCCATAGGTTCCTGAAAAAATACCAACAGTATTTGTGGTGAAACATCTAATTGGAAAATGTTCAGATCTAAATATGTACAATTTTATTTATGTAACAAATGATAGCGTACGTTTATTAATGAGGCACAATTGAAACACAAACAAAGTACGCTTTACTGTAATGTAAATAAATATCTGAAGTAATTTACTTGATCTGAGTGCATCAATTACGTAAAGCGATGTTACTGTCAGTTCTAATATAAGTACGCATTTATTTTGCCGCTTACAGTATCAGTGTTGGTTGAGTTTGATGTAGCCAGAAAGTTCTCGAACGTCTGTTAGTATTTTTGTGATGTATGTGACATTGCAGCTCTTGAAACGCATATAAATAAGTGGAGATTGATCTCATGTAGTTTCAGTTCACTTTGTAACAAGTTAAAAGTAAGTATTGTTTAACAGGTAAAAGGTTTTCGGAATCGTTCCGAGTGAGGTATTTTTAGTGTGGAAATCTTTAGTGGATTTTTGTGTTAAGGTCAGGTTGTTAACATTTATAAACGAGGGCATAGAGTTTTGTGTAGTTATCAAAATCTCAATATCTATTACGAGTAGATAAGTACTAAAATATACTTAACAAAATACTTTACACATCTTTTATGCCTACTTAAATAGGAATATGACACATTTTACACACATATCTGTGTGGTCGAGGATTAAGAATACGGAGTGTCACCACCCTTGTTCATCCCATAGGTGTCGTAAGGGCCGACTATGGTAGCAAACTAAGCAAGACAACAGCACTGAAAAGAGAAGCCTATAATCCAGCAGTGAACTGTGAGAGGCCGTTGGTGTGATGGGTAGCATCTTACACACGCGGCCAGGTGATCCCAAGCTAGATAGAGATTGTATTATTGCAACCAGACTTCTGAAATCGATACTTATAAGTTACTAAAGTAAAGTTCCTAAATAAAGGGTGTCTTAGTAAGTGTGCACTTTTTAAATTTGGAATCTTTTTTTTGCAAGTGCAAGTACAAGTGGCAACTTTGTAATTTGACAGCTGTTTATGCCGATTATTAGAAATGGAGCGCTTTTCAAAAGAACAACGCGTTATAATTGTGAAAACTCATTACAAAAATGGAGAAAGTTACGCTGAAACCACTCGCAAACTTCGCCAAATTTTCAGTCGAGAAACCTAGACCTAGACCTAATGTGTCAACCATTCGAAGAGTGATCAAAACATTTGAAGAAACTGGGTCGATCATAGATATTATGAATCCTTTGCGTCAATGTACTTGTCGGTCTCTTAAAAACATTGTTGCTGTAAACGAAAGCCGAAAACCCGAAAACATCAATTCAGCATCGATCTCAAGATTCAGTTCAAGCTAACTCAGGAGCTCAAACCAGCAGACCATGGAAAGCGCCGGCAATTCGTTCAATGGGTAATGGAGCAAAGTGAAGTCGATGCCAATTTTTCGAAAAAAGTAATCTTCTCCGATGAAGTGCATTTCCATCTGAATGGCTACGTGAATACACAAAATTGTTGAATTTATGGCTCAGAAAATCCTCATGCAATCCACGAGAAACAAATGCTGGTGTCTGGTGCGGATTTTAGTCAGGCGGCGTGATTGGGCCTTACTTTTTTGAAGATGCGCCGAATTTTTTTTTTTTTTTTTAATTGCTGTGACTGTGAACGGCATTCGTTACAGGAATATGATATTAGAGTTCTTGTGGCCTCAACTGGACGGCATGGATCTGGACAACATGTGGTTTCAGCAGGAGGGCGATACCGCCCATGAAACAATCGATTTATTGCAGAAGCAATTTGCAGAACACATTATCACACCAAGTTCTGATGTCAACTGGCCACCAAGATCGTGCGATTTAACGACGTGCGATTTTTTCTTTGGGGTTTTGTGAAATCTCGGGTTTATGCGAATAAACCAGAAACAATTCTTAAGCTCAAATCAGAGATCCAACGCATCATCGGTGAGATACAGCTACATCTCTGTGTAAAAGTCATGGAAAACTTCATGACAAGAGTAATAGCCTGTCATCAGAGCCGTGAGGGCCATTTGCCCGATATTTTATTCCATAGTTAATGGGAATATGTCTTCTTTACAATCCAATAAAAATATCACAACTCTTTCATAAAATACGTGTTTTTATTTTAAAATGAAAAAGTGCACTTTTACTGAGACACCCTTTACATACATATTTTAAATAGATTACACTTAGACACAGAACAAATAATCGATCACGATCACCAATAGATAGTATTTAGAAAGCTTAACGCAAATACTTACTAAAATAATTCGCTGAAAGTCCGCACTGTCGAAGCTATTACGACACATAAATTTAAACCATCACTACCCAGAATATCCGTTACAATAAAATATTGTTTACGTCCGCCGACGACCGCGTAACCCGAATGTGTTTCCGGCAATAGTTCGTCGCAGTCTAATATTAACTGATTCTTAATATAACTAAATAAATCATCGCTTTCTTTCTATATCACCGCGATGAGTTATATTTATTTTTAAATGAATTAGGTTGTCTAATAACGTGATACGGGTTTCAAACTTTGGCATAGCTAAACATAATAGAATCTAGGGTCGTTTTTGGATTGTTCTACTAAAACTTAAAAGGTGTTTCTATCTTTGTCATGCAAGGGTTCAGAATCAGAATCAGAATCATTTATTTGTAAACATAGGTCAAATTACAATAGAGTGTGAGATGTTATGGATAGGCAAGTCCTCTATGTTTTGCCCAGGGGCGTACAAATATACACATTTTTACACATTTTACACATTTTCAAATATACACTTTTTCAAATATCATAAATTTGTAGGATTATTTAAACTTCCACATTATTAATAACGTCAATGATAATAATTAATAATCACATGCATGTCAAAATAAATACAAAATACAGTCAATTTTAATAAATGTCAAACAAATTAATTTAATGTCAATTCAAAATCATTAGGATAGTCGAGGTATTGTACAATTTTCTGAAGCAGTAATTATAGAATTGTCGTCCAAATAGTCCTTTAGTGAGTAATAGCACTTACTTATCAAGATTTTTAATACTTCTCTTTTAAAATTGGCCAGAGTTAGCGTTTTAATTTTTTCAGGTAATTTGTTGAATATTTTGGTGGCCATACAGAAGGTACTTTTATTCATTAGTGCAGTTTTGCCATATGTCACTTGGAGTTCCGACTTATTTCGTTCCGTTACAAACTAATTCTCTCTTTGTTTCTATAAATGAAGAGTACTTAATTAGTACTCTCTAAGCTATTTTTTGTGTGTGCGCTCACGTAACGAAATGTTCTAATGTGCCTCTCACACGGATAATGAAATAGCGGTAATAAAATGAATGAATGTTATAAATCAATTACTAAAATTTGGTTGCTACAATGCAAGCTCTCTTGAATTACTACTAATTTATTCTACAATGTGAGATGTGACGATCCCTGGAACAAAAACGACTTTATCTGTTCATTATATGAATGTGTTGATGAGATTGAGTTATATCATTAATACTTATTGTATTATTGTATTGACATATAACTATTTAATCAGCAAAACCGTTTTTACATTTTGAATTGTAGAGAGAAAATATGGACGCGATACACTTATCAACAAAACTCTATAATATAGTAATGAACAAACAAGGCCCCAGTCTGTATAGCAAATTCAATCAAACGTGCGAAATTTTGTTTATATGATCATATCGTCTGGCAGACAGCCTGTCAAACTTTGACGTCGTAAACTTTAACGTCAGCGTTTATCGCTCGTTTTAACTAAGGGCTATGAAAAAAGCGTCGTAAATTTTTAGGATATTAAATCGATTGATTAACGTTTTTGGGTTATGTTGGAGATTTCCTTATTTATTTATTTCTTTATACCCGAATATGTCATTTCTTGATCTTAAAATATTTCTTTTTTCATAAAAATATATTTTATCGTGTTATTTATTAACTCTTATATCTTTCGTTATAAAAATGAATCATGTTTTAATAGAAATTAAAAGAAAAACATTTTTGCTAAAACGTAACATTTTCACGCTTTTCAGATAGATTCACATTACCCGTCTGTTTTGATTATGTCCTGTCACTAGCGATATCTCAGTATGAAATCAGATTAGATGTTGATGTGATTGGACATAAGCAGAAGTCTTGAACCTCGGCAGTAATGGAAGCGAGAGTTTTCATGGCTCGTTCAACTTTTGCAGTTACTATGCAGTTAGCTAGCCATCGCTGATAAGTACACTGTTTAGATAAAGACAAAAATATAGTACTAAGGTACTAGGAGATTATTGTAAGGAAGACGGATATCACGTCTTATGACTTCGATTGACCCCTTGTATGCAATTGGATTTAACAACTTCATACTGTTTATTCATTCTATACAGTATAGTATAGTGTACTATATTCAAATATCTGAAATATACTTTGATCATGCTTAACCTGAAGATTTTATGGCCACACAGTACATTGTCTCACACCCTCATCAATCATGGCGCCGTGGTCATTGTAAACAGTACTTAATTCTAGTCTTCGACCAAATTAACTTTTACTGAACGAATTTAGTGTGATGTACATACTACCTTAATTACTTTGTCAGTGTAACTAGTAAAAGTTGCAAAGAGATGATGAAACATATAGATCTAAACATACAAGTTACTATGCCTTGACAAGTTTTTCACCCAGAATACCCTGAGGCTAAAAGTGACAGCTGCCTCCATAGACTATAATAATAATAATAAGCATTATTTCAGTAAGTAGCACCTAGTAAGTAAATTAAAAGTAAATATTTTATCTCTACCAGAGTACATGATAACTACTATAACAGTATAGGCAGGGGGCCTCACTCTAGTCCTAGGAATAAACCTGTGTTAACAGTCTCCGTCGTGGAAGCGTGTTCCCAGTCGCAACAGATAA